>JALBCR010001460.1:0-355217 GCA_030710515.1 Abscondita cerata | reverse complement strand
TCAATTGTGCTTCGTTCGGTGCAATATCGTTGTCTTTGCCCCATAATGTGTTGTGGCAACTAAAGTCACCAATGATAGACATGGATGAGGAAAAACAACATTAAAAGTTTCTGGCCAAGGTATTGGAGGAGGTTTGTAAATATTTACTACGTGTAAATCTCTTATTCTAGTAGTGATAACGAAAATTAAAGAAATTATACTTTTTGTATATTTTCGTATTGAATATTTTCTTTGACGATTGTCGCTATTCCATGAATGGAACTGTCAATAAAGTCTACTAATTGAAAACCTTTTACTATACCTTTATTGAGTATACTTGTCTCATCTCCACAATGTGTTTCCTGTAAAAGTAAAATATCGACCCTATTCCTGAAACAAGAAATTAGACAAGAAAAGAAACATTAATTTGTAGAATATTTGTTGTGTGCCCTATATTAGTGTGTGATTGTGTATTGTGAAATTGTGTTGTACATTTTTTTCGAATTGTCCGGGAGGGTCTTGATGACCAGGTCCGAAACCAAAGTGGTGATTCTCGAGAACAACATGTTTTTCTTGTTGACCATGAAGTACTGTAAGGTACTGATCACCTTCCTTATTTTATATTTGTATTAAAAACGCCTAAAAACACACACGAAAAAATTCTAACGAAAATTGACGTACGTTTTGACAGATCTTGACAATGAAATGATTAGTTAGATCAGAAGATATTAAATTTATTTTATCACTCCATATCTTAAGAAAAGTCCGATGTCACTCAGAACACTCTGTATTTAAGTGTAGAGAACCTTTATGAAAGAATACCTTATTTTTGGACGGGCAATCAAAAAACGCAATAATATACATAGTGTCCCATAAAAAAATATAACTTTGATGAGCCACACATTTTTGGGACATACTGTATAATTCAAAATAATTTTAAAATGTAAAATTTATCAACCTGCAAGCTACTAAAATGACAAAACTTGTAAAACTTTTACTGTTTCGATATAAATGTCCGTCCCGTTAGTGGTGATCCACTCTGTAGTGTGCTATGAATTATATTAACATTTTAAATTGTAACCTCCTCAGTATTTTAAAGTGTTAATTTTGTCCTTCTCATTGAATACCTGTTTTAAATGCCCCGAAATTTTTTGAATCATCCTATGCAATAATTTACAGTTTCAAGTTTTAGCATCAGGCTGTAAGTTTTGTTAGTCTGGTATCGAGTCTACCTATACAATAGCAAATATCTACGCGATTAAAGGGGAACGCTTAATTTATGTACCTGCTGTAAACTGCGCCATTATAAACGCGAAAGACTGTACAATAGCAAACAAACACCGAGAATTACTCGACAGCTGTTTCGTCCTTTTGGGACCCTTCAGGAGTGAGATAAGTTGAGTGTAAGTTCAGTATTGTGAACTGTCGACTATATTCTCTACAGGAGAGCACATTATATACTACCAATAAGTGTTGAAGATCTAGTGTCGTCTCATGCTATCGTAACATGGCCGCAAATGCATTTGCATTAAAGTTATTGTTAATGAGAGCTATTGATGATTACATGACTGCATTTATTACATTATTAACCAAAAAGTTTTGAGAAGAAGTCTAATTGAAAACATGATGTCATAAGCTCTAAATAAATCGTCGATACTTCGCTTCGCAAGGTTACAAAAACCACTTAGAGGGACGTTCTTGAAACGTACCGATTAAGCATCATACGTTACAGGCGTATTGGAAATCTGATGGGACGTTCAGGGAACCAAGCGTGTTTTTAGGGTTGTGAACGTTATTGAAACTTAAGAGTGTTATTAGGTTACTATAACTGTTGGGAATTCTTATTCCTGTTTGGTAGGTATCTCTTGGATATTATATGTTTCCAAAATCATTGCATTTAAAAATAATTTGAATTAAAATATCAATCTTATAGACATCATAGATAGGAGGATGTATAATGGCCATGGGAGCTAAACGGAGGTTTTCTTGTAGTAATTACTTATCTCATGCATTTGAACTACATCAAAAGTTTATAAAAAGAAGAACGTGAAATTTGCTGAAACTCTCGTATTTGAATAATACAGTATGTATTTCAAATATTATTAATGGAGAGTGTACTTATGCATAAGCTTCTTCCAGTACTATTTGTAGAGTGGGGTAATAATAACAAATCACATAATTCCAGTACTATATTGAGCTTCTTGTTAATTTAACTATGTATTCGCACGCAGGAGTGCGTAACGGCTTGAAAGTTTTCTCCATATAATTCAGTCTCTATTCATATTTTTGTAAAGTTCAGTGATAGCCAGGACAAATCGCCAAACCTCTAACTGCATCCCAGACTGAAAAGAGCAAGATACGAACAACAAAGAAACGAATAATGTGGTAACTGGTAAACATTAATACGATTTAACTCTTTTTAATAGTTATGAAATTTGATCGTTATGAAATATGAGGAAACCCTTTTCTTTTTATGTGCAAACAATGACGTAGTATTTCGTTCAGCGTGTTTAGTTCCTATGACAAATTTAAAGCAGTAAAATTGAGTTCCAGTTATTAAACCGAAACCCTTACATGTGAAATTACGCTAATAAAATCAATACAACAAAACACTTTTGTCTTTGAAATTCTATCAACATCTTGACGCGTATTTCTAAATCACAAGTTTCTTAGATTTTGACTTTTGATAATATTGAATTAAATATTAAGTTCACATTTTAGCAAATTAAGTTCTAGTTATGTTCACAAAGATGAAAAGACTAGGTTTGTTTTGAAAGTTTTTCTCAACTTTTTTTTAATTCATACAAAGAACGTCACGTTTTAAACAGTTTTTTTAAACCGATAATCAATAACAACAATAAAGAAAAAAACTTTCACGCCACATTCGAAAGTGCAGAATGTGACTTGAAGCGTTAATAAATACTGAACTTTTGTATGTTTTGATAACTATAATTATTGGACCCACAGTTTTGGGTGAAAATGTCAGTTGGAAAGATATTATATACGAAATTGTTACCCCAGATGTACAGGAAGCGTACGTGAACAAGTTTTTATAACAACGTGTGTTATAAATGTAGTTGCACGTTTGTTCAGTTAGAGAAAACAGAAAATGATACAACTATATAAAAATTAACTCAACCTTAGTAATAAAATAATTGAACTTTTTATTTGGAGAAATCCAAAAATGAGCACTTAATAAGACAAGAAAAATATTATTCATCGAAACTACCCGTTCCTTTATTGCTCATGAGATTAACAACGTAAATAATACAAAAATATTAACAACGGAAATAACTGGCTTAATTAGAAAAAAAAGGTGCACGTACCCAAAAAGTAAAATTTGAGTGGATATTGTACAAAAAAGTCAAAAAAATTTCAAAATTTAACGTTACAAAGATCTAATCAATTGTCGCTTGAGAGTTCAAGAAGTCAATTAAGCGGTATTTGATCAACTTGTCAATTAAACCACCCTTAACAAAAAACGACGAAACGTTGAAAAGATTCAATTCAATTTTTAATTTACTGAAAAGCACGAATACCTTCACTGATTACAGTAGCAATTTACAAATGACAATTATTTACAACACGTTAATTTATCTAATTCATGGACAATTGTTAAAATGAATAGGTTTTAGTTTTGTTAATTGTAGAATAATGTATGGAACGATTTTTTACGCTGAATGTGTGTTTTGCGTATCTCATATACAAACGAAATGAAACAAACATTTTTTTTCTATAAAACGTTAAGTCGGCACATTCAAGCAATTGTAGTTAACATACGTGTTAAATAATGTAATTTTGCGACAATGTAAAATTATGCAAATGTAGTAGGTAATTATTTTCGAAGAAAATATAAATGCTAATTTTGTTTGAATACGTAATGTCATAAATATACGTTTTAAGGTATTACATTTTCTTAATAAGACTGAAATATTTGGAAAAATAAAATCGTGTATGATCATTATTAATGCTCCCATAATAACAGTTAGAGGAAAAACTGAAATCATAAATTCAAGTTAGTGAAGAGAAAACATGAACTAAGTGTTATTATTGTTGTTTTATAATTAATAAAAGCGGATGTACATGCCAAATGTTCTTTCACAGTTTTATGCGTATACCCAAAATCTACCTAATAAGGACAAACTAATTTTAAATATTATCAGACGTGTTGATCTTAAAAGTGCTTAAAATTAATCCTAAAAACAGAGGTTTGCAAGCCTTCTAACTAATAATTATAAAGAGAATCTGCAATTAACCGACAAGGTCAATTTGAGACCATACCATTTATATATAATATTACACTCGCTTATAACTTATCTTGGTTCATGATAGAAAACTGAAGAGAACGCTTTTTACTGGATGATGACGTCACTTTAATTGCGTGCGAAACGATGGAAGAAATCTAAAATTACTTGCAATATTGTGTTGCGATTTCTATATCGCATGCAACGGTAATATAAAGTTGTTGAGTACTTAAAATTCGCACACTTTCTTATTCCTCCTCGGAGTCGTCTACAAATTCGATAAAGGTGTTAGTAATAAAATTGACTATCAGCGTTCGAAAAAAAATCAGGGTTTTAGTATTACCACCGACAAGTAGAAGGATTAGAAGGGTACTATTACAATGCCCTGAAATAATCCCACGGTGATAATGACCAAAGTGGGTTTCTGTTATTGTTTATCTATAAATTAAATAGATCCCGACAAAAATTCTGTACCGATTTACAATTTCTTTTGTTGTAATTATTATGTCAATTACTTGAAGGAAGTTTTATTATCATATAATCACATGTTGTGGACAATTTTTAACTTTTTATGTACATATTTTATGTTTAGTTTAGAACTAATTTTGTACGAATAAAGTATATCAAATTACTAATTAAAGCAACAAGATTCAAGATTTTCAAGTCCATTTCATTGTTAGATATCACATTTATTAAATTGAATTAAATGTATTAACTTATTGGCTTAATTATGTTTTAATATTTTGAAATTATTTAAAATCTTCTTACTACACCCTCTGTCTGTTGCAACCTAAATATTACAACTGCCGTACAACCTCTAAATAACGGTTACTAAAATTTGCTGCAAAACTGACCGGTATATGGAGGTTACCCTTATTGGGAGGAAAAAAATTTATTTCTATGCCTTGTTTATTAAAATCTTTTAAGTATGGCACATAATAGGGTTCGCTATAGGGTACTATATACCAGGTGTCTCAAAACTCACGACCTGGGAGTTAGTGGAGAAAATGAAAAATATTTCCTAAAATTTACGTATTTCGAGTGGGCTCTTGAACTATGACAGGCAAGTATATCAGTTTTTGTATTTGTGACCTTTACCTGACTACTTTTGTCTGTTTATCAAATTTGCAAAAAAGTAAACCCACGTTTAGATCTTTGGTCCGTTGTAATAAAAATAATTTTGTGTAATGGACCGATACTATTCTAATCGAGAGTATGTAGATATGGTGAAGGTGTTAGGTTTCACCAATGATAATGCCACTGCTGCAGCTAGGGTCTATGGGAAAGATTTCCAAACCGTCGGCAGCCTACTGCAAAAACTATAAGCCGCATAGAGAAACAATTAGTCGACACTGGTAATGTAAATCCCCAACGAAATATGCTCCTCTTAGACGTCCTGAAGAAGAGGAGATTCTGGAAAGGATAGAGGAGGAACCCAGTACAAGTATCCGGACACTTGCACGGAACATGCCTGGCAGTAAAGATACCATTCATAGTCTGTTACGTTCAAATGGTATGTATCTCTTCTGCCCACAGAAATTTCAAGTTTTATATGAGGGTAATAGAGAACGTCGAGCAGAATTCTGTGGATGGTTGGTGCAAAATGTAGAACAGGATCCAGAGTTCGTTGATAGGATTGTGTTTAGCGACGAGAAAAATTTTACTGCTGAAGGCAGTATAAATACGCATAATCTTCACGCCTGGGCTGATGCAGATGAAAATCCTCATAACACACGGCCAAGAAACCACCAAAGACGCTGGTCCCTCAATGTTTGGGCTGGCATCTTTCAGAATACTGTGATGAGACCCCACCTGCTACCTCCACGCCTTACCGGAGACACTTATCATCAGTTTTTAACTGGACACTTCCCGCCGCCATTCTTTGATGATCTTCCTTGGCAACTAGACTGCGCTGTTATTTTCAACATGATGGGGCACCAGCACATAATGCCCTACAAGTAAGAAACTTTCTCAATGAACAGTTCCCGGGATGATGACTCGGAAGAGGTGGGCCTATTCCATGGCCACCGAGATCTCCTGACCTTAATCCTTTGGACTATTTTTTTCTGAGGGTTTGTTAGTGACTCACGTTTACGCTGAATCAGTTGTGACGGAGGAAGAGTGTATCGCCCGTATGCATGCTGCTGTGGCGTTGATCGATGACCACATGCTACAACAAGTTCGGACTAATCTTGTAACTCGTGCGCATAGGTGCCTTGAAGTAGAAGGTGGTATTTTTGAACATCTTTTGTAATCTTATGTCATTATCACTGGTTACTATTATGAATTAAAGTTTATTAAAATATTTTTCGTTTTTCTCAACTAACTTCCAGACGAAGGCAGATCGGAAAATTTTTTCATTCTTGTTTTTCGCTTTATTTTAGTCCCCGCATCATCCCCTGAGAGCACGGTCGTGAGTTTTGAGACACCCCAATAACTATAAATGTGCTGATGCAATATTAAATAATTAGACGATATAATAATGGAAGAGTTATACATATTGAATACATAATACATACATTTACATAATATGTACCTATTTTCTAATTGCTCGTTATACCTATTACAATAATTAATTACATACATATACATACCATTAAATTACATTTTTGTGAAATATTTTTGTATTGAGGTTTGTTTTACATTTTTAAGTTTAGTTTGTAAAACAGAAGATTCACATTTTGATAAAATTTGAAGTACTTCTACCGCTAGCTCACTCTTATCATTAGAAAATAGAAAACTTTGTACATCTCTTAGTTTTTCACACACTTCACCCATATCTTTAATGTTTGACGTAAAACTTCGGTTCTTCTGCACCACTTTCATTGTTCGAATAACAGCCTTCACTATAGTCTAATTCACTGATTATATCTTGAATACTTAATGCATAATTTTCAAGGCTTACACGTTGATTACCTTCTAGTAATACAGGAAAAGCTGAGCTAGTGGAATTTCGTCTTCTTCATCGAAATCTTCTTGCAGGACCTTTTCCGAGAATCCTAATTTTGCAAAACATTTAGCAATTGTAATAGGCGAAACGTTTCTCCAGGCTACTGATATTCAAACTAAAGCGCTGGTTAAATTGATACTTTTTCCGCATCTTCTTAAAGACGTTCGGTATTTGTGAATGTTAGCAGCCTTTTGATTAAAAACTTCATGTAGGCCATCTTAAAGTTTTGGATAATTCCTAGATCCAGTGGCTGACAATGGGATGTGGTGTTGTCATTTTCAAGAGTAACTTTGGGATGAGACGTGGCATTATCCAGAAATAATAAGACTTTTCTATTTTCTTTTTCATTTTTCATCAAATTTTTTAGCCAGGAAGTCATAATCTATACCGTCATCCAAGCTTTTTTATTAGATACCCATTCTAAGGCCAATTTGTTGATATGAGAGCCTTTAAAGCACCTTGGGTGTTTACTTTTTCCAATGATTAACGGATTTTCCTTATCACCTTCCATATTTGTACAAAATAAAATTGTCAATCTTTGTTTTGCAGCTTTTTACCACTACATTTATCGTTTTAAAGCAAACGTTTTGTTTGGTATCGCAAGGTAAAAAGTCCGGTCTCATCAGCATTGTACACATTTTTAGGTGAATACTCGTTCAATATTATTGACAGCTTTGTTTACTCCCCGAAAGTTGTTTTAAAGGTTATGTTATGTCTTTGACAAAATTAATTGCACTTCCTATGTAATGACTGTCTATTGTAAATCGAACAAATTCTTTAAATCCGTTCTTAAATACCGGTAAATACTTAAGTCTCACACAATGAAACAATTATATATTATGCACAACTTGAACGCTAAGCTGTTGTCTACTAATGACCTTACTTAAGAATGTCCGAAATGGGATGTAGAATTACATATATTTTCCAAGAAAGTTTACAATAAGTGGCCGTGGCCGTTATCGAGAGGTGATCGCTATTAGGAGGGTCATTAATATGGATATTTCCGTATAATTGGTTTTTGACTTGAAAACTTGACCGGTTTTAGAGGTGACCGCTTTAAGAGGTTGGCGAAAATAGTGGTTGTACTGTATTATAGTTTTGAAAATTTTATAACTCCACCTTCGGCATTCCACGGATGAACTAAGTAGCCTTAATGCTTAGGCCGCACTACGGTGAAACCGCGAGTGACTTTAAAACCGCAACAAGCTACAAATAGCTCGCGGATTAAAACCGTGTTACAATTTGTAACACACAGAAGTTAGTCGACATGCACGAACTTACGGTTAACCGCATGCGGTTTTTTTTTAAATATTCTATAGTATCCAGCAGTTCGTCGAGAAGAGCGTGTTATATTATGTGTTTGCAGGTTGCAACATGTCGTCAACGGTCACGGAGTGAAGAGCTAATGAGGTAGACTATGAAAATCTATCTAAAAAATAATAGTGGAAGTGCAAAAGAGACCAGCTTTATATGACTGTACTTTGCGTCAGTACAGCGCTCGGAAAGAAAATGTAAGCTATGGGAGGAAGTTTACCAACATGTGCTCATGGACTGGTCAAATTTATCGGAGGCTGAGAAAAAAAAAAAAGGTTTGTTTCTGGTTTTAAGTATTTATTTATTAAATATTCTCGTTCTTTATCTATTTTATTTATTTTTTGTTAAATTTTTTCCATATTGCCAGTTCAGTGCTCCAGTAGGAGATGTAAAATAATCGGCAAATAAACTTCTTAATTCCAAAACGTTCCTGCTGGAACGTGCGCGGATTGCAGGGATATGATCCAGCTCTGAAACTTGAGAATTAATGGTTGAGTTGTTTGTCATCATGTTTTCTTACGAAGTTGTGTAATATGCAACAAGCTTTAATAATATGATCACAAAATTCTAATTTTACATCTAATGCTTTATGCAAAATACGCTATTTATTTGTTAAAATTCCAACCGTTCTTCTGACATAGGATAATTTATAGTTATAAACTCTTTTATGAATAAATTTCTATTTGGATAAGGCCTCATTAAATGTTCTGTAAGTGCAAAATCCTCATCGCCTACGAAAACAAATGGCAGTGAGCCGCTTTCCTCATAATTAGGTATAGTAGCAGGTTCTGCAAAAATCAATTCATTGTCAAAAAATCTTTTGCCGAAATTCGAGGTTTTGAATAAGCTTGAGTCACTACTAGATTCATATACCCAATATCAATAGCAGTAAAGCAATAGTCAGCATCGGCAACCGCTAATAATATTAAAGAATAAAACTTTTTATAATTGAACTAGTATTTAAGCACGTCCGACGGACTGCATGAATTTTGACCTATAACTTTTGACTTTAAGGTCATAGGTCAAAATGATGTATACAAAAGATGTTTGTCTTGTCAAAACAAACATATTTGGTAATAAAACAAAAATTAATTTTGAAGTTTGGGGAGAGTGGTGTGGTCAGCCCCCAAGGAGTCAAGTTAGAGTTTCAAAAATCCTTGCACCCAGACCTCCTTCAAATCCTCTATCGAATGGTGTATTCAGTTTTTTTAAACACCTTGGAGGAGATGATAAACAGACAGACAGAGATTTCGAGGAAATTATACAGGCTGATTCATAACTATTGGGACATAGGCTAAGGGCGGGTTATTTAGGCTAAAATATGACCATTGGACCCAATATTCCTTAATAAAAATATTGGTGTGGGAAAAGATACAGAGTGTTAAATTAATTTTTTTTTTAAATTTTTGTTAATAATTTTACTGTAAATTTATCAATTCTTATCAAAATTGGCAGAGAAGCATAAATTTAGACCAAGAACATTATTTTATGTACTATTTTATAATTTATCGTAGGGGCGCCACGTGAATCATTCCTGATGATGAAATCGACTGGTAACTTTTTTGAGAAAACTTTTTAGTGATTTTGATTAAAGAATATGAGGTAAACATCATTTCTACACAATATTGGTACTCCTGTTTAAATACGATAATTTCATCTGTTTCCGAGAAAAATTTTTTTATCTAACGCCTTGTATCTTTTTCCACAGCAATATTTTGTTAAGGCATATTGTGTCTTATGGTCATATTTTGATCTAAGTAACCCGCCCTTAACCTATGTCCCAATAGTTATGAATCACCCTGTATATATAATGCTTCCAAACCAGTATTCTCTGGTCTTATTATTCGTACATGCTTTCCTTCTATGAAACCAATGCAATTCAGAAAATATGTTCTTTCAAAAAATATATTAGCTATATTTTTCCAATCGTTTTCTGTTTTTTCCGCCATATACGATCCCCGTTCCATCTCAATTGGCCCACCAATATTTTTCTTTATAAATAACATCATGCTAATTTACGATGAATTTAATTTAAATGTTTATTTTTATTATCATTAAAAACACCATTTTAAACAATTAAAACATTATATTGCAATAGTAAACTTTAATTTACATATAAGTTGTCAAAAGCAAGGAAAACATACAAAATCCAAAAATTTTTACGACTGTGTGGACGTCTCCTTTATTTTTAATTACAGCTTGAATTCTTTTGGGTAACGTACTTAGTAAGTTTTGACACTCATCTGGAGTGAAAGTATTTTGAAGTTTGTGTTTTAATATGACTACGTTTCTAGCGGTACTTGTAATCTTTTTTTCATTGTGTGCCAAAGGGTTTCTATTGGTAACAAGTCAGAACTATTATTTTTGCAATGCATCTGCCATTGTTGAAAGTAACGATTTTCTTAAAGTCTCTAAATATTTATCGGTGTTTACAATTCCATCAATAAAGTGAAGTTTTCCAACACCTTTAGCAGACATTGAACCCCACACCATGACTGAAGCAGGAAATTTTACTTTCTTTTTCAAACAATTTGAATTGAACGCTTCATTTTTTTGACGAATAACTCTGCTTGAATTGTCCCCAACACTTGTCCAATGAACACTATTCCATTTATCACTAGTCCAATTAATATGACATTTAACCCATTTTAGTCGTTTTTAAAGGGCTTACGAAATTAGTCAGCCAGAAGTATTACAATTAGAAATAAATGATAAATGAAGTTTTTCAGGATGTTCTCGTAAATTTTGATATTTTTATAGAAAAACCTTTCTGATATCTTCCTTTAGTGAGTGGATGTATCCAGAATTTGCGAAATTTCTGTTGACGTTTTTTTTTTCTATGCCTTAGTAATAGGGCAACAACACATACTGCTCTCTTGAAGTCCATTTTCAAACCATGCAATTTTCACGCGGTTTTCGCGATTTTTAACCGTAGTGTGTGTCGTTGAGCGGTTACAGCGGTTAGCAGATTGCGGTTAAAAACTGTAGTGCGGCCTTATCCTAAGGAGTGTTGATGCCGGTCCCAAATTCAGATAAAGGAGAAGAGTTCGTGGGCCAGAGCAGCGAACTATACCGTGGTAAAATAAGAAAATAATGCTCATAGCTCCAATTGACGAAACGGCGAAATTAAGGAAACGATTATGATCAGCGGATAAGATATGACGAACCGAACTCTAAAGAAATATTCTATGATAATGGATAGAAGTAAGAATAAAAGAAAAAAACATAAAGACAAATATGAAAGCGAAAAATAATTAAGAATATTAGAGTAGCTACCTGGAACATTAAAGTTGTAATCAAAAGACCAAGAGGGTGCTGCAAATCGAACGAAATAACAAGAAAGGGTAGCATTACTAGTACACAATAAATATATAAATGAGGTAACAACATTCAATTGTAAATTGTAACAATGTCAGTTGATAACAATAAGCTACATATACAGGGTGAATGAGACCACCCGTATAAGTCATTTTTCAAAAATGGTTAGTCGTAGAGAGTCAAAAAATGTATCACAAAAGCCGTCGTAAAGAATCAAATGGTGATATTATTATTTCCCAGAAAAGTCGGGATTCCGAGTAGGTGGCTATGAACTTAAGAATTTTAAATGGCACCATATGTCAAGTGTGTTATCGTTAAAAAGATTTTTAAAAAAATAAGAAACTTTTGTAGGAAAAGTTTTTTTATTACTGCCACCCTTTTCGAGTAATATTCGATTTTTTACGACGGTTTTTGTGATAATTTTTTTTGACGCAACTCTCTACAGTAACCGTTTTTGAAAAAATACTGATACGGGTGGTCTCATTCACTGTGTATTTGCAAGTGTAAACCTAGTACAATAAAGAACAATTCTATAAATGACATTCTGGTGAAAATACTAAGTGAAGAAATGATATTGATTATGAGTGACATGAACACCAGGGTGGGAATTAAAATATCAAAACAATAGAAAAATGTCACTACAAACATGTGCGGATAATAACTTTTGCATATGTAATCCCTACTTACTTCGATATGGATTTTAGAAACAAATACACGTTTTACAACACAGAGACAAAAATCTATGATAGATTACCTATATCATATGTAACAGAAGGATTAGACCGGAACAAGTACTTATAGCAAAAACTCTAAACTGTGCCGATGGAGGCATGGATCATCGTTTAGTATTGGGAAAAATTATAGACTAAAAATAACTCACAAAACTAGAAATGGAATAGTACCGAAAACCGAAGATAAACTAAAAATTGAACTCATACAAGATGAAACTATTAATTAATTATACAGAAGCGGTTAAAATAGCTGAAAATAAAATAAAGAAAAAAAGACGTTAACTTAACTTGGTAGAAACTTGAGCACAATATTTTAGAAAGCGCTAAATAAATAATGAGAGCAAAAACAACAAACAAGATGTAAAGCAAACATGGAAAGAAAATAGAATAGTACCGAAAACCGAAGACAAACTAAAATTGAGCTCATAGAACATGAAACTATTAAGGAATTATACAAAAGCAAGACTAACGGAGAAAATAGCTGAAAATAGAATAATGGAAAAAGAAGACGTTAAGTTAGCTTGGAAGAAACTGGAGCACAATATTTTGGAAAGGAAAACCCTAAAGGAGCATTGGGAGCAAAACAACATCAAGATGGAAAGAAAAAATTAATACCCCATAGGTCACCAAAACGAAGTCAAAGAATGAAAACGAAAACAGAGAAACATTTGTAAAATATATTGGAAATCCATC
The DNA here is from genome assembly GCA_030710515.1 of Abscondita cerata. NCBI lineage: Eukaryota > Metazoa > Arthropoda > Insecta > Coleoptera > Lampyridae > Abscondita > Abscondita cerata. The sequence goes on along the minus strand of JALBCR010001460.1, from coordinate 341,988 downwards.
ATATAAAAAGTATAAAAGAGTTAGAAATAATATAAACATCAAGATTAGAAAAGTAAAAGCAAGACTATTGGAAAAGATTCTCAAAATAGAACAGGCCTTCTTCGGAGCACACAAGCAGGTATGTAGAGTCTTAAGAAGTGGTAAAGCGGATATGAAAGAACTTCAGACATATGTACTATTGACTCTGAAAGTGGTAATTCTTGTTGTACGTTTATCGATTGTAACCGGTGTTATCTACGTTTCTAGTATTTTCAAAACATACATACTTTTTAGGAAAAATGTCTGCGAAAAGCAAAAAATCCAATACACTTGATTCCCTTGTAATAAATAAGCAAAAAGTAGACGGAAACCAAGTAAACATGTCAGATTTACCCAAGCCTTCTACTTCAACTAAAATTATAGATTCAGAAGAAAAGTGTGGTTTGCAATCCTCGCCAAGAGATCAAGATTTTTATAGTATTTATGATATTGCACATCTTGCTAAACAAAAACTTTACAACATTCAAAATATTTCAAGCGTCTGGGAGTCACCTGAAAATTTTAAATTTCCATGTTCAGGTAAGAGAAGTCTTAAACTTCAACATCATTGGTTTCATCGTTGGAATTGGTTGTACTACTCACAAATAGAAGATGGATCTTCTTGCAAATTCTGTGTGTTTTATGTAGAAAAAGGTGGAATTGAAAACCAGGATCTTGCTAAACTGGTAAAGAAACCATTTAACACTTGGAAAGATGCTATTGAAATATTTGATAAACACCAAAGAAATGCATATCATAAATTTAGTATTACCAAGGCCAGTAACCAAGAATTAATAAGAAAAGAAAAACAATTTTCTGTTGATATTCAAATTAATATCGCATCACAAAATACAATATCGTCAAACTGTAAAAAATTATTCCGATAATTGATACAATTATTCTGTGCGGTCGACAGGGAATATCTTTAAGAGGACATATAGATAGTGGAAACCGAAAACGAAGGACACTTAAGAGCTCTTTTAAGGACTGCATTAAAATCTGATGGAAACTTAAAGCAGCATCTGCAAGATATGTCGAAAATGCTACATGCCTTAGCCCGACAGTTCAAAATCCAATTATTTCAGTTTGTGAAAAAATAATTATACAGAAAATAGTTGCCAAAGTAAAAAAGCAAAATTTTTCTCTGCACTTGCAGATGAGTCTAGTGATATTTCTCGAACTGAACAGTTTTCTTTGTGTGTCAGATTTTTTAATAAAGAGTTATTGCGAAATGAAGAGTAATTTCTTGGGTTTGTTCAGTAGTTGATTTAACTGCCGAAGGACTTGCAAATACATTATTACAGTCATTGAAAAATTTGAAATTGACGTTCATATGTAATTGGTCAAGGATATGATGGTGCCTCGGCAATGAGCGGTCATGCACATGGTGTCCAGGCCTACGTTCGCGAAAAGTATCCCTGCGCTTTGTATGTCCACTGTTCTTCGTATTCCCTGAACTTGGTAATTTCAGACGCGAATTTCAGATTTCCTCTAAAATATTTTTGATTACCCTTCCGCTTTCAAAACAGTTGCAAGCTACCAATTTAGATTTGGGTAAAGCATTGATGTGTTTTCCTAATTTATCTCGATAAGGGGTAAAGCGGAAGTTGAATTTAATTCATTATTTATAAGTGTCAAAGCTTTCTGTAAAAAATGGATATTGAAATAGAAATACCACGAGTTAATGTACGACAAACTCATAGAGTCAATATCCTAGCTGAAACTCCAGAGAAATATTTTCGAAAGGCTTCCTTCATACCATTTATTGATGCAGGAGTTACTCACATTGAGGAGCAATTGTTGAAACACAAAAGCGTGACTAGAGGATTTGAAGTGCTGTTACCTAACAAAAAATGTTCAAGAAAGGATCTTAATGAACTATGTAACATTTATGAAACCCTATTAGAGATTTACAGTTTGGACATTTTAGAAGGAGAAGTAAGACTTTGACGTCAAGTTCAACAAGATTTGAGGCAACCTCCACTTGATGCTTTGTGTTGCCTCACTTTCCTGTTTCAAAATGAAAGAAACTCAGACTCAAATGAACGAACATTTTCCACATTGCTTCGTTTAAAAACTTATTTAAGAAATACAACAAGCGAGGAACGTTTGAATAGACTTTCATTGATGAATATACATAGAGAAATACAAATTTCATCGGATGAAGTCCTAGACGAAATGGCAAAATCAAAACGAAAACTTTTGTTGCTATGAATACCAACAAACAGTGTTTTATTCTTTCGACAGGTGGCTTAAAAATGGAATTACTTTAATTTTATTTATTTTTTTCTTACTTTTTTATAATGGTTATGGATTTCAAGATGTTTTTAGTTTTCTTCTTAATAACATAACGAAAATTAGTCTAAAAATTAATGGTGTACCTACATATTATGCTATTAAATATAACTTGAGTCTAATAAGGCGGTGTTTGTGTATTATAGATTTAGAAAAGTCATTTGATAAAATATCTCTGAATGAAGTATTAGAATTGCCAGAGAAAAAAAGAAATAGCAAAACAAATTATCGTCAAGAATATAATATACAGATAACAGAATATTAATAAAAGTAAATAAAAGTATTTGGGACCAATTGCAGCTAAAACGGGACTCACTGAGCACAGTACTCTTTAATATTGTAATTCAAAGAATGAAACTATTTGGAGAGCCTATCTTAAAAGTTAACAAACGCGTTACAGAAATAAGATCAGAAGGTTATAAATTGTAAAGAATACGTGCAAGAACTGTAGTAGATCATTACTCAAAATATAAATTATTCTTTTATCTACGATAAAAAAGTGTGTGACATGAGATAACGAGGTTTTTCAACTTAAATGCTTCTTCGGTCCATAAAAGTACTATATATCATATTGTTTCTCTAACCAAAGTATACCCTGTTCACAGAATTACCCGCGGATTCGAAAAAATCTCTAGTTGTGCCAATTTATAAAAAAGGAGACAAAATGATAGCCTCGAACTACAGGCCTATCAGCTTGACTTCAGTTGCTTTCAAACTAATGGAAAAAATTATAGTTTGGGAACTTATGACATTATCTGACACCCAACATGGATTCATGCCCGGACTTTCAACGGTAACAAATTTGCTTTTTACTCTTGATCAATGGACAAAATAATAGATAACGGAGAACCAGTAGATATTATCTACTTGGACTTCGAAAAGGCTTAGGGTAGCGACCGAGAGACTTCTTCTTGAACTAGAGCATCTGGGCATTCGTGGCAACTTACTCAATTGGATAAAAGATTTTCTCAAAGAAACAAGTTTTTGTGTTAGAATGTGTATCTACATCATTACCTGTCTTGAGTGGAGTCCCTCAAGGATTTGTTTTAGGACCACTACTCTTTAATGTTAATATTTCTGATCTCCGCAAGAACTTTCACTCAACGATATGGTTTTTTGCAGATGATACGAAATTTTTCACAAATCCCATAACAAGTAGTAACTTTATTTACCATGACATTAAACTTCTCGAGAAATAGTGCAGCGACTGGCTGCTGACTCTAAACTTTTCTAAATGTACTGTCTTACAACTAGGTCAAAACAACCCACACCTAACATACTACCTTGGTGGAAAAATCCTAAATTCAGTTAAATTGCAGGAAGACTTAGGTGTAACAATATCATCTAATTTGAAATGGCAGAATCATATCGCCAAAATTGTAAAAGAGCTCACTGTCTATCGTTCTGCATAACTAGAACATTCAGTTACCTAAATGTACCAAATACTAGTAGAATTTTGAAAACTTATTTAAACCAATACTGAATATGCTTCGGTTATATGGTGCCCTTATTTTAATCAAGATGTGAATATGGTTGAAGAAGCACAACGAAGGTTTACAAAGCTATGTCCTGCACTAAACAGTCTCTGCTATGATGATCGTCTCCAAGCTCTCGACATTTCAACTTTGCAAATGAGAAGGTCAAGAAGTGACATGGTGAAAGTTTTTTAAGTTACTAAATCATGTTTATTCTTGCAACTTAAATACATTAGTGATAAACCATAGCAACTATACCAGAGGCCACAGTTTTAAATTGCAACATAATAGAGCAAATAAACAAACTAGACAAAACTTCTTCACCAATCGTGTGCAGAATCAGTAGAACTCTCTTTCTAGCGAGTTGTCAGTGCTACATCGTTAAACACATTTAAAAAGTTGTACGATCTTTTATACAAATAATATTGTCTCTTTTAATTTTTGTTTTGCAGTAATTCAATCGTTGTCAACCTATATTTTGTAACTATAGCCTGCTCACAGAATTCTTTTTCACAATGTTTTGTACTCCTGCGTCTGATTAAAAACGATTACCTTTTATTTGACCGACTGATCTAGTCTGTAGGATGAACACTATAAAATCATCCATTTTTTTGCTGCAGATTTTTTTTCTACATTAGCAACATGAGGCAGAGCACGTCTTCCACTTTTCATTTTATGGCTAGATAAGTTTGTACAAGTTTGTATTGATATTACTGTACGTTTTAAAACTCTATTAGTAAGGGTTCGTCATGATTTGTTGAAGTGAAAATATTCGAGGTAATTAACACCACAAGAATTTGATGAGCAGGGCAGTTTTTATTAAAGATTAAAAAATTAAAGATGAGTTTCCTGAAAAAACTTCACGATTAAAAAAAACAATTATACAACATAAGATTTTAAGGTTCCTCAGTTTCAATATTTCTTAACAATACTTTCTACCTAAACGGAATTGTTAATTTATTTTCTATTAATAATATTTTATAATTCTAGTATAACTATTATAATTTTTTTAACATTTTGTCATATTATTTCAATAGTATATGTCTTATTCCACAATTTAAAAAAATTATCCCTCTATTTCATTTAATCGTGCAATTAATACGAGTTTTAGTTTACTTGCACGTTTTTAAGTACCTATACTTTGTTTTAAGACTGAAACATTTTCTCAATCCAAATAAATGTAATGCAATAACGCCATAGTGTCTTAAGGGAAATGTGTACTGCCCAAAACACTATTAAACGGAAAATGGGACTTAAGGGAATAAAATAAGTATGCGATAAGGGTACAAAATAATAAATTTTTTCATGAAATCAAATACTTCGACATGTTAACACGGAATGTTTTTTTAAATTTTATTTTCATTATGAAGCGACGGAAAGAGCGTTTGATTAAAGCTTATATTATAATGTGATAAAAATAGTCGCACAATAGCACCTCGTATATTAGTTTTGCAAGATAAATAAAATTTCTAAACGGAACACTTTTCCCTTTGGTGAATTTGCTCTACAGATTGATTGTCAGGTCAACAAGAGCGAGAGTCCTATGGGAATTTTCCCTAGATCTAGGGAGTTTAATATCAAGGGAGCTACCAGCTTCGAGGACTTCGATATTATATTACAATCAGTGTGCCAATTGGATAATTTCTATTAACAGTAAGTAAATATTAAACGTAACGAAAACCAGAGCCCACCAATAATTTTGAGAATTTAACAATATTAAACCTAAAGAAAGTAATTACTTTAATTAAAATATAAATTCAATATTTATAATTTTTTCGTATTTATTTGTATTTTTAATGATTCAAATCTAAACAATAAAAACAGACTTACCATTACCCGTTATCAATCCAGTGGACTTTCAAACCAAGAAAATAATTGGTGTACGAGATTGTTACAAATATGATAATGTAAAAAATCTCTTACTTACTACGAGTACAGGTTTATTAGAGAAATCAAATGATTAGAGAAAATAAAAATAGAAATTGTAACTTTTAACCTCTTAAGATAAGAGAAGAGTAGTTTTGAAAGATTCCCATTAACATCTATAAATCAAGTATTTTTAAGGTAATAAAAGAATTACCAGTTACATCTGTTTCAGAAACTTTGGACAACATACTTTATTAAATTTTGAATAATACTCAGGCATATTTGAAAATCAATAGTTCGAACTATAAACAAATAATTTATTCGTTGGAGTTACCATTTTAATTGCCTTTTTAAATCTAATTGGACGAACTCATACTAATTAGCTTAAAACTTAATAAAGTTTTGACTGAATACTGAATTATCGAGTAGTGACTAAGCGAACATTAGTTACGACCATTATTCTTATAAATTACCTACCTAAATAAGTAGATAGATGTTCACAGTTGGCGACAACACATTTCAGTTTCAGATTAGTGTTTTTAACTTGATTACAATAACGAATAACTTTTAAGGGTGAGCAATGCCCTTTACACGAGATCATTTGCAAGAAATCAACTTAACGCAACCTAATCTTTACATTTCAATATCGAACGTAACAAAGTAAATCTGCAATTCGTATCCATATAATTAAAAGCAAATGACGCGAATTACATTTATTTTAGTACGAACTTAAACTCTAAGCTTGCCAAAACAATTAAATTAACGGTCTATGCATTTCGTCTGTATGCATAGTATAACATTACCTGTACTGATGTTCATTACTAGTTTAGTTTTCAAAGATTATTTAATTAAAGCAAAATTGCACTGTAAGAAATAAAATTTTAGTTTTAATAGAAATTTTGCTCCTTCTCATCGTGCCTGCTGTTTTAAACCGATTCATTGAAGAAAAGATTAAAATTCTTAGTTAAAATGATGCAAAATGTTTAATCTTCTTGGGAGTCAAAATATTTTTTTGAAATTGGGCTGTCTTGAAATGATAATAAATGTTTCAACCTTTACCGTAAGGGTCATCATCAGGGCGAAGATTTCCTAAATATAATCCTTTGTTGCTCCCAAACTGTGTAAGAACACTGTTAGTAAAGACACAGAAAATCAAAGCCAATAAGACAGAATATATAAATGAGAAATTGAATGAAAGAGGCAAAGATCTAGTGGTATCGATATTAGAAGGTTGTAACCGTGTAAGATAAAACTGTTGGATGAAAAACAAATAAAGGAAGATAAATTCCGATAGACTTTTTAAAAAAATAACATAATAGTGGAAACCTCAATATTTAAAGGAAGTATGTCAAGAATTAACAATAATTTATATCAAATACACTCTGTTTATGCTCCGTATGTTATTACGATTCACCAAAAGGTATAAGTTTTTACCGTGTTTGATATGTCCTAAACACAAAAGATCAAAAAAATACTTCAAAGATCAAAACCTAATAACATATCGACTTCAAATGAATTGTTGAAATTAGGATCGTTTAAATGTAAAGCAAAAGGAATGTTTAATTTTGATAGGATCAACATCAGTGATCGTTGGCAAAACTAAAAAGTTTAGTAATACTGGCATAAATGGCGTAAGTTCAACATTTTAGAGTCCATATTACAAAAGTTTTGCAATTCACAACGTCTACGATGTTCACAACGACCACTTTTGACGTTTCTTCATATCGTTCATTTTTTTGCAACGACCACTTTTCTAAATACACAATGTCCACTTTTTTTATAACAGTCACCACAGTCGTTTTTCACTACTGTATACTACCTATAGTTTTAATCACTACGGCTACCTTGTGTGTGTAACGAAGAGTATGTGAATTTCTGTTGGTACAATCGCTAAGTTGTCTTAACGTATCGGTTTTATTAAACTATTTCTGTTTGGATTCAATTAAATGCCAATAGTGTAGTAGAAAAGTTCGACTAAATCTCTTGTCTTGTGGGATGCTAAAATCCGTACTTATAACACAGAACCATCTAAGTTTTATAGCTTCTCTATTCGTCCTTATGAACAACAAAGGCATGTATGATGTACGTATGAATACATAATATTCGACGGATAAAGTACTCAATTATCAACGGCGGACAATCACAACAATCACATTGTAATTAAACTTCCCTAAAGTATTTTGTATTTCAAATATTTTTCTATGAATATTTTGGCCTGAAGTTGAAGAGTGAAAAAGATTATGGTTTGGAGTTGATGATTTCAATAAACATCTCATTGATGATCCAACAACAGAATTCCCGGACTTTGATGTAAAGAGAAAAACTTGGTCAAAAGTAAATCGCATAAGAACAGGCCATTCAAAATACAACTCTATGTTGTTTTAAATAATTAAAATCCAAATTGTGACTGTGGAAACAAACCAGAGATCGATGCACATATTGTGGAGGATTGTCAGTTAACAAAGTTTAATGAAGGGTTTGTAAACAATAATAATTTAACGAACGAAGCTGTGTTATGGCTTACTAATCTGAAGGACATCTGAAGTTAGCAATATTTTGTATTTTCTGTCCTGATTATCTGTTTTTCCATTATTTTGTTTGCTATTTCTTTAACCTACTATTTTTTTGGTCATTGTCGTGACTGACGCTTGGCCGGTCCATTATATCAATGCAATGGCTGTCCTGTTATATTTTATGTTCTTATTTTTACCTAATGTTTACACACTTAATTAATATCATTACATATGAATACTAAGGTAGGTAAGGGTTGACATGTTTAGGGTTTAGTGGTTTTCCTAAACTCTTTTTCATTATGTATTATGTATTAGATATAAAACCAAAAAATATTTTAAAGAATTAAATTTAATCTTGATCTCTTTTGAAATCATTTTGTCTATTACTTCATAAGAATCGACCTTTGAGTCGCAATGAACCGTGAGAAGAGGTAATCCTGTGAGACGGTCTTGTCCTGTTCTGTTCCTAATATTACCCTTCAGTCGTCTCTGCGTTGAAAATGTTGTTTTAGGAGTTGCTGTTGAGACTGGCAACGTTGCAGATATTTAAAGTATTTTTTGATATTTGGAAAGAATTCTTCATCACAAGTATCAAGAGACTCGAGCGCATAACATGATTTTTTGAATCTTCTTATCTTGTGGAGGACCATAAATCAAACTCAGCTGACAATAACGTTTGGTCTTTAGAATTCAAATATAGCGTTTCTAGCTTTTAGACTTTTCCTTGATTTTTTAATTCATAGTTGCTCAACCTAGAGTTAATAGTTAGCATTTTAAGAAAATTCAGTTAGAACCATACAACTTTCATGTATAACTTTTTTTCTACGAGCAATAATAACGATAATAAGGGGTGGGTAATTTATAGTGAATAACCCTGTACATTCAGTACTCTAGAAAATTGTTTTTGATGATTGTTTGTACTCTCTTTAACGATCCACTCATGACGGCGGTACCATCATAACCCTGACCGACCGTGCAGTTAAGATGTGGGTGATTTAAGTGAATTTAAAATGGTTGAAGACAATTCTTCTGCGGAAAGATATTCAACATAAAGAAATTACAAAAAGTCATTCTTACAATAGCCTTTTCTCCTAAGACATCGATGTACTTTAGACATACCGAAATTTGTTCCTGTCGGGATATATCTGACTTTTCATCTTCCAGCGCACTAAAATATTTGGCGCCCTTCACTATTTTCAGAACTTTTTCTTGAATTATTTTTCCGCAGATACCTATAATTTCATTTTATATTTATGGCGATCTGTACATTACCAGACTGTTTTTGCTTTGATTGAGAAGATGATTTTAAGATATTGTTCTAGAGAGAGGACTGCATAACGAAAAAGTGCTCTAAAGTTTCCATCATTCATTTCAGGTTCTGATAATGTTATAGTACCCTGTTCCTGGTGACCCCGTAAAGCAATCTCTTGCCAGCCAATAACAAAATAGTTTCTATAATAGCTTTCAATCTATTTATATTGCCCTATTTTCTTATATTCACGATTAAAACACTCAATGACATTTCGTCCACCTTGAGAGATTCTATCAAAAGTATGCCTTGTGAACCAAGATCGTTGAAATGATGATTTTTTTCTTACCGCAATAAATAAATTTAAAATCTTCATTAGGCACCCAAACATTTTTAAATGCTTTAAACTTTTCAGTATTAGTCTTAGATTTAGTAAAACTGATATTTGAACATTGTCCTTCATTTTCTGCAGTAACGCCTTGGTCTTCATTAGCAAGAGTAGAATTAGAATTTGACGGAACACTATAGGTTCAGGACACGAAGCAGCGGCAGTAACAATGCTAGATGTGGTTTTTGAATCATTTTTTGCACTTGACCTCTGTTTTGTTTTTTGATGTAGATTAAGGTAACACATCAAAAATGGATTGCTAGTATGTCGGCTTGATTTTTATTCATAGGTAGTCTATAGACTAGGTTATTACCTTCAATTTTCCTTGATGTTAAGGAAAGTGAAATCATAAGTATGCGGGAGGTTGTATAACTAAATCCTCTCTCACCTTTTTCAAGAAGAAAAATAAACACTTAATAAAAAATAAACTACACATACAAAAATGAAACAAAATGCTAACTAAACAGAAACGAGAGCAGTTAACTTACAATACAGACACAGAGAGACTGTAAATGCGTGTTTGCGTTTAGTACATATCTCCGCCATTGGCACGCATCCAAATGCGCAGCCGCCCGCACTAACAAACGTCTGCGTCTGCACAAAAATCAGAACAAAGAGCGCAACCACATACTAGCATCCACCGCAGGCTGCAGTGCAGTACTAATAAAAAAATCAGTTTTCTTTCCATGCATCGCTAAACATTTATTTTGGTTTTCTTTAACAATTAATCCCTCTAAAAACATTTAATTGAATTTAAAAAAATACATTGACTAATACAACTTTCAGGAAACTTGCTTAAATTCAAAAATTCATTATACCCCCCTTATCTACGCCGATGCCTCCTGGAAGGATGTAACCACCACAAATGCTTCCACTAATGCTAATGATAATATCAGACCAAGCACAAATACTTATTATCATCAAATCTCAGGTCTTATTCAACCACAACCAATTCATACCTCCAATCCTATGAACAAATTTATGATACTCAACCCAAAATACCATCTTTTCTAACAAACCCTAATAAATGGAACCATATACATATAAAAGTGACAAAACTTTTTTGAACGATGTCGCTGCTTGATGATCCGTCTTCTTGCAATTGTTTCTCAACCGTAGAAAACAAAGTCTCTAACAAACAAGAAAACCTAAAATCCTGAACCTCCCCAACATGTGTAACTGGAGTTAAGAATATTACACTTCCCGTGCATTTACTGAATGAGAAAGCTAAACAGTAATACTAATCAAAGTTCTCACGGATAACCAGATAAACGTTCAACCTAAAACAGCAGTTATCTATGGCATAAGGTTATATAATGTGGGGATCTGGAATTATAACTCCTAAAATAAGTGAACTTTTGAAAGACGTGTAACTTAAAAGAAATAACTTATCCACTAATTCATCCACTTACCTACTGTCCAAATGACCTATTGCTGCTTGTATTATGATTTATCTTCAGATTCTTCATATATTATTGTCGAACTATAAACAGACGCGATTAACGTTCAAAACAACCAAAACTAAGCAATGAGCATACGAATTTTGTGTGTAAACCTTCCTTCAAAACCTTACACTCACGAAAACTACCACGGATTATTTTAATTCTCCGAAAACAAATGAAAAATTAAAACCCCTCCACAAATTAGGACGAGTTGAGGTACCTGGACAAGAAATTACTACAAAAAAGTTCGCGCTCTTGTGGAAACTTGCAAACAATTTTTTGAACCACATCTCTTAGACAATCAGCCTGAAGATGAAAACAAATTAGTTCAACACTCATAAACTCCGTTTGAACTTCAAAAATTGGTAGTAAAAAGGCTTATGTCAATTATCGAGAGTAATTTGGATTTAGACACGTTTACGCTACAACAGAACAAATACGTCGGGTGGTTTAAAGATTAATGAAAGTTATGACAACAAGCAATACTGTTCCACAGTGTTCTTAAACATATTGTAAGTATTTAACAAAGTGTGGCATATTGGTATGTTATTTAAGTTGCCTACCCTTTACCCCCTAAATGACTATATCCTTAAACCCTACCTTCATTACAAACACTTTTTAGTAAAAGTAGAATCGGAGTATTCAGGACTCCATCCTATAAAACCCGGTTACCACAAAGCAAAGTGCTTGGGGCATGATTATACTTATTATTTAGGACAAATCTATTTGTCATTCCGAACACGTAAGGACAACATTCGCGAATGACTGCTTCCAGTTCATACTAATAATCAACAACCACCCAACGAGAAAAAGTTGAAGATCTGGAACTACATCTTGACAAGAAATTAATCTTGAGAAGTCACATATTTACCAAGCGGAAACAGTTAGGATTGATTATCTCCAAAATGTTGTGGTTGCTACGGTGAAATTTGAAACTCACCAACTGATATACAACGTAATGGCTCTACCTCCAATATTAAAGTCTTTGAGAGATTCTAAGCAAAACTACTGCACATGATAGTGAACGCACATTAATTCGTGCCCAACACAGTTATCCGCAACTGCCTTCAAATCTTAAAAGTCAAAGAGAAAATGAAACGTTACAGTGCTCAGTATTGTGCGCTATTCAATGTTATTCCCAATAGTTTAGTAACAGACCATCCCATAATAAAAAGGAGGTTACAAAAATGCCTACCCAGTGATCTTCGTAGAAGATTTTAATGTAATTACTTTTAGTTTAAGAGCGTCTCTATCGTTACTATTCTCTTATTTAGCTTCGACGGGTAGACATTGCAGTATTAAACGCAGTGGGGTGCCGTATCCGAATCAATACGTGTAATATATAATAACCACATAGAAAAACTTTACCTAGCTTTTCGTCTGGATAGTTCCGTTACGTGCAATTGGCGTTCAGTTAAGTGTATAACTTCACGAGTTAAAAATTTCTACGTGCTTTTGAAAATAAAGAAAAGCAACGACAGAGCGCGTAGCTCTAGCAGCAGCGTACTCTGTTGAGAAATTTAGATACTACATTCCTACCTTCCATACATATAACCTCCAATGTCTAGGTTAACAGATCAATTACTGCTATAAAAAATAACTAGTTTACACGACATGTATTATGGCTTATCAACTGCTCTTGATTTTAAAAATAGTATAATTTCCACAAACTCGTGACTTCTAGCACTGACCCTGTGACGGGATTATTTCGCAAATAATTGATTTATTGAGCAATTTCTCCGTACAGTATAAGCATCCGTGTTTACACTTATGCGTGAATATGAATGTTTGGTTTGAGAAGTTTTCTAGGGATTTTAGTTGTTTGGTGTTGCCAGTTTTGATAATTTGTACTCATTTTCTCGCAAAAAAATTATACGTTATTTCTAATTTGCTGATCGTTGTGAAAGGGTGTACATAGAAAATGCTGTCTAAAAATTGAACAATTAGACATGTGCTTTGTAATATCGATTGAAGTAAAATCATCCCATTCTAATTAGGGAATAAGTCTTCAATTCTGATTCCGGTGCACCTTTTTCTTGTCTTTGGTTTTTCGTTTGTGTAAAACATTGGAGAGCAGAACGTTTCTATTCTGCGCGGAGCATCCATCACTATAAAACAGTATGGGTCTGCGTTTTTCTTCTTGCGACAGTTCATTGTTTAAAAAGTCAGTAATACATTATGCAAAACAATTGCTCTCCATACCCTCTTCCCCTTCATGCCAGACATAACACACGACTCTATTGGTTGCCAAATTATAGGATGTAAAATTATGGTTTTTGTTTAAAATAAACCATACCCGCATGTAATTGAGGAACAAGTTGTACAACCTGAACATCGACTGTAAATGCAGAAATATTTCCGACAATAGCATCCTCTTTATCTCCACATTTTTTTTCTCTCGCCCTGTTTTTATCTGCCATATGATTATTGTAGATGATATCATCGATCTGACCTAACTTATGTGAAAAACACAGATCATACTGATCCTTACGTGGATGAAAGATATCGATGATCAATTTTTTCATCTCCGCAATGAAAACATCTTTACCAGTAGGTTGTAGAACTTCTTGTTTGTAGAGTTCATAAACTTTAGAGTAAGATATGAATAGTGTCCGTACAATTTACTGGTGGTGGCTCTACAGTAATGAGACGGAAGTTTAGGTAATTTTTGAAGAACTCTCTGATTTGTTGACGCTTATTTTCATTTACTATTTTAGCTTTTCTAGTAATTTATTCTGTCATTTCAGGTATGTCAGCATCACTTCTCTTTACCCAGTTATTTACTCACCCAAACCAAGTGTTGCAAGAAATAACTTCTTGCAGACATGGAGTAACTTTTCTTCGACTTTCAAATGATACGAGAAACTCGTTTGCCTTCTCGAGTATCCTTGAGTCGTTTTCTGCTCTGTCTGAGATTTATTTACCATCGCAACAACATACGTCTTACGTTGTTTCCAGTCTATTTCGACCCAGAACCGTTTAAAGAGGACATTTCTTTCTTCCTCTGTTATTAAAGAGCATTGTCTCTTACTTTTAGACTGTGTACACTTTTTAGAATTACATCTACTGCTCATTTGTCCTCTCAACTAAGCTCTTCCCACCACTTGCTTCTTTCTTATAACTTTGGTAGCTCTGTCTTTTCATCCTTAGCAGTTTAGTTTTATTTACTTGTCATGTCACAGGATCAGCAGATTCTTTTTTGGTACGTTTCCTAAACTGATTTAAATGACGAGATTTAGCTTTACTCTTCAAAATTCTTGCTAATGGTAAGTCATCTGACGACGTGTTCGATACATTAGAATTTACATCACAATCCGATGGTTTATAACTAGAACCTGAATCTTGAAAAAGCCCGTCTTGCTCAACCTCTTCATAAAAAGTTAGTTCATCCGAAAATGTTCTCACAATTATTCCAGATACTGGCCCTTCTAGAATATTTACTACTTCCCTCGATATGTCTTCTACAATCATTCCACATTTTTGTTCATCTGAAATATTATGAACCGTTTCAAAATGTTTCATGTCATGATGTTCTAAAGCAGTATCTTGCAAAGTTTTCAAATTTATGAAGTCTTGATTCTCTCTTGTAGAATCACACATTATTCGGCTTACCTCAATAATGAGTGGTTGTTTGGTATTGTCGCCGCTCTTGTACATAATTTTTCCTTCAAGTGCCATCTGACTTATCTGATCACGCATTGAAGACATTATCTGAAATGCAAAGAGCAATTGATGTTTACTGATTCTGACATTATAATACAAAAACCTTGTTTCTCGAAATTATTAGTCGAAAAATTAAAGCTAAAACCACGTATGTCGTGAATTTACTACTTTCTGTAAGAAGAGGAGCTCAGATTCGTATAAAATACTAGTTACTATGATTATAATTATATAACCTAACAGAATTGACTCATGACGATAAATGCCAATAAAACCCTCTGATATGCAATACTGTACTTACTTCAGTAAATAACTTACCTACCTTTGTTGAAAATATAACTCAGCCATTAAAACAACACAATACACACATTTATCTTCAAAATATTATGGTGCTGATCGCAGTAACTTATTCATACCTGAACCTATTGTAAGATACGAAGTTTTGACATCTGAACTATTGAAGTTGTCAGATACCAGGATTTTAAATTATACACTACGCTTGCGTATTGATCCGATATTACGATACGACCATATCGGCCTTACGCAGTAAGCATCTCTTGTTAGATTGAACCTCGTATCTCAAAATCATCAGATTTTGAGATACGAGGTTTTGACATCTGGACGACGAAATACAGGCAAATCATCTAAACTTGACCATAAATGAGATGGATCTTACAACATTACAAGACAAATGTCAAAACAACATTTCAAGTGGGAATACCTGATACTCCAGATTTACCTTGACTGGAGTACACTACGGTCAGCCTTTACGTCTTTTATTGGTGACAATTCATCGTTCTAAAGGTTGGAATTCGCCTTCTGCCCACACGTCGAGACGCCCTCTACAAATATATTTGACAGTAGAGGGTAATACATTTTAAGTTGATGTTGTTATTTTAATAAAATATACCTTTCAGTTAGTTAAAAGTTAAAGGTATTTACATTTACCATATTACGTTAAACATGTTTTATACAATACTAGATCAGATGCCCATTTTCTAAAAATGGGCTCTAGAACGCAAATTTAAAAAAAAATTGAAAAATAGCATCTTATTTGAGTCGCATTCAAGCCTGTTTGGTCATGTCATACATGGATAGACTCCATTTGTCGTACCCTTTCGAACGATATATTGCATGCCTATCTTTGCTTAAAAATTTGTGACGGCCCCACTGGTGGGGCCGGTCACCCCGGTGGGACCGACTTCAAACATAGCCTGCGCTCTAAGTGCAGAATTTTCTAAGAATTTTGAGGTATTGTTTGTCAAAATCGGTCCAGCCGTTCCGGAGGAGAAGCGTAATAAACAGACAGACAGACAAACAGAAGGACAAACATTTAACAATTTTATATATAGGATAATATCCCAAAATGGATGAACTTTATTCTACGTAAAATAACCTCAACTACTCTCTTTCTTATTGCCAAACTAGTTTCAGAGTCATATCATACCGCTTAGCCAATTGATGTCAATTTTTTATTGGTTAAGCACAAAATTATCATATTTTAAAGTTAGAATTAGAAATAAAATTTGTATAAAATGTGCAACAAATAATGTTCCCGTTAATTGCGGTATATTGTAGGCGCGCGTGAACGATTAAGGAATTTGATGTCTCCCATTTTTTGAGTAGTGTTACTAATAATTGCAGTAAGTCTTTGAAGATAATTACTTTATACGTTCTTTGTTTTACGAAAGTCCAAACTTGCATATTGTATGGGTATATACAAAAACGCTAACCAAATAATTTAATCAAGACTAAAGAAGAAATAATTACGTCTGCAACGAGTTTTTATTGTACGAAAATAGTCTTCGTTTTTGTGTTGGAGGTAAATTCTCTTAATGCATTTATTTTGTTACAATAATTTGAATTTACTTCAGACACCAGACAAGGGTAATTTACTCATGCAAGGTTGTTCTACACACCATCACATTTAACACGTAACAATTTATAATAATTATGTTATAAACTGGTAGATACTTGAAGAGTATTTCCAACTTTACCAGTATAATTTAAATCGCACGATTTGCTTTTTATTTTTATTTCTTATAAAATCTCAGTAATGCAATTTATCTTCGAGAATAATAATAAAATGGCATTTAACTTATTCAGCCGCAGTAGTGCAGGATAAATATCAGGAATGAACTTCCTATTATAGGAGAGAACAAATAAAAGAAAACGGTGAGAAAACCGTTAGTTGTAATTGAGATGTATCAAATGGAATTAAAGTTAGAAATGTTTAAATGTGAGCGTTAACAGAAATCTAAGCGTATAAAAATAGAGAATTGCTACGATTAGTGTTTAATGGATTTTATAACGGCTCGACACGCCACTGTTTAAACGTGCCAGCCGAAAGCCGCCATCACTTTAATAAAGTCTATGCATTTTTACTTTTTATCACAAATAACATTTTCATTAGAACCTTTCAATTTTATAAAACGACCTCAACGTATTAAACAGCAACAAAAAAGTTTTATACCAAGTTAAGCTTGGTTTATTTTAGTCTGTTTAAAAAATAAACAACAAATGAAAGTTAAACCAGATTCCCAACAGACCACTGTGACAAGGAAGCATAAGGACATCGAAAGTTATTTAGAGTTCATCCTAAGCTTAAAAGTATGACATTACTCGGTATCAGTGTCACAAATAAAACAAAGACGACTCAGAAAAAATCGTTGAAAAAACAAAGGAAATGCTGAATGTTCGTACAAATGCTGTTTATTTGTTTAAAACCAATTAGTTTATTTTGAAATTTATATTTAGGATAAGGGTGACGAAAGACGTCCGTAAAAGTCAACTTATATACTTGACATCTATTTTTTAAATATTTCATTTCAGTTAATTGACTTACTTAATATATTACTTTAAGCGTTGACAAAAGGATGAAATATGTCAGATAAAGGCTTTAGTATAACGGAAAGAAAACCGTAAGCCGATGACAGTTTTGATAGGCACGTGCAAACTTATATAACCACTTTTATATCCTTCTCTTCTATTAAGTGCCAAAAATTATGGAAGTTGTTTTTCAAGAGAAATGTTTTTTGACATGTTTACGCTACCAGTAATTAAACCTGAGATATCCATTTGTTGTTTCGGTGCGCTTTACCTCATCTTGTGAGTGTCATTTTTCTAGATTATGATTAAATTATACTATCTTAGTTTTTAGCACGTCCTTCTGGACTTGAGTACTGATTTCGACGTCCTTAAAGTTAACAGACAACATGAGGCAGATCAAATGCCGCAGTAGTCCTAGAAGATATTAAATGATCTGCTACCTTAAAAACAGTTAGTATAGACCATAAAAAGGGTTTGAAGTTTGGTTTTAAAATTGGTTTAAAAACTTATGCAAAATTTTAGTGAAAATTAAAAAATTATAAAGTTTAAATTTTTTTTTTTGGTTTTATTAAATTTTTTTAATAATTTAAAATTTTTTAAAGAGTAATGAGGATTGTATTTATTTTAATCAATGTAATAAAATTTTTTTTTAAATTAAATGTATTGTTTTTGGGAGATTCTTTGTTAAAAAAGTTGTAAGAAATTTTTTTAAGAATTTAAAAGATCATTTTAAATAATTCTTTATGTATTTCTTCTTAGGTTCAGTTTGGGAAAGGTAAGTGTTTTTAAAAAAAAAAAAATAAAAAATTAAAAAATTAAAAGATTTTAGTTATATTTGTTTTTTTTTTGATCGCTCAATTTTTTTTTTTTTTAAATTCAGTGATTGGTTGTGTTTTGTCACCAATTTTAGTACACTCATGAAATTTAAAACTTGGACACCACAATTTCTGTAAACAAAAGTTTGCACATTGTGAAGCGGGCTTAAGGGTATCATTTACAATTCTAACAGCAGGTAGTCTCAGCAGGGGTTATCTTATAGAAGGACTGTAGAATGAATCATTACACTAAGCACGTTTTAGAAAATAGGTAATTTACGTTGCTTACTTAATTTTTTCTTTAAAGAATATATTTGAAGGTATCGCTAATTAAACACCATAGCTCGATTAATTATCGAATCAAAATTTTGTTTAGGAAATGTTTACAAAATAAAATTAGAAATAATTTTGATTTAAAAACGTCTACAAGCAATAACTTTTAAATTAAATCAAAAACTAAACATGGTTATTTGGGTTGACTGATTATTACTTATTTTTAAATAAATCTAACCTACTAATTATTGTAAGTTATTAAAAAAATCATTAAACTCTCTATTCATAATATTTAGTCCTTACAAAATGTATATTTTATGACGTTTCATTTTTTTCTGTAGTTAATATAAAAAGTGAAAATAAAAACTAAGGCAATTCTTATTGTCAACGTATATATTTAGTTTTTGACAAGAATTTATTACATAATTATAATTAAGATACCAAGTTATAGTTTAAAATTAAATGAAAACTTTTTTTTAAATAAAGGTATTACTATATAAATAAATATAAGAAATCAATAATGGGTGTGACCTCCATTATTATTGATACATTCTTGGAGGCGTCTGCTCATTGACGCTATCAAGGTATCAATATAATTAATATTAATCGTTTCCCATGCGGTATCAATGGCTGCAATTAGTGCATTACGGTTTACTGGTATAAAATTTGGCCCTTGTTGTCTTCGGATAACAGCAAGTATTCGAGCCCAAACATTTTCGATAATGTTAAAATCTGGGCTTTTGCTGGCCAGGGTAACAGCTCCAAGTTATTTTCTCGTATCCATTGCGCACAACCCGCGAAGTATGAATAGGGCGTTGTCCTTTAACAACAAAAATACATTATGAAAATGTTAATTCAACAGATCCCGAACTATTTTTGGAGAAAGTATAGTGAAATAAGAATACTTACTTGTTGGAAAATATAATCTTCGTCTGGATAAAACACTTCGACTGAAGGTTTCATAATAGTTTCCAAAATATCTAAATACGCAGCAGAATCAAGACGTCCATCGATAGCCCAACAAACTCCTGGACCCGCGCGCTAACCCAACCCCACACATTCACAGAAAAATAACCACTTCGTTTTTTAGGACATATGTGATTATTTTCGTAACGAGTTCCTTCCATTCTAAAAACTTTTAGTGGTCCATCGTTGCGGCTATTGAACGTTTTTTCGTCGCTAAAAATCACTCGATTCCAAAATTCCAAAGGTTCGTTCACATATCGCCTTGCAAATTCCAGACGACGTCTCATATTTTCGTCACTGAGAACTTCTTTCGCAGCAGCATTATACTTCTTTATTCCCATCTCCTTTAATCTTTTGTGCAGTTATACGGCATCCGGGAAAATGTGTATCTGCTATAGCCCTGGAGTATGTAGCAAATGGTTGTTCTGTTACGTAATGAAACAACTCGAGATCTTGAGCACGTGTAGATACTTTAGGTCTACCACTTCCGATGGCTCTTTCCAAAGTGTGTTCAAGATTCCATTTTACTCGGTAATGCCCTACGGTGCTTTTTGGTATATCTAACATACGTGAAATTTCACGCACGCTACGGCCCGCCGCTAATTCCGAAACAATCCGCGCTTTCAAATCAGCACCGAGATGAGGTGGCATTTTCACAACACTTGAAATTTTAAACTAAAATGGAATTTACATTTCTTACTTTATTTATTGGTTCACACTACCCCTTCTCAAACAGTAGGTAATTGTTTATTTATTACATACTTCTAATGACCAATGTAACAACCCTTAGAGCAATATGACTCAAAGGAAGTAAATTAAACAAGCAAGGATATTCTATTGTTATTGAAACTTATTCATAAAGTAAAAGCCATTTCCTTATAATGCTAATGGACAGGATTTTCTTTTAAGTATTAAGATTACAATAGAGGACTTATAAACTTTCGAAAATATCTAATTATAAATATTTACACTGCAATTGCGCTTTTCCTTAATAATTTCTTAGCAATAACATACACGTTCTTGGTTTTAAGTTGTCATAAATTTGATATGATATAAATTTGTGTTTCTAATATTACATCACAAACTAATCTTTATTCGCCAAAAATTGTTGCTTAAGTTGTAAAGCTTCGTACACACCTGAACAACAAACCGAGCAACAAACATAACAACGAACCGAAAGTCAAACAGAACGACAAACGATCTTTTATGATTTCCACAATCCGAACAACAAACGGAACGTTTGTGCTGTTCCCATAATTATTTTCAGTAGTTTTCAGTTCATATATATTTATTATTGAGAAGAGAAAATTGCGGAAAACAAGAAGATAGTGCCAACCAAATTTTTACGCACAAAGAAGAGTAAAAAATTATAATTTACTTCGCTTTTTTTTATTTTGGAAATTTCCCGCCCAAATGATGCTAATAGGGACATCATTTTTTCTTGCATTCTTAAACACTGATTAATTTAAAACATTTTTCTTCTGTCAACTCCATAATATTACCTAAAACACAACAAACCCACAAAAGGGAAGACAAAAATAAATAATTTAATTCTCCGCATAAGTTTGTTCGCCGTTTTGTTTAGATTCGTCCAAACCTGCAAACGCATTCGCGCGCATTTTCTTTGATGTCCGGAGAAAAAACCGACAAGTTGCGGGAACGCCGCAAACCGTTCGTGGAACAATCAGGACTTGCGAATCTGTTCTAAAATTCGTACGTAGCACCGTCCAAATTAATGTTCCGATTGCCGTTCGGTTCGTTGTTCTGTTTGTTCCTCGGTTTGTTGTTCAGGTGTGTACCAACTTTACGAATACTGAACTATATCTTATGAAAGGAGAGTTATGTAACTATAATTAACGACTTAACGCAACTATCGGGATCTGGTATTACCATATACTTGGAGGTTGTGCGCCAAATGGATACAACATTATCGAAAATGTTTGGGCTCGAATACTTGCTGTTATCCGAAAAATATACATTCTGTAAGGACTAAATATTATGAATAGAGTTTATTGAATTTTTTTTTTTTAATAACTTACAATCATTAGTAGGTTAGATTTAGTTAAAAATAAGTAATAATCAGTCAACCCAAATAACCATGTTTAGTTTTTTTGATTTAATTTAAAAGTTATTGCTTGTAGACGTTTTTAAATCAAAATTATTTCTAATTTTATTTTGTAAACATTTCCTAAACAAAATTTTTGATTCGATAATTAATCGAGATATGGTGTTTAATTAGCGATACCTTCAAATATATTCTTTAAAGAAAAAAAATTAAGTAAGCAACGTAAATTACCTATTTTCTAAAACATGCTTAGTGTAATGATTCATTCTACAGTCCTTCTATAAGATAACCCCTGCTGAGACTACCTGCTGTTAGAATTGTAAATGATACCCTTAAGCCCGCTTCACAATGTGCAAACTTTTGTTTACAGAAATTGTGGTGTCCAAGTTTTAAATTTCATGAGTGTACATATCCCTTACAATTTATAAGATTGATAGATTTTGAGTTGCATATTGGACTCCAGATCTGAAGCTGTGATCCGAAAGGGCATAATTGCGTAAATAAGATTGATGTTGCTCAATTGAGAAAAACTGAGACCTTTTTTTATAAAATCCAGCACCTCTAAACCATTTTTTGAAAAATATAAACACAAATTTATAGATTCTAGTTTATTAATCTCACTTCGAAAACTATCACTCTCAACAATGACTTTATTACCGATTATTTAGAACATAGAGGTCCAAATGGGGTGTTTCGTACTAATAGGGGTATTTCATTTTGTAAAATAGTTATCAATAAAACTAGAAGGTTTTCATTTATGGGAAAACTGTTTGTTATTGCTAAAATCAAAATGCTTAGGATGATTAATATTAAAAGCTGTTCTTATAATTTCATTCTCATTTTGCCGAAACCATTCCAACTTTCTTCGAGGTGCGACGTTAGAAGATCGGGCTGATCACAGATTTTCTGTTCAACGGTAATTGTTTTAAAACAGATTACCTTCTTTTCTAATAAAACTTCTATTTTTTTATCATAAGACGCACCATCGCGTAGATCAAATTGGACTTTATATTTGTCATTTTATAATTTAAATGTGCATGTGTTGCTTCTTACAACATGTCTCACTCTTTCTGGTCCATTATTTAGTACAAAGTTATTTTTAAAATTTGGGGTGTTCATTTTCTTACAATGGTATGCTAAAATTCTGCGTAATATTCAAACTTATTACGAAATTCATACTTTACCAAAAAAAGAGCGTCTTTTGTACACTTCTTCATTCAGTTCCAACCAGACTTCAGCATATAATTTTGACGCCCAATAATCCGTGAACAAAACAAGAACTTTTGGCATGCGTCTGGTACAAATTTTTACTTTGTCAATATCATTATTAAATTTTTCAACAAAGGGAAAGCTTACTGTCAAACAAATCATGAAGCTTGTATACAGGTTTATTGCAAAAATAGAACGTATGTCCTAGAGCCTTCCTCTTGAAAACGTGTGTCGTGTGTAGTGCACTTCAAAGACAAACTGTCGAATTTGTCGCGCATGTTTGCAGGTAATTTTTCTATTGAGTGGATTTTTTAATTAAAAAAAATTTCTTCGGAGACGATGAGTGAACATTTCTACTTTCTTCTACCTGGGTGTTTGGCGTGCCTCGTGAAGTTAAAATTTTACACATTAAATTATGAATTGTAAAGTTTAATAATTTCCAAGTCGAATTGGTGTTTAAATTTAAATCCGACCGCATTCATCTTAAGTACTTTCTTTTCCTATCTTTAGTTTTGTGGTCATAAGTTAGTTCCACAATTACGAGGTATGCTTTCAGCACGTGCGTTGACCTTTTATTCTCAATATTGTGTATTACAACTGGATAACTCCTGAAAAAGGTGCTGGAATGGCTATTTAATTGCTTTCACCAGAGTAAACTTGACGACTTCTACGGTTCTCGCATCCAATTAAGCTGCAACCAGCCGGTGAACTCTACATTAAGTGAATGGGTCAATCATGCTGCATACTTACTGCTTCGAGGAACGTAGTTGCCATCCGTTCCTTCAGTTGCATACCTCCCCAAGAGAAATCCTGAGGTTACCTACATCTTCTGGAGCTGTCAAATACTGTCGCTAGCAGGAACTTTCATTCTCGGAACTGCATACTACCAGAATACAGATACAAGTTGGTAAAATGTTTAAGTAACTTATTCAATATTTAATGCGTAAAAAGCTCACGTTAGAATCTCTAGCATTTAAGCAAATTCTTATTCGGGGTAGACTCTACCACCGACGTTTGGTTTTTGTTGTTAATCAACCTCAATACGAGCTAAGGCGCTTTACATAGAGTGGTTGAAGCTAAAACAAAAGGCCTTTTGGGTTGACGGAAGTTACTTAGTTTTTTATTCCGAGTTTAAGTTAGTTTCTTAGTAACCAATCCTCATTTGGAACGCTAACTAATTTAATTTGGGGTGTAACTAAAAAACTTAACTGAAATTCGACACATTTATTGCGAGCTTTAATTATTGTTGTTGCTAACGCACGTAATATATGCGACAGTCTCTCTATTTCTGTCACATTCTCTAGTACTTTAAGTTTTATTTATTATATTAGAATCATGTACTATTTGTTACTTCTGATGTAGGTTCTTTTTAGCGTATTTAAGACCTTTTAGTAAAACCTGTTGGTCGGTTTTATTTCTTTCTATGACCCAGGAGGTGGCGCCTTGTTAAGCAGCAGTCTATGTTCTTTACAGTTGTTCAACATTCCCCACTCACCGACTCAGCCGGACGCTGCTAAAGCTAACTCACTACAAATACTGGATCCTCCACGAATTTAGTGCGTTACATCTAGTCAAATTGTCTATATTTCTTTTCTCTCTCAGGTTGTACAGCTGGATCTAATCGTTGTCGTTTCGTTTATTTGTGAACTACAACCGTTACAAGATTTTAACGTGAACACAGTTTCGACTTAAATATCGCTGCATAAAAGGAATTTTTGTCTAAAAAATCGTAAAAAATGTATTCACTTTATAATTTCAAAAAGAACGTTTGTACTTTGTCGAGTAAATTTGGGTTGTTCAATAAAAATATGTTGTAACCGTTTTTCTCTGAACCAAACAAACAGAAGTCCAAAGATTTGTACAACCGTGCAGAGAAGATAACCATTTACACCTTAAGGACAAATCAAACTTGTTGTACCGTTAGCAGAGATGGAATAATAACAACTGCAGAACCATCCAGAAAGCTATTCACCAAATTTCCACACAGTCAAACTAGGTCGACCTTAAAATAAGAATGCTCTTTATTAGATCCCTTCCTCGGACAAAATAACCTTTTAAAAAGAAATACTCCTACTTAAATATATTGCTTAAATGGCCAGGATGGATTCGGCATACAGCGGCGAATCATCGGAGACTTGTAGGTCTATCATTGGTACAACGAAAAAGAGCATACCCAAAGGATTATCACAGAAATAGTGAACGAAATACTACATTCTCTACATACAGCGGTTCTAGAAATAGATCAAAACGGTTTCTCACGATACCTATTAAGAATCTAGCAAAAAAACAGATACCCTCTCCTAAAAAAACTAAGTGAAGAGTATGAAAGCTCCAACAACACAGAAACACGTCCAACACATAACACAATAGAAAACCCCATTTCGGGTTGACGCATCAGGCTCCGTTGGCAGGTATACACTGATGGTAGCTAATAAAATTCTAAAATGTACATAATATACACTTGCTGAACCGGTTGAGTTACGGCTAGAAATATGCTGCACAAATCAGTTTAAAAAGAAGATAATTTTCATAGCCCAATTTT
Source organism: Abscondita cerata (assembly GCA_030710515.1). Classification (NCBI taxonomy): domain Eukaryota; kingdom Metazoa; phylum Arthropoda; class Insecta; order Coleoptera; family Lampyridae; genus Abscondita; species Abscondita cerata. The sequence continues at coordinate 316,383 of JALBCR010001460.1, read as the reverse complement.
GATTTTGTAATTGCCTCAACGCGACTTACCACAAGTCTACTTTAGAAAAACGAGACTTCCACCAAATTCTTCCAAAACAAAAAGTGCCCGGTTTTATTGTATATTAGAAAGAAAATCCTGTTCAAAACCATAACCCAAAATATTTTGGAGTTACGCTTGACCAAACCTTGTCTTACAAATAGCAAGGAGAATACTACTAGACCGGAAACAATATTGGAGCTGCCCCGAAAACATATTAAAAACCTCGCCTTAAGATTAGTCTTCTCTTTACCAGAATATTGTTGTCTAATGTCATGGGCGATGTCAGTTTGTCAATGTCTCAGGTCAAATTAAAAAATTCGACTACCATTAAAAAAACGTAGCAAATGTCTACTTAAAAAATACTACTTTGGCAAAGAGAGAAGAATAAATATGTAAAAATTGTTAAAATATAATACTAATTTTTGGAGAAAAAATACGAGCGCATGAAAAGTACGGCACTGCTGCACTAGAATTTCAACATTTGAAGAAGTCGTTAGCCTTAAATATGGACGCCATGCAATTATTGTTTTGTAAACCTAGAAATTGTTGCCTAAAACTAAAAAATAATTTACAACTTTTTCTTTTGGCTGCTGTTATCATATTTTTTACCGCACGTCGATACGATGAGTGGTTTTGGATATACAGTCGCTCACTTTGCTTATTTGCCCATTCTGTACATGCAGATGGGTGTGCAACATCCGGTAACGGATACGCCACTTTAAGAAGAATCAAAATGTTTAGGATAATGTAACAATTTCTATGAAGTTTAGGTAGTACCTCGCAACTTCAAGCAACTACTAACTTTTAATGCTTCAAGCGCTCAGATCCAAATTCAAAATGGTCACGCCGTATTTCGTCCATCGATTTTGAACATTTATATCCCAATAATGAAATTTTTATTTTTTAATTTTATTGGTATTGACTTTTATGGAGTTATGAGTAGTACCTTACAATTACTCTTAACGCTTGGATCACACAAACCGATATTTAAAAAGGCTTCCCTGTTTTTCGTACATACACTTGGAAAAATTTGGTCTCGATAGATGACAAATTTTTCATGGTATTTGAGTTCTGACTGAGATAGAATTTGTAAAGGAGTAAAATTAATAAAAAAATTAAGCAGAAAAGATATCAACGCATAATTCAAAAAATGAAACTACAATAAACAATAATACAAATAACTAAACGCTGAAGTAGAATATGAAAAATAGCAACATGGAATATTAATAGTATGAGAGGAGAAGAAATAGATATAGAACAAAAATTTGAAAAATAATGCAGTAGATATATTGCTTAATGATTCTCAAAAGGAAGACAAGACAATTAACAATGAAATAAAAAAAAATAGAAGAAGAGGGAAGAAAAAAATAGAACCTGAAGATGTAATAAAAGGACTGAAATACGGGAAAAAACTAAAATGTATAACTAAGTATATATAACAAAACGTGGATAGAAGAAGAACTACCATAGGACTGGATCACGCGCACTACTTGTGCTAATATACAAAAAGGAGAATAAATAGTGAGATAACTAGTGTAGAAGAGTAACAATATTCATACAAAAATATTAGAAACAATAATAGAAAAGAATCAGAATGGTAACTGAAGAGACAAGCTTTTGGACTTAGGTAAAGCCTTCGATTCCAGTATCTAAAACAAATTATGGAAAGTACTGTAAGACAAACATGTAAATACAAAACTTATAAGGTTAACTAAAACGATATAATGAAATAACCGCAATGCAATTATAAAGGACGGTGGTCAAAAAATTCAAAACGAATATGTTACAGTATATTACTAATCAATTGGTTATAACAACATCAATTAGCATTTTATACCAGTAACGTCTTCCAACTTCAGTGAGATGTGGAAAGCAGCAGTAAAATCCTACAAGTTATATTTGAAAAAGTACCATCAAAGACGCTTTTCTAACATATAAAGAAATGTACACAGTGCTGACACAAATTGAAACATTCTCAATTCTAGTCCTCTGACCTCACTTTCCTCTAACCCTAACGACTTGACCGTCTTAACTTCTGGCCACTTCCTTATTGTAGCACCACTAACAACGTTTACGAAACCTAACTTAAAGCAACTCAAGTTAAACACCTTGTCAAGATGGCTTACGTGAAATGTTCTGAAAAAATGGAGCAGAGAATACTTGCAACAGCTTGAAGAACAAACCAAATCCATCACGTCAGTAAAAATTAATGATATCGTTTTTATTAAAAAGAAGATAACGGCCATTCTGGAACGAGTCATCGAACTGCATCCTAGCGAAGACTTCTAGTGAAATGCAAAAACGGGCAATTTCAAAAATTTGCTTTCTACCTTATAATAATCAGTGTAGAGTAAATGCGAAATGAACTGCACTGACAATTAACGACATACTTTAACATACTTTAATTAGTTCTAGTTGCCCATTGTTTTCAATTCGTAATTTGATTCTTCATATCTAAATATAGTTTTAACATAATCTTAATCGTGTATCACATAATATTTTTTTTGTATATTTTGAAACAATTACTTCAACGGGGATAGCCTATAAACACTTTGATGGAGGTGGGACTTGTCTCTCATATACCGCCAAGTGGTCTGAAGAAAAGAGTAGAGTCTGTTTACTTTAAAAAGTACATAAGGATTCATAATTATCTGACCTAGGGTCATATACGAGCTTCTGAGCAAGGGCGTGGTAAAATAAACCAAAGACATACACTCTATAAAGAGACGCTACTGAACAAATGTAAACCTTCCTAAAATGTTTATAGTAGACTACTCGTTTCTGCACATTGTCTACTTCTTCAGTAAATGACTCTACAGTGGTGTCCATTTTAGTCCACTATCCCTATCTCTAATTTTTAGCCACCACCATATAGTGATCGCTACCAATTTCGAGCTTCTTTTCACTCTCGATTTGTTATTGTTAAATAATTTACAATGCAGAAATCTAACATTCTTTCTCCATTACTATTTTTCTTTACTTCTTTACACTTTCCTAGTACCGTTTTTCTCTCAGTTTTTGTTGTTAGTTTCTGTTCCTTGGTTGTTTCATATCTTATTCCATTTATCGTTAGGCTTTTATAACCTACTTTTACCGTATTTCTCTTCTCCTTTTCTTCTCTCGTTTTTCTAATTTCCGCCTGAATTTTTTGTTTTTTTCGTTAAATCAATAAATATCGTTTTTTTTCATAACTTGTATTTCTTTTTAAAACTTCCAATTTTTTCGCCACCACTATACTCTTTTATTTTTGCCGTGTATATATGAAATAGTAATAGTAATAATAGTATGTTGACATATTTTACTATGAAAGTAAAAGTGTAAATTTATTAAATGTAGCCGCATACATTCGATCATTTCAAAAGACTCCAATTATGTAGTAAACGGTCAGAATAAATATAGGTAACCTTAATAGAATTTGATACAGAATTAAGTCCTAGACTTGATAACACTTAAAGTTGCAGGGTGTCCTATTTAAAAAAATGATTTTACCGACATTGAAAATGGTAATATTGAATACCCTGTATAAAAATAAACATCAAAAATTACAAAATGTAAATTTAGGACACTTTTTTCGTCATTTTGTCAAATATGAAGAGCAAATTTTCAAAAACTAAAAAAGAAATATGCTATTCCAATACTGGTTACGCAAGGAGCACGTTTTTTAATTCAAAGTCAAAATCTCAAAAGGGTTAGATCTAGGTATAGGACATTATACAGGGTGGTGCTTTTGAAAATGGGTCATAGCATTGTGAACTGGTTTTTTTCGAATTCCTGCTCGCCCTTTCAAATGGTTTTGGCATCAAAACGCAGCTAAAATTATTGCGCATAGCGGTTTTTGAAAATTCACCAATACAAATTAGTAATTTTGATGTTTATTTATTTTAACCTTCCTATTTAATTTAGTTCTAATATCATTCGAAGCTGTTCCTTGGGAATAAAGCTTTTATTTGCTTATTAATGACTTTCCTTTCAGCCTTATTCGTTTTAGAAACCAAAACCATTAACCTATGACCTGTTTTCAAAAGCACCACCCTGTACATAACATGCGTTTAAAATTTCACGCCGAATCTAAAAATGAATTAATATATGGGACTTTCAATTTCAAATATTAAACAGGAACTCACCGGAAGTAAAAAATATTTTAGAAAAAAAGTACACCTGAAACCAAACTTAACCCTAAGTTTTTAAAGGCGTATCTAAATTACATCCCAATAAACTTTTAATGAACGGGTTGGGTGAATTACCCTGTATAGTCCCGTATTGACTTTTTTGAATCAAAAGCTTTTATAAAGAGAAACAATTTACTTAATTAATTTTTTTGTTCTTTACAACTGGCGTGCCTACTTCTACGTTTTTCTAAAATGTTATGTCCAAAAAACTAAATTAAAAATTTATTTACTTTGAGGAGGAGCAACTTTTGAATTTTTATTTAATTCATAACAATATTGTTTAAATAACTTTTTTAATTTTTATTAAGGATTCATTTCTCTTTCATAATTATATTTATTGAGGAAATTTAACAACAAAATGATAGGCTATATAATATAATCGTGAATAGTGATTGTTAAACGTATTGTTTAATATTTAGATTTGTTTAAGCAACGTCATCAGAGTCAAATTCCAGTGTTTAATCATGTTGTCATTGATGGTGATTCAATTATTTATTTACTCAATTCGAATGGTAAACATAATTGTTCTCGGTTTAATTGAATTCATATGAATTAATTATAATTGTTGTTATTTAAAATAGTGTCTAGTTTGCTATATTATGAATGCTACCATTTAGTTTTGTGTGTAATTTATTGGGTAGTATATGTGTACATTAATTGATATTTTCCACAATCAAACAAATGTTCTTAAAATTGCAAAAAAATACGAACGTAGTTGTTCTTGTGTACAAAGCTTTCACGAAACATAAAATGTTTATTTAAAAAAAGTTTCTACTTAACTTAATTGGAAATGCTTTTGAAAATTAGAAAGCTACTTTGTAAGCTTATTTAAAAAACGTCAACTTATTAAACTAAAAATAAATTAGTTTTCATGATAAATTTTGTATTTTTAAGACAGTACTTATTAATCCCAAGTTCTACTAAAAAATATTTTAAAATGAATTTAGTATGAACTGAGCAATACACTGCTGTTATGTTATAAGAAAAAAAATTATGCATAATTATTTCTCAAGTCACGCAATAACAGCTGTAAAACTAATATGAATATATTATAAATAATTATGTTGATTACTAAATAAATATAAACTACATAGATAATGTCTCATGTTTTTAAATCACATGTTTTTTTAAATATTCAATTATTATTGTTGTTACTTATTTTATTTCGTATATAAACGGAAAAAATAAAAGAGTATAGTGGTGGCAGTGGGTTCATTTAAAACTGGAGGTTTTAAAAAAGAAATACAAGTTATGAAAAACGATATTTATTGATTTAACGAAAAAACAAAAAATTCAACGGAAATTAGAAAAAAACGAGAGAAAGAAAAATACGGTAAAAGTAGATTATAAAAACCTGACGATAAATGGAATAAGGTATGAAACAACCAAGGAACAGAAACTAACAACAACAAAAAAACTGACAGAGAAAAACGGTACTAGGAAAGTGGAGAAGTAAATTCCATATATTAATTCATTTTTAGATTCGGCGTGAAATTCTAAACGCATTTTCTGTATAATGTCCTATACCTAAATTTAAGCGTTTTTGAGATTTTCTACTTTGAATAAAAAAACGTGCCCCTTGCGTAACCAGTATTGGAAATAGCATATTTCTTTAGTTTTTGAAAATTGGATCTTTATAATGGACAAAATGATGAAAAAAGAGTCCTAAGTTTACATTTTTGTAATTTTTTATGTTTATTTTTATACAGGGTATTCAATATTCGCATTTTTCAATGTCGGTAAAGTCATTTTCTTTTAAATAGGACTTTAATACCAACTTTAAGTGCTATCAAGTCCAGGACTTAATTCTGTATCAAATTCTATTAAGGTTACCTATATTTATTCCGAGATTTGAGATAATTAGGTCTTTTGAAACGATCAAATGTATGCGGCTAAATTAAATAAATTTACACTTTTACTTTCCTAGTAACAGATGTCGACATACAATGCATACTATTATTACTATTATTATTTCGTATATACACAAAAAAATGTAAAATAGTATAATGGTGGTGAAATGGATTCATTTAAAACTGGAGGTATATAAAGAGGTTTAAAATGGTGAGAATGGTAGAAACTTGGATGGAGGAGAAGGAATGGATAAATTAGAAGGAAAAAAATGCCGGAGGAGTTTATATGTGAAATACAGTATGCAGAAAGGGAGGGAAAAGGGAAGGGCAAAAGGGAGAATAATAGTGGGGGTAAGAAAAGAATGGAAAAAGGAAGAAGAAGAAAAAAAGATAGAATAAAAGGAATGATGAAAACAACAATAAAGACAGAAAACGGAGAGAAATTTGTCATTATGACGATCTATGGAACGAAATGGATAAGACTAAAAAAGACCAGAGAGGACTAAATAAAGGAAGGGGAAGAAGAAAAGATAATATTGGGGGAAGATTTCAGTTCAAGAATAGGAGAAAACGGAGGATTAATAATAAACGGAATGGTAAGAATCAGAAGATCAATGGACAAAAAAATAAACGGGCAAGGAAGAAAACTACTAGAGTTATGTAAGGACAGAGGCTGGACAATAATGAACGAAAATATTGAAGAAAGTGGAAAAGGAAAATATACATATATAAGCGAAAGAGGACAATCAGTTATAGATTATGTAATAATAAACGAAAAAGCAAAAGAGTACATAGAAACATTAAAAATAGGGATGAAATGGAATCAGACCACCAACCGCTAGAAGTGAGCATGTGGGGAGAAGAAGAGGAAGAAGAAGGGGAAGGAGGAGAATGTGGAGAAATGAAAATTTGGACAGAGTATACTATAAAAATGTATAAAGGAGAGAATGGAGGAGGGATCGGAAATAGAAGGAGAAGTGGAAGAAAAGATGGGGAGGATGATAACAAAAATGGAGCAGTCCACCGTAAAAATAAAGTATAGGGTAGGAAAAAGAAATGAACTAGGGAAAGGAAAAGTTTGGTGTAAAGAAAGAAGTAGAGAAAAAAAAGATGATGGGAATAGAAAAGTAAAAACAGAGAGGGGGGATAGACAAAGAGAAAATAGGGAAAAGCAATAAATAAACTAAAAAAAAAAAGGCAGGATGGAAACACAAGGAGAACAATGGAAATATACGGGGGAAAAGATGAGGAAAAATTAAGAAAAATTTTTGAAAGAATATGGACAGGAGAAAGAATACCTAAAAAGTGGAAGGAAGCAATCATATGTCCAGTATACAAAGAAGGAGGCAGGACAGATGTAAAAAACTACAGAGGGGTAAGCATAATGAACATAGTGTATAAGATATATGCAGAAATAATAAGAGAAAGGTTAGAGAAGGAGTTAGAGGAAAAGAGATTAATACCGGACTGGCAAAATGGTTTCAGAAAAGGGAGAGGGACGATAGATAATATTTTTTATTTTGAAGCACATAATTAACAGGGAGATAGGAATAAAAAGCGGAGAGTATGGGGTTTGTTTATGGACATAAAAGCAGCATTCGATAACGTGGACAGAGAAACACTATGGAAAAAATAAGGGAAATAGGGATAAAAAACGATATAAAAGACGCAATAGAGGAGGTTTACGAGGAGACAAGATGTAGATCGAAAATGGGGAAAAGGTTAGGAGAAGAATTTTGGACGGAGAAGGGACTAAAGCAGGGATGCCCGTTAAGTCCGTGTCTGTTCGCAATCTATTTAAGCGATTTAGAAGAGGAATTGGAAAAACATCAGGTGTGAGGGATTGTAATAGGGAGGAAAAAGGTATGGGTGTTGGCATATGCCGACGATATTGTCGCCTTAGCGAAAAACGAAGAAGAGATGAAAAAGATGATCAAAGTAATAAAAAGGTTCTTAGAAAAAAGAAAACTTCAAGTGAATGTACCGAAAACAAAAATAATAGAATTTAAAAAAAAAAAGGAAGACGAAGGGAGGTGAAATGGTGGTGGGGAGAGGAAAGAGATTGAGAGTGTGGACAAATACAGATATTTAGGGTATGTGATAAGATACGACAACAAGGATGGAGACCAAATAAGAGAACTCAGACAGAAGGGAAATAGAATAGTAGGAGAAGCATGGGGGCTAGGAGAAAGAACTTTCGGAAAAGATATAGAGAAAAGAAGATGGTTTTTGAGAGATTAGTAAAAAGCGTTATGATGTATGGAGCAGAGATTTGGGGATGGAAGGAATGGGAGGAACTAGAGAAGATTCAGGAAAATATTGAAGTGGACATTGGGACTGGAAAAGGAGACACCGGATATATTGTGGAAGAAGAGATAAAACTAGAAAAGATAAGAATACAAACAGGAAAGAGAGCGATGAAGTATGAAGAAGGGATGGAAAACAGGAAGGAAAAAGAGATACTATATGAATGTTGGAAAGAGGTAGAAATGCAGAAAATTATACATGGGCAGGAGGCAAGAAAGAAATATTATCAAAGAGGTGGTTACGCGAGAGAAGAGATAAAGAGAATAAGAGGGAAGGGAAGAAGTTTAGTAGAGGAGATAATAAGACGGGATAAGGATACACAAGGACAGGAAAGAAGAACAAAAATAGAAGAAGGGAAATATAATGGAAAATACAAGGAAATAATCGCGGAAGAAATACCGAAGTACTTGACATCGGGAAAAGGGTTAGAAGAAAAAAGGTTAATAGCAAGGTTTAGGACAGGAAACGAAGAACAGGAAAACAAATACTGGAAGAGGGATGAAGAGAGGGTATGTAGATTGTGTGGGGAGAGTGGGAGAATATCAAACATATGAAGGAAAAATGTGAAGAGCTGAGACCAGAGGAAATGGATTGGAAGAGGTTATTGGGGAAAAGGGGAAGGGATACAATGGATGAAGAAGGTAGTGGAAAGAAGGAAAAGGATGGAACGGGAAGAAAGGAAAATAATGAAACAATAGGGAGAGGGAAATAAGGGGGAACAGTTGGATAGGTTTAAGGAATTGTATTGAAATATAGAAAACGAATCCTTTGTTTAATTATATAAGAACAATAAAATTTGATTTGATTGGTAAAAAAAAAAAAAAAAAAAAAAAAAAAAAATAAAAAAAAAAAAAATAAAAAAAAAAAAAAAAAAAAAAAAAAAAAAAAAAAAAAAAAAAAAAAAAAAAAAAAAAAAAAAAAAAAAAAAAAAAAAAAAAAAAAAAAAAAAAAAAAAAAAAAAAAAAAAAAAAAAAAAAAAAAAAAAAAAAAAAAAAAAAAAAAAAAAAAAAAAAAAAAAAAAAAAAAAAAAATAAAAAAAAAAAAAAAAAAAAAAAAAAAAAAAAAAAAAAAAAAAAAAAAAAAAAAAAAAAAAAAAAAAAAAAAAAAAAAAAAAAATATTTAATATAAAATAAAAAAAAAAAAAAAAAAATATATTAATAAAAAAAAAAAAAACAACAAAAATTTTTTTTAATTTTTTTTTTAAAAAAAAAAAAAAAAAAAAAAAAAAAAAAAAAAAAAAAAAAAAAAATTTATAAAAATAAAAAAAAATATAAAAAAAAAAAATTAAAAAAAAAAAAAAAAAAAAAAAAAAAAAAAAAAATTATTTATTTTAAAAATTTAAAAATTTTTTTTTTTTTTTATTATCTTTTTTTTTTTTTTTTTTTTTTTTTTTTTTTTTTTTTACAACTTCCTTACTAAAAATCTTTTATATCCCACCTAAATAAGATTGAAAAAAAAAAAAAAAAAAAAAAAAAAAAAAAAAAAAAAAAAAAAAAAAAAAAAAAAAAAAAAAAAATTTTTATAGGCTATCCCCGTTAAGATAATTGTTTCAAAATATACAAAAAAAATATTATGTGATACACGATTAAGATTATGTTAAAACTATTTCTACTAGATATGAAGAATCAAATTACAAATTGAAACAATGGGTAACTAGAAATAATTAAAGTTTGTCAAAGTATGTCGTTAATTGTTAGTGCACTTCATTTTGCATTTACTCTACTTACTAAGGTGAAGGCAAATTTGAAATTGCCCGTTTTTTTTCATTTCACTTTTCTTCTTTTAATAAAACGATATCATTAATTTTTACTGATGTGATGAATTTGGTTTCCCATTTTGTTTGTTCTTGAAGCTGTTGTAAGAATTCTCTGCTCCATTTTGTTCCAAAACATTTGATGTAAGCGTTAGTACATACCATCAAATTTTAAACTGAAACTAGTTATTTAGCTACAACATTTTTAAGAAATACTAAAACTCTGCAATACCGTCTTACTCTTTTGATTCGTTTTCGTACACATTTAGTGACATTAAAAAGAATAATAAATTTATAACCGTGAGAGTATCAATTTTATTAAAATTATTACAAAATTTTAAAGTCGAAACTACTTCTCAAACAATTGTCATTTTTCTAAAATTCTAAAAAGTTTGCAGTAAAGTTGAGAACACTCTTTTTGGAATTAATTGAATAATTTCGCTTTGCACTTGAACGAAATTGGGTGAGAAACTCTCGTATCGATTTTTAGTTCTAAGATTTCTTTAGAAATTTATCTAAAGGATATTGTGTATTCAATATGGTCAAAAAACCTTTGTTAACTCCGTGACCCCAGAAAACATTCTTTAAAAACTTTGTAATGCAAAACGGTTACTTTTTAACACTACATTGTAAAAGCTCTATTTTACATTTAGAGGAGCTTCTTTATTTTAAAACTTTTAGATGATTTTCTTGTTTAATGGTGTAAGTTAACTAAATGTTTCTTTCAACCTTAACGTTTGTGGAATTAAATTTAAAAAGCAAACAATTACAAGAAGTACAAAAGCATTTAACATTTTTAAGTAGTCCATAATTACTTTATTTTTCTAAAATGTTATGCCAACTTTCCTCATAGTACCAACAACAAATAAAGTTTAATTATTATATTCTTTTTTGAAAATAATAAAATTTTTTCAATTGGTTTTAGACGATACAAGAAAAGAATAAAGAATTTATTATTGTTAAATATTTTAAATAAAGAAACATAGCAATTCTCTGTAAAAGCTGAATAATTAAAACAAACAATTGCATTTATTGTAAACTATACTGGTACACGTAGTGTGCATTGAAAAAGTAGATAAAAGTCAAAATGTAAAAAAAACAAAAAGGGGGAATAATTACTGAGTGAAAAAGGAATGGAAAAATGAAAAAGAAGTAGAAGGGAAACATGTGCATGGAATGATAAAACAAAGTATAAAAAACTGAAAAGAGGGAAACATATGATATAGTAACAGTATACGGAAAAGAAATGGAAGAAACTAAAAAGATGTAGAGGAGATGATAGGCGAAGAAGAGGAAAGAAAAATAATTCTAGGATGAGACTTCAACAGAGGTGACTACTAAATGAAGAGAAAGCGTGGAGATTTATTAACAAAAGAAAGAGGAAAGGTAAAAGAAAAGGAGTAAGGATAGAAGAAGACAGATGGAAACAAAACTGTATAGAACTATTAGAAGGAGAACATGAAAAATCAAATAAAGACAGAAGGCCAATAAGAAAGACAAGAAATGGAGAAATAACAAAAGAAGAATTAGATGAAGCATCAAAAAAGGTTAAAAGGGAAATGCAGAAGATACCGATGAAACGCAGGCGGAACAGTGGAAGTATACAGGGGAGAAAAGAGAAAGGTTAAGAAAATATTTAATAAAATGTGGAAAAGAGAGGGATTACCAGAGGAATGGAAAGAAGTTATAATATGCCCGATATATAAGGGAGGAGACAAGAGAGAAGTAAAGAATTACAGAGGAGTAAGTATAACTGATGCGGGATACAAAACTTACGCAGAGATTATAAGAAACAGATTGAAAAAAGAGATAGAAGAGAAAAAAATATTATCGGATAGAAGATGACAAGAGGCGATGTAGGTTGTGTGGAGAGAAATGACAAAATATAAGAAATCTAAGATAAGAGTGTGAGGAATTAGGGAGGAAGAAAGATAAGATAAGGTATTATTGGGGAGGGAGGAGAAGGAGTGAATTGGATGAAGGCTGTGATAGAGAAGAGGATTGGAAATAACAGAAAAATCAAAGTAATTTTTATAGAGTGAAGGTTTTCAATAGGGGAAGGAATGTAAATTTTGAATAATTTTGAAACTGAATCATTTTGTTAATTTGTATAAGAACAAAAATAAATACGTACATGCACAGAAGACAAATACACTGTGGCTCAAAAGTCTGAAATAATGAGTATATAGAAATATAAAAAAAATAATTTGAAGCAAGTATTTTGGCCTTATTGATAATAAGTTAAGTTGTTTGGGATTAGACCGAGACTCATTGGTATTAGTAAAATTTTTTATTTTCAATATTTCACCAATAAAATATTGACTTTATCAGGATAAGAATAAAATATTACTTAAAAAAATTCATAATTTGAAGTCATAATTAATTTACATTAAAACGTATTACTGATAACAATAACTTTAAAAATATACACGAGTTGTTTGAAGGTTGGCACAAGAATGTCGTTTTACTGACACATTGTCAACTTCTAAAAAACTTTAAACCTCAAATTTTGAAAGATGATACATAATAATATTTTTGGCAAAAAGTGGGTGGGATTCAGCAAAACCTTTATTCAATCAAAATGATTGAATATAATGTTGGCAAATTTTTATCTGTAAATAGAAAAAGGTGTACCAGATAAACAATAAAATCTTACTCTGATAAGAAAAAGATAGCATTTGTTATAGACAACTAAAAGCAAAACGAGAGTTATTTCCAAACAGGAGGATTGATAGACGGGAATGGAGTGGTCGCTAGGTTCCCCAAACCTAACACCCCTGGGTTATTTTTTATGGTGTCACTTGAAGTCAGTGCCCCACAAAATAGGCTGAACAATCTTCTTGTTCATTGAGAAAGAATAGTTGATGGAGTTCACAATGTTCAAGACGTTTGGCGAAAAAATGCTATTCAAGCATTCAAAAATCATTTATGTCACTGTCTTGCGTTTAACGCCGAATATTTTGAACAGTTACTTTAGATCCTCTAGTTAATCTTTTAATGCTTTCAACAATTTGATGAAATAAAGATTTTGTTGAATTCCAGGCCAATATCATAATAAACATATCAAAACTAATAAATCGTTATAACCACAAAAACAGTCTCTTTCAAAATTTGAGGTTAAAAAATGTGTTTGCACCCTTGGAGGGCTGCGAAGTTTTTTTTTTCGAAGTTGGTAATGTTTGTACGCATGGAAAACAAATAAACATAATCATACGTCATCTTACCATCACTAAAATTTAGACTGGTATAAACACCAAACTTCTATTAACTGTTCCCTTTAATTTTATAGTAGTTTTGCTATTTGTCTAAATTCTACATATTTGCCTTCTTTGAAAAACAGCATTTTTTCTTCTAGTTTATTTTTAGTATCTTGGCTTAGTTTTTCTATTTTGGAAGTTTTCATTTTAGCAACTGTTTTTCACAGCTTAATATGCATTTCTGTTTCAGTTTCTCGATGTCTATTAAAATTACTCTTAATAGCCTGTCGACAAGGTGTATATTAAATAAATTTGGGGTTGTTACATCTTATACTTTGTTTTCCGCTTGACAAGTAATTTTGTTTGTTTTAGATCTAGGCTGATCAATGATGTGTCCATTTCCTTTGTTATTTTATGGAGTAAAATGAGCCTCATTTCATACAGTCGATGTGCTGTTAAAAGTCTAGAAATATACTTCCCGTATCATTTCATTTATTAGAGATAAAACTGCCTAGATATTCTTCATTTTCTTCTGAGCTTTTCCCAACTTTTGAATTGAAATTCCTCATTACTAGTATGTGAGTAGTGGTGCCTTCTTTTATGTTGTTTGATGATCTTCATTTTATTCTTATGTATGGGTCCATATTGCTGTGTAAAACTGCATTATTTTTATCTTGTGGTTTGGTGAGGCTTGAATGATTATCGAAGCTGACATTTTTGTTATCGAACCTAAGCCACGTTCACTTTCGATTTCTGCATCTTTTGTATTATAGTATGTATCCAGACTCTGTGTATTTCTGTCCCTGGCGTCTTGTTTGTGACAGTCCGATAATGTCCCATTTTATTTATGATCTATCTTCACTTATTAAGGTTCGTACGAGTAGTAGTTCCGATTACCAATGTTCTTCTAAAATACTAGTCAAATTAATGGAACAAGAAAATATGAATAAGGTAAGAACGGTAAATATGGTTCATTCGCCGGTTTTCTTTTTTATAGACTTTTTACCGTGGTTTTTTTACACAGCAGGGGTTTTTAGATCACGATTTTTTTTTGGCAGCTTTTTTATTATCCAGGTTTTTGATTTTCCGATTTTTTCGGTCGACTTTTTTTTCCGGTAGAGCTTTTTTCCGCGACTTTTATTTTGAGGGCTTTTCTTTGGAGGCTCTTAATACCCCAGTTGCTAATTCCACGGCATTATTTTTCGAGGCTTTTTTTCTTTAGATTCAATTAATTGAGTCCCTCAAGAATCTTTATTCTGAGACCCGTACTTTGAGCAATTGATACGTCCACCATTTGTTCTTCTATCAAAAATTGTAAATTCCACTTGAAAGCTGATGATACACAACTTTATTATTCGTGTTTGAACCTGGTGATACAGCCAACTTTTTTGATCGAACTGAACAAAGATGTTCTAAATTTAATATTATTATCAAAGGATCACTGTTTAAAAATAAATGCTAAAAAAAGTCTAGCGTATTAGTGTTTGGCAGTAGTAAATTACAAAATAAGTTTGCTACTGAACTAGAAGTTCAAATTAATGGAGCCCGATTAAATTGCGATTGAGATGGCAAGAAATTTAAGCTTAATTTTAACACAATGTCTACGTTTTAAATTTCATGTCGCTAAACTGATTCAAAGTTTAAAAATTAAATTCAGGTGTACAATCACCTTGCTTGTTAGAACTGATGTTAACAGAATTCAACAAGCCTGCAAAACGCATGCGTTAGATTCGTTTATGGTATCAGAAGAAGAGAGCATATATCTTATAACTTGGCTTTGATGCTAATTGGCTGAATATGAAAAACAGGGCGTCTTCACTGTTTTGTGTTTGTATTTTCAAATTATTAGTGAAAAAAAAATCCACGATATATTTTTGAACGATTAAGTTTTTCGCCACTGATGTACATAATCTTAATCTTAGATACAGGAATCTCTTTACACCTCCTATACATAAAACAGCAATATATGAAAGATCTTTTTACATTTCACATCACCGAGATTATTAATAGTAGACTTTGTGAGAAGACGAGGCGACATTTGCGACATATGATCTCTTAAAAAAATGAAAAAGCGCTTCAGCTAAAACAAAACAATCAATAATTGTTATCTGTCAATTTTGTACCTAACAAATTTTGTTTTCATTTTTTTTTTTGTTTCTTTTGGCTACTATATATATATATATATATATATATATATATATCTCATTGAATCTGAGCTAGCAAGGAAGAGCAGAAACCTATTTGGAGGCTTTCCGATTGTGCGCCCTTTAACCGTAATAATCTATAATTACTCTTGTTTGTTTGTGCTTTTGTTTTATAGATTCTATAGTTTACATTAAACAGGGTGTAACAAAAAGGTAGGTCAAAAATTAAACCACATATTCTGGGGCTTAAAATAACTCGATTGAATCTAACTTACCTCAGTACAAATGTGCATGCAAAAAAAAAAGTTACAGGGTATCAAAGTTATAATTTTTTGTAAATAAGTAAGATTTCATTTATACTTTATTTTTTTGTTGTTCGGAATTTGTTGTTCGATAACAACTGAAGATTCAGTGTACAGATTTTCTTGGAAACGGTTTGTGAATCTGAGGTCTTTTAAGTATACTTTTTGAGCTCATCACGTCAAAGAATGAAAATCTTCGAATAGCAATCCAATATACCGAGCGGCAAAAAAATTATAGAACATTTTTAATGCACGCGAAGTGCTGCTGGTGGCGCCCTCTACAATGTACATCAAAACTGTGATTTAGATTTCTCATGCTGAAAAACTGCTGAATACCAAATTTCGTTGATATCGTGCTTTTATTAAGGGAAATATTACTAAAAAACTTTTCAAAAATTATAACTACACCCTGTAACTTTTTTTGCATGTACATTTGTACTGAGGTAAGTTAGATTCAATCGAGTTCTTTTTAACCCTAGAATAGTTTAATTTATGACCTACCTTTTTGTTACACCCTGTATTACGTAGTTGTATTTGGCGGTTAATAAACATTATTATTATTATTTTTTTTTTTTTGGTTTTTTTATCTCGACTTTTTGTCGGTTTTAGTCGCAAGTCGGGCTGAAACCAAGACATTGCAGACCATTCATGTTTTGTGTTTGCGTGTTATGCTTTTAAAAATTTTTTGACTGTGTTGCATGTGTTGAGTATGACTGCTTTTTTGTAGTTTAATGTATGTGTGTGGCATTTCTACATTTGTCGTTTGTTTGTGTTGTATCTTTTATTATGTGTTTTATGTAGTTTTTGTGTGTATGACCCTTCTATCTCGCTGAACAATTCCCCACGGGTCAACCACACGTTCGACGCTTCTTTGTCGACAGTCGGTTTTACTCAGTTCGTGAGGATGTCTGCCTTGGAGGGCCTTTTGATCCATGATTGTTTTTGTGTTTGTGTTGTTTTTATATGTGTTTGTATGTCCATGTCTGCGTTCTGTAAATAAAGTGGTGTTAGTTGTTGTCTGTAAGTGTAACTGCTTTGTGTAACTGTGATGTGTGTTGTTTTGTAGAAAAAATGTTCTCTAATGTGTCTATCTGTTTGTAGTGTAGTGTGGATATGTCTATGAGGCCTCGTCCGCCCTCACATCGGGGTAGGGTCAACCTCTCTGTGGCGGTTTTAGGTGATGTTTGTTGTATTTTGTTAGTGTTGTTCGTGTTTTCCTTTGGAGTTCTTCTAATTCTGTATGTGTCTAATGTATGACTCCAAAGAAATATGTAAGTGTGGGTATAGCGTATGTGTTTATGGCTTTTTGTGATGTGTTTTGAATTTAATTGTGTTTTTAGTAGTATATTTAATCTGTCTGTGTATTCTTTGGTGAGTGTTTGTTTTATGTGTTTGTGTTGTGTGAGTTTAGCCTGTTCGAATCCCAAATATTTATAAAGTTCCCCCCTCTTCCATAGATTCTATGAACCCATTTCCGAACGGGACTTTTTCCGTACTTAGAATTCCTTTTTAAGTGTAGGTTTTACATTTGTCCACCTCAAACTCCATATGTATGTCTTTTGAAAATGTGTGTGTTATGTTTAGTAATTGTTGTAAGTGTTGTTTTGTGTCTGCGTATATTTTGATATCGTCCATGTACAACAAATGTGATAGTGTATATTGGGTTGTTTTATTATGTTTTATGTGGAAACCATATTTTGTGTTGTTTAGTGTGTTGGAGAGTGGATTAAGAGCTAGGCAAAACCAAAGGGGGCTCAAAGAGTCTCCTTGGAAAATACCTCGCTTTATTTGTATGGTATCTGTTTTTATGTGTGTATTGTTTAGAGTTAGGTGTAATGTTGTTTTCCAGTGTTCCATGATATGTTGTAAATATGCCACGAGCGTTGTGTTTATTTTGTATAATTGCAGCGTATGTATTAACCATGAGTGTGGTGTGCTGTCAAATGCTTTTTGTAGTCGACGTATGCTGTGTGTAGATGTTTGTTTTGTTTGAGTGACTGCCCAAGAATTACTGAGTCTATCACAACTTGTTCCTTGCAACCCTTGTGACCCCTGCGGCAGCCTTTTTGTTGTTCTGTAAGTATGTTGTGTTGTGTTATATGTGTATATATTTTGTTTGTGATGCATGCTGTGATTATTTTGTAAAGTGTTGGGAGACATGTGATTGGTTTATATTGTGCTGGGTTGTGTGTATTTGTAGATTTGGGTTTCATGTATGTAGTGCCTTGTGTTAGAAATGTAGGTGTTGTGTGTGGATTGTATAGTGTATGTGTGATGTTTTTGGCTAACATCGGGTGTAGACAGGAAAATTTCTTATACCAGAAATTCTGAATTCCGTCTACCCCCGGTGCTTTCCAATTGTGTGTCTTATTTATTATGTCTGTGAGTTCCTGTGGTGATATGTTTGTAAATGTCATTTGGGGTATGTATTCTGTGTTCTGTTCCTCTTCCCTGATCCAATTTGCATTTTTATTATGTGGTAGCGGCTTAGACCACAGAGCGGTCCAGTAATCTGTAAGTTGTTCTTGTGTTGGTGTACCGTTATTTTGTGTCTGAATTGTGTCTGATTTTAAAGTTTTGTAGAATATTTTTTCGTTGTTTGTGAATAGTGCATTTTGTTGTTTGCGTAGTGTGCATGTTTTGTATCTGTGTAGTCTTTGTGCTTTGGCTGCGAGTTTTTTGTTTAAGGGTGTCTATATATTCTGTGATATGTTGGTTGTGTTGTTCGTGTTTAGTGTGTGTTTTATTTTCTTAAATGTTTTATGCAAATGTTTCAGTAATTTTGGTGATGTGTTATGTTTTATGTATTGTGTTAGTCTACCTAGTTCACGGCGGAGTTCCATAATTTGACCCTCCAACCGTTTTTGCCAAGCAGGTTTATTGATTGGTGTGATTCTTTTGTGTGTGTGTGTGTGTGATTAGTCTACGTCCGAGGCGAGTAACTACCGTCACTGCCCTGGCATAAACAAGTGTGTGTATTTCTGTGAGTGTGGTGTCTGTGTTTATATATTGTGGTAGTATGTGTGTGTTCAGGTAATGTAGTGTTCTGCTGAATTGTATTAATGTCTGTGTGAGTTGTATTAATGTGTCTTTATCAATGTTTTCTGTTGTTGTGATGTTAGGGTGATCATATATTATTTGTGTCACTGTCATTGTGACTTTCTTGGGTACCTACTGTTAGTGTTGTTTCTTGTCTGTGTGTATCTGCTTCTGATTGTGTTTCTGTTTGTGTATGTAGTGTGTTTGCAACTTGTTGTTTTATTTGTTGAAGTGTTGTGTTGGGTAACAGATTTTTTTTTTTGATTAACGCTCGTCTTTGATCTGTTACTGTAATGTGAGGGTATTGTTGTGTAAATTGTATATGTAATTGTTGTCTGTATGATATAGTATCTGTTTCCATGTGTGTGATTGTATAGTAGCAGCGCATGATGTGAATGTTCATGTCCGTAGTCCATTTTATGCGCTGCCGTGGCTTGCCTGCTTTAGTGGTCGGTGGTTGAACATTCACCGAAACATTTAAAGTAGGTGGGGACTGAAGTTCTGACCCTGGCCTTTCCGATAATAATGGAAAATCTATTGCAGTAGCCATACGCGGACCCGTGCTGCTTTCGCCACGGTGTACCTCGGGAGACTGTAGTACATTTTTCGAACGTGAGCCTCTGTCTAACTCACGAACGTGACAAGAGGCTTTGGTGGTACAATGCCGATTCACCTGTGATTCCTTATCATTACTATTCATAATTTTATTTTTACACTGCCTGAGCAGGTAGCCCTTAGATGTCCCCATCACTCTTAGAACCGTTCGCTCATCTAGGAGCTATTTGGCTCTTGAGATCATTTGGGTACTCAGGGTCATGGGAGTCGCCGTAGCACCTTACAGCACTTCGGGGCCCGACTCTGAGTAAGAAATGCCGGATCCAGTTGCCAGACCGGGCATTCCTGGACGTTGTCCCTCCCGCACGACGTGGACGTTGGGCCCTGGGGATTATTATTACTATTATTATTATTATTGTTAAAATTAATAAAACAACTTTTAATTTCAAAAGGTACTTACATGACAAAATATTATGTTGAAGCAACTTTTAATGAAAAAATAATATATCCGTTACTGTCTCGGTTTAAAGTTTCATAATTATGGTATGTCGTGTACAGCACAAAATCTGAAATAGTAATATGTGGAAATGCAATTATTATGAAAACCCTAAAGACTTTTGTAGTAAAAAATCATTAATATTTGGAATTCAGGTTTTTCTAACATTTTTTATTTTTTCCTTTATAGCCATTAAAAAGATTAGAAATAAAGTGCGATCAGAAAGAAATGTGTGAATGCCTGAAATATTTTTAAAGAATCTAATAATTTTCTCTGAAACACGTTACCCACCCACATTAATTTAAGAAAATATTGATCTGAAACCGAGGTATAACCTTATATTGTTTTTATTCTCAAGCAACTGCATACACTGTGAATCCGTGTTTCAATAAATTCTGTAATTTCTTATGAGAAAATGATTAAGGCAAGTTTTTTTTGCATTAACTTAAAACATCCAGTATAAAACGTGTTTGTTTTATTGCTTAAGAAGAGTTGTATGATTCCAATAATTAATTGATTTTAATATTTTCGATTAGATTTTGCATGCACACTCTTAAAATCATATGAATTTGCATATGTATAATAATTGAAATGAAACAAAATTATGAAATAAACCATTGTTATAAAATTATGCACAAAGTATTATTTTTCATTAAGTTCAAGGTATAAGTTTGCAATTCTTTTTACGCAATCAATAAAAAAGTTTTTTTAACGCGAAATGTTAAAAGGAAGGCGAGAGGTGTTTTTTTTATTAACTGCGTAGTAAAATAAAAAAGTAAAGTTTGTTGCCGTTTATTCTTTTAGTATCGAGTTTATGCACTTTTTAATCAATTATTTTCTACTAAGTATCAGTAAATTTATAATTCATAAGTCAAAGAAAATTTTATGTACATGCACAACAACACTTACCGTAATTTGTCACGAACGGCAAGAGATTTACTTAATACGGCTGTTACATTATTCTCGTAGGCATCATTAATAATGAGAAAACACACAAGCAGTCTTAATGATTACTCAACGAAATATTTATTACGGTTGAATTTAGAAGAAAGTCCATGGTAAAAATTCAAACATTTTTTTATGCGATTCACCAAACCCGGACTTTATTTCGCTTCTTTCAGATTGTTGTATTAATAATTAATAGCTTTACCTCATGAATTTAAATAAATGTTCGAAATAATATTAAACGATTTGGTTGAACAATTGTCATTAAAATACACACGCTATCCACGAAATTAAATTGGCTAAGAAATATTTCCGCATATTTCTCCCTTACCAATGTAAATGTTGTAATCAATATATTGTACGTCGCAATAACATTACTGCTCAACACTCAGTGTAATATACACAAATTCTTTGTTTGCAATAATAATAAACTTATGGATGTAGTAGTAGTTCTAATAATTGTCAATTCGATGATTCTATAATAAACCCGAAATGTAGATACAAATCAAAGCCTAGAAGGGGTGTTATAGACATTTGGGGATTTTTTGTTCAATATCCTGTTATTTAAAACAATCCCAACGGCTTTTGTTTGGAAATTGGATGGCGTGGTTGTTGAAAAAACAATCAATGCTTTGTCTACATTTGTACAAGATGATGTAGGATAGAAAAAGAGTTTAAGGGCATTCATATACACTTCGATGCTTATTCACACGTTTAATTACGTAACAAGTAAATTTATTTAAAAAATACGTAAAAATATAATATAACTTTTAGTTTTAGATTATTTAATTGTTTTGGATTATATTTTTATTCAAGTCTCATTCAAGTTTGTAATTATTTCAATAATTGTTATTGTTATTTTAATTTATTCTATCTGAGTTTTAAGAGTAATGACATTTAAAACCGATTTCTTTTAAGTAAATATTATTATTTGTTAATCGATTTTGTAAATATTATGTTATGTTGTGTAAAACAACTAATAAAAATATTTCTTTTAGAGAGAAATCTGTTGTCATTATTTAAAAGCTTAGTGCAGAATTATAAATGGGTTTTTTGGTCATAGTAAAAGTTAATTCAGGAACAGCAGATATGAAACTGTATTTCTACATTATTGAGAAGAAATTAAGAAGACAAGCCTGGTAACTAGTGTTAAAACAATACGTAAATATTCAGAAGAAACAGTGTTTGTTTTCCCAATAGAGATACAAGACAAATAATTGATCTATATAACATTCTTATCGGAAAGAAATGCATCTAAAAATTTACTAAAAAAGGACAGTATCGTAATTTAATTGTTTTTTGATGAAGAGTTAAGTCCTGTGTTCAGGGAGTGTTATTTAAATGAACAACAAAAGTGTTAGATTCATCATTCTTAATTAATAATAAGAATGATACAAATAATGCTAACTAATTCTAAGGAATTACCTGAATTGATTGAGAAAGTGAAGAATAAGGAATTAAAGAACGTGACACTGTATATATTACCGGTGGCCCCTGGAGATTTCTGTTTTTCTTTACACATTTTGTTCAACTTCTAGAGAGGAAACAAAAAGACCTCTTTCATTTCTTCTCTAACTTGATTCGTTTATGACTTATAGGGGGTCAAAGGTTATTAAAAACTGATTACAAACTACTTTCAAAAATACTTTACCATGTTAGATTAAAAAGTTACTGTACTTTTAAAAGATTTTCGAAGATTTAGACTTTTTGTTTGTAAGCGTACCAAATCGTTGTAACATATCAATCGAAAGCTAGTTAAACGGCAATTGTAAAACTGCTGTATTATGTTGGAGTCCAAAAGAAAGTATTTGATAGGTGACCCCCATCCCAAAGTAGATTAGATTCAATGCATCAGATGATATTCATTCCAGTAGAGATAATGTGAATCCTAAAATATTTAAAAATAATGAACGAAAACGTTACCTGGAATTAGAAAATTCACCCAGGGCAGGGGACGTGGACCCCTTTTCGCTTGCTGCCCCATATAGTTTAGACTATGTTCACAATATACAGTACATAGTGGCCCCCCACAGAGATTTCGTTTTCCTTTACACATTTTGTTCACCTTTTAGAGATGAACAAAAAAGACCTCTTTCATTTTTTTCTAACTAGATTCGTTTAGAATTATGGGGTCAAGGTCAAACATATACGCATTAATATTTTTTAAAAGTACACAAACAAATCTAGTCGTGTAATCAATCAAAACCTTATTAAAAAACTGATTACAAAACTGCTTTCAAAATAATTTATTATCTTGGGTTTAAAAGTTATTGCACTTTAAAAAGATTTTTGAAGATTTCGACTTTTTGTTTGTGAACGTACCCATCAAATATTTTCTTTTGAACCCAACATAGTACAGCAGTTCTACAATTGGTGTTTAACTTGCTTTCGATTGATATGTTACACGAATGGGTACGTTCACAAACAAAAGTCGAAATCTTTTGAAAATCTTTTAAAATGCAATAACTTTTGAACCCAGTATAGTAAGTATTTGTGAAAGCAGTTTTGCAATTAGTTTTTAATAAGCTTTTGATTGATATGTTACACGACTAGGTTCGTTATGTGTTTTTTAAAATATTAATGTGTATATGTTTGACCTTTGACCCCCTATAAGTCCTAAACGAATCAAAATCTCGGGGGGGCCACCGGTAATATATACAGTGTCACGTTCTTTATCACAGATACAGAAACTTTTTGTTTTAGATAAGATTTATAGAAATAATAATGCTATGGAATGGATAGAGTTATTTGAAGCAGAATGTAAGCGTCATCAAGTAAATTCTGACAAAAGAAGATAGAAATCCTTAGATTATTTGTTGAAAATAGTAGACAAGAGTGGTATTCACATTATCTAAGTGAGTAAGTGGAGAGTGGGATAAGTAGAAAAATCGTTTATTTCTACTTTTAGTGATAAAAGTTGGCGTTCCATAAATTTTTGCGTTTTCGATCAGATTTATGCATGGTTCAATTTTAGATTATGGTCTTAAGAAAGAGAGGTTGTTGCTTGAGCCTGAACCAGATATGACAATTCGTTCACGTATTAACCATATAGTATTTGGGTTCTCTTCTTCTTCTTCAGCCCGTTTGCGTCTAATTTTGAACATAGGCCTCCCTCATGTCTCTCCATTTCTCTTGGTTTTGGGCCTCATTTATCCACATTAGTCCCGCATTCCTCTTTATGTCGTCTGCCCATCTCGTGGCTGGTCTTCCCCTGTTCCGGCTTTTTTTTCGCTACATCTTCCATTCTTTAGTCTAGTTACATGCCCTGCCAAGTCCTACTTTAATTGGCATATCTTTTCGCTTATGTCTTTTAGGTTAGTTTTACTGCAAATCCACGTGTTTCTTTTGCGGCCTCTCAGGGTAATGCCCAACATTTCCCTTTCCATAGCTCTCTGGGTGATCTGTAGCTTTTCCACTGTGCTTTTCGTTAGTGTCCAGGTTTGAGCTCCATACAACATTACAGGCATTACCAATAGCGTAATTTCAAATTGACGGCCCGGGGCCCAAAAGCCAGAGGGCTCCTCACGCTTACCCTTTTCTATAGGTACAAAAACAGTTTAAATTATTGCATAAGTATATTATATTATTTTACAATATGTACAATGATTATTATTGATTATCAGGTGTTTACGATATGAATACAAAAAGAACTGTGAAATAAAATAAATACATAATTACATAATTATAGGTATCTTCTTGATTTCTTATTTGCAAGGACCGTAACAATAGACGACCTATTGAGATTTTTGGCTCTACTTTTTTCCAATTGTTTTAATTTATAAAATGATCTTTCTACGGAAGCTACAGTAGCGGGTATGGTTAAAAAAGAATGCAAGCTATACAAATATTCGAAAATTTGATACTAGTAGATGGTTTTTAATTATTAAAAATTTACTTAAATTATATATAGATTTCAGTTCCAACAAGTTATTTTGAAAAGTCTCTTTTAATTACAGAATTTCATTGACCAAGTCTAACGGAAGATCTTTGCCATATTTTTGAACAATGTTAAAAGCAGCAGATTGTAACTGTTCTTCAGTCATTGAAAAAATATTCTTTGGCATAATAGGTGAAAACAGATTCGAAATTTCATATAAACCGTTAAAGCGTGTTTTAATTTAGAGAATCACAATGTCAAGAGTACCATAAAAAATGTGTGTTTCAAAATATTTTTTTGTGTATGGTAACCGTTGGTCACTGCTCAATTTATCCATTAATTTAGGGACTTTACAAATTCTTTTTTTTTAAATGTAGATTCAACTCAAGTATCTGCTAACTTAACTGATTATTTTGGACATTATCAAAATTATTTGTCATTTCTTGCAATGGTTTTTAAGCAAGTTGGCAGCTTGGTCTAGATTGCATTCTCGTGCTTGTAGCAACAGAGACACTGTGTTTAATAAATTTAAAATGTTTTTCTCAAATACTATAATTATTCTTACGTCAAAAGTTTGAAAATAATTTTAAAGTGCAGTTGCTTTATTTTGCTCTTCTTCAATGCGTCCTGCAAGAGATACGTATGCCAGAACTTTCATGACGTATGGGTATAATAGATTCAGCGCCGAGAAGCAACTGTTTCGCGATGACCAACGAAGCACAATTTTTTAAAAAAATACATTAACAGAAGAGGTAGATTTTAACTGTGACCATCTCCATATACTATTGCCAAAAACACATACAGACTCTGTAATTTGTAATAAAAGTTTCGAATTATCTACAATATTTTTGACGGAATCATTAATCACCAAATTTAGATTATGAGCTGCACATACACATATGTAACCAGAGGTTGGACATGTTTTATTTGAGTTTGAAGCCCAGAATAAGCACTACTTATGTTAGCTGCACCATCAAATCCAATGCCTCTGAGTTTGTTTATATCGACCTTATTTTGTTCAAAAATTTGTGTAAACTTCTTCTTCCATTCACCACTACTTTCGGTAATTTACTCCGCTAGCTTGCTTATTCATAATGACAATATGTATTGTTAATGTTTGTATTCTGTTGTGTGATGTACTGTATTGTCTTTAGCAACTACACAGAAGAAAAATTGTATGAGAGTAATAAAATTTTTCAAAAAATGTTGCTATTTTATGATAAATAAGAATAGTTGCTCAAGTACACGATCACGATAGTATTATTCACTACGGACTAAAACACTAATTAAAATTATTGTAACTGATATTAATAATTACTTTGTCGTAAACACGCAAATAAAAAGCACTACCAATGGCACTACTAACGCAATTATTTAAAGCGTTAGGATCAGCCGAATTTTTACTAGTCTTCAAATCCAACAGGCGAAATTAGCGTTTTTTTGAACTCGATTTTTAACCACTTTTATGAAAAATCCGTAACAAACTGACTGACTGAATGAAGAAACCTCCAAACAAGCAAAATCCGAGAATTTATCTTACGTTATGACTAGCCCGGTGCGAGAGTGCATTGTTTATAATTCTCTGGTTTCAAATCTGAGATTTCCAAACAAACACAACCATTTTATAAATCAATGCAAAAACTCTAGTGGTCTTCTGTCGTTCTGCGTTCATTTGAATTTCACCCGAATAATGTTTACAATCATTAATTTTTACTTTCACATATTTTCCATATTGTACATATTGTTATTTTTTCAAATTAGGTATTGTTGCGAAAAATTTCAATTTTCATTTACTCCAAGTTACAATAAGAGTGCACAGCCTGGGCCTCTTGACCCATAGGCCCAGGGCACTTGCCTCCCTTTACCCCATCGTTAGTACCGCCACTGGTCATTACACACTGTTCAAATAACTTCGCCTTTAACCTAAGTGGAATTTTCTTGTTTCTGAGAATGTTAGATAGTTTTCCAAAGGCTGCCCACCCTAGTTTCTTTCTTCTATCTGTTTCAATCTCTGTGTTTCTTTTGCCAATTTGGATTTGATGACCTAGATAGACATATTCGGCTACGTTTTTAACAATGTTCCTTCGATTGAAATTCCGGATCTTCTTTTGCACATTGTCATCGTTTTGTTAATGCTCATTTTTAGACCGATTTTCTTCGATTTAGTATTGATTTCTTCTAACACGCTTTTCAGGGCTTCTGCTTTTTCTGCAATCAGGAGGATGTCGTCTGCAAATCTTAGGCGGCAGAGTTTTTCTCCGTTTACATTTATCCCTTCGTTTTCTCAGTTGTACTTTTTCATGACGCCTTCCAGTGCTAGAAAAATAGTTGAGGGGATATGGTGTCCCCTTGCCGTATTCCTCTTTCTATCGGAATTTCATTTGGATCTTCGTGCAGTCTAACTCGGACTTTGGCATATTTGTATATGTTTTGAGTAGATTTGTGTATCTTTGGTCAATCCTGGCTTTTTCCATTTCGTCGAAAATGGCCCATTGTTATAAAAAATCAAAAGCTTTCTCGTAGTCTACAAAAGCGGAGGTGTAGGGGGAAGTTATATTCAAGTGCTCTTGCGATAAGAATTTTTAGAGTGACGATATGGTCGTTTATGCTGTAGCATTTTCGAAAAGCAGCTTGTTCGGTTGGTTGGTAGAAATTCAGTTTCGCTTGCAGTCTGTTAGATATGACTCTAGTAAATAACTTATAGATTTACGACAAAAGGCTGATAGTTTCAAGTTCTTCACTCTTTCCTTTTTTGAAAATTATAGAAATGTTTGCTTATTCCAGGTTTGAGGTATCTGCTGTTCTTCCAGTACCATGTTAAACAATTTTGTCAAGATCGGCAGGATTTCTGTTTTAGATTCTTTCATCATTTCTGTGATTTTGTTGTCAGGTCCAGCAGCTTTTGCGGTTTTGATCTTATCCTGTTTTACTTTGGGCATGTCTTCAAAGCCAATATTTCTAATTTTTACTTCATTTTTGAGACCAGTTCTTTGGATCTTTAAAGAGTATAATGTCTTTGTAGTGGTCTTCAGTGAGTTGTAGAAACTCCTAGCTCTTGTCGCCATCCAGTCTTGTTTCCTTAAGGACACTATTTCTTGTTTGTTTTCTGTTTTCTTAGGCATTTCATTCTTTTGTTTAGTTCGATAGCTCTTTCAACCAAGTTTTAGTAGTGGGTGTTAAGATTTTTTCTGATTTTGATTCTAGCCTCCTTGCGTGTTTTTCTGTATTCTTCTGTGGCGTATTTCCCTTTGGTATACAATTTACGGCGCTTTTTAATTTCTAACATTGTAACAAAGAATCACTTTAGCCTAAAAAATACTACATGATTCATTTAAGAAAATAAAGTTGATGTCATTTCCGCCAAAACCGAAAGTCAGCCATTTTGTGCAAAGTTTGGACAATATTAATCTCGTATACTTTAAAAATTTTTTAATAAACTTTTTATTTATCATGGATAGCAAAAGAATAAATCAAGTGGCTCTGAATTTATAATCAATCTGTACAGTCGATCTCAATTCTTGTTGTGCCATTTGGGCTGATCCAAGTCCATTTTCGGTTTGGGTTACCACATTTAATCCAAGATAAATCAGACAAGGAAGAGATAGTTAGTACGGAAATGTTGATGAATCAGTTTACAAGATACAATTTCAATGAAGTAAAATATAAAAAAAAATTAGCAAAGGGATTATACATTAGCCATTACTTCAAAGTCTGTGTATCAAACAAAATTACAAAACAGGAAATAAGAAACAGTGTTAATATTGTGCAAATAGAGGAAAACCTAATCGTTTTCATCCAATTGAACTAAGATGGAAGATATTAATTGAGAAAAGTGTAAACTTGATAAACTCTACTACTGATGTGGTTGATCAAGATCAAGATCAAGACACAAAAACCTAAAAGTTACACCCCTAATTGGATT
The DNA here is from genome assembly GCA_030710515.1 of Abscondita cerata. Lineage (NCBI taxonomy): Eukaryota > Metazoa > Arthropoda > Insecta > Coleoptera > Lampyridae > Abscondita > Abscondita cerata. The sequence goes on along the minus strand of JALBCR010001460.1, from coordinate 287,806 downwards.
GAATGTAACATTAAACAAAAAAAATTACAGCAATATATGATAGTGGTTCCAACGTATCATTAATTAATTCCAAAATTGTGAATGAATTTAATGAAAAAATACTATTTAGTAGAAATTTCTTCAAAAACACTTAGTGGTGTGCAAAGTACTATCCGTTAAATTATATTACCTTTACGAATGTATGGTCTTGAACATGACTTTGAATTCAATGTTATTTAGAAATGAACGATTTTTGTACGATATTCTTTAACGGTTGAATATCATTAAAAAGTTTCGTCTCATACAGGATGAAAATCATCAAATTTATCATTTGAAAAGAATTGAAGAAAAATAATGTATACAAAGAAAGTTAATTCCAGTAAGAACGTTATGAATTATTCAGTGAATTCTCCGCTTTCGGAAATGCAAGAAAACATTAATCATTTTACTTTAGATCAACAAAAATCTATTCTAAAGATAGTTGAAAAAATTTATGTTTTTTGCCGTATGATGTTGGACAAGTTAAGAATCATGAACGTTATATAGAAAACAAGTATGTTTCATAAAAACCATATCGCTGTACTATTGAAGACCATGATGAGATTGATTCCTAAGTGAACATCTTTTGAAGATGGATTCAATTGAAGAATCTACGTTGCCTTTTGCTGCTCCAGTTACTTTAGAGTTTAAGAAGTAAGATGCAACACGCTCAAGACTGTGTACTGACTTTAGAGAATTGAAGAAGATTGTCGTGCCAGAATTACAACTTTTTCCTCGCATTGAAAATTTGGATTAGAAATTTCACCAGCCATTTTCCAACAAACATTTGCAAGTATTATAAGACAAAATGGTCTTCTTGCTTTTTGCGTCCATTATTTTGATGATATTTTGATTTTTTCACAAACATTCGTGAAACATATTGAACATTTAGAACTTTTGCTGCAATTAATATTACACGAAGGATTCAAAATTAAACTTTCAAAATGTAATTTTGCTATACGGACAATGTAAAATTTTTAGGTCACAGAATAAGATACAACACCGTGATAATTTAATATCAATTAGGAATTTTCCACGTCCAAAGAATAAGAAAAATGTTCGTCAATTTTTCGGTAAAATCAATTTTTATTATAAATATATTCCAAATAGTGCTAAATTGTGGGCTCCCGTTAACAAAACAAGTTTTATTTGGACAGAAGAGTGTAAAATATCATTAAAAGAGATAAAGGAATAAGTACTTATGTCAAAGCCCAATTCTCGCTATTTTTGATCCGCAGCGTCCCACATTTGTAGTTACAGATGCAAGTAAGATGAGTGTTGGTGCTGTTCTAAAACAAACTCAGGATAGTGGAGAACTATTACCAGTTGCTTATTTCTCAAAGAAACTAACTCCGGCACAAGCAAAGAAAAGAGCGACGTACTTGGAATGTTTAGCAGTGAAAGATGTATTGATATCCTGACAACATTGGTTGTTAGGATTGCAATTTCATGTTATTTCAGATCACAAACCACTGGAAAATTTGAAAATCAAAGCATGAACTGATGAAGAACTTGGAGATTTAGTGTTTTATTTGTCACAATACAGTTTTACCATGCGTTATGTTCCATGAAAAACAAATAATGAAGCGGATGCTCTGTCTCGGAATTCGGTGCTAGAAAGTTTTGATATTTCTGATAACGTTTTGCAAGAAGTAAATTTAACTACAATTGAGGAAATTAAACAAGATCAAAAAGATAATTTTGGTAATTTACCAACTGTAAAAAACACGTTTTCAAAAAACGATATAATGTACAAACGAGTTAGAAATCGTGAAAGAATCATGGTATCTTCAGAATTTGGACGTTCTTTGATTCATAAAATTCATCACTTTTATGTTTAATTACTTCAGTAAAACAGACACAATGATTAATGATTATTGTTTCAAATGTAAAGTATGCAGACTGAATAAATCAAGAATAATTAGCGAGATTGAATTATTATAATAATAATAATTGATTATTATCTCAATTAGGACCGCCAAAAGAATGTTTTGAAATTATGTCATTAAATACGATTGGCGGATTTGCTGGGAATAGGTCTAGAAAGAAATATTTACACTTGCTAGAGAATCATTTTTCCTGTTATGCTTTTATATCTACATCATCAAGTCAAAAAGCAAGGGATTTTATTCAACTACTCCAACTAATTGTAGCAAATTATAAGATCAAGGTTTCGTTGATCAATATTCTGGAATTAATTCTCATGAATTTAAAAAAAAATTCTTCGCAAAAATGATGTTACATTGCTTTTTACATCGGTGGTTTGTTCTACATCTAATGGGTTAAATGAAAGATTGAACCAAACATTAGGTAGTGAATCGCATTGGTTGCAAAATATATGAGCAACCGACCTTGGTCTGTTATTACCAATATAACAAAACAGATCATAGTGTTACAAAATTTGCTCCAGAGTACCTCATGTATGGCAAGAAAACTGTAATTGTTCCTAAAGAAATAAGTTATTCACATGATGGAAATTGAACCGCAAAAAGTTACATAACCTATTCGTTCAGGTCCTTATCGTATGGTACAAAGAATATCGAATTCAATTTATGAGGCAAATAGCGTCAGACGTAGGTCAGAAACCAATTACTATCATTCTAGTAAATCGTTGCCATATTATGGAGAGTCCATAGATATTGTTGGTTAGTAACAATCCAAACAGCGGATTATTCTCTCAGGGGGGAGATGTAAAATATAATACAACTTTTAGTTTTAGATTATTTAATTGTTTTTAACTATATTTTTATTCAGGTCTGAATTCAAGTTAGTAATTATTTTAATATTGACAAGTTATTGTTTTTAATTTATTTTATCTGAATTAAAGTAATGACATTTAAAGCCGATTTCTTTTAGGCAAATACTATTATATGTTAATCGATTTTGTAAAAATTATGTTGTGTTGTATAAAATAAGTAAAGAATTATTTCTTTTAGAGAGAAATTTGTCAAAGCTTATTATAAAAGATACAGATTTGGTTAAATTAGACGAATTATTCTTCGGTATTACAGAAGTTTATAGCTGTTTTAAATTTACAAAATTCTATCTAGTTCAAGAGTTATAAGGAAAATACGAAAAAGCGCCATTTTCTTTTTTTTCTACATAACTAATTGTCTTAATCAAAACATTATTTTTATTGGCACTTTCTTAGGGCACTTTTTGCGCATAATTTAAATATTTTTTTAGATTTTGATTTTCACTTTTCGTTTTTGAGTTATAACTATTAAATTACGTTTTTCTTATGGAACGTCAAGTAGGCTTTGGAATAGTTCGGTGCGGTTTTTTTCCTCTTTCCAATGATATGAGACATGGAATATTTATTTTGAAAAATAAACTGTAAAACTAAAAAACGTTTTTAATTTACAAAAATTCTCAAATAATTTACCATTATTATTTAAACATAGCCGTGATCACCGCACTGTTGACATAACGGCATTGCGTAACTTACGACGTGAAATACTGCAAAATGATGCAAGAACTGCTTTAAGAAGGTTTCATTTTTAACATAACCCCAAAGAAAAAAGTCTAACGGTGTTAGGTCCGGAGATCTTGCTGGCCATAAGAGATAACTACGATTACCAATTCACGAATTAGAAAATTGATTGTTAAGATATTGGGTGACTATGTTAGAATTATGCGGTGGAGCGCCGTCTTGTTGAAACCAAATACCTACAGATTCGATCAACGGAAAGTAAGCAACTTTGCCGACAGGTATGTAAAGCAGTTACATAGTCGATTCTTCAATAATTATAGCCAACATAACATAACAGGCGATTCGAAATTTTTATACCTGCCAACCGTTATGTTGGCTATAATTATTGAAGAATCGACTATGTAACTGCTTTACATACCTGTCGGCAAAGTTGCTAACATTTTCGTACGTGAACGCTTTCACGAATCGACACTAGATGTCGAACAACTATCCTTTATATATATATAAAATCAAAATTATTCAAGTACTTAATATTATAAACATGATAAAAAGAATAAAAATAAAGCAATACAATAAAAATAAAATAAAAATACTAAAAGTAATTCTCTAATGAACTAAACATTTAAAATTGTATTTTTAATAAAATTAAAGACTGTCTTCATTTATATCGACCAATCCCGCTATCTTATTGAAGGCAGTACACATCACAGATATGGGTGAATTGCTAAGCACATTGGATCGGATCTTCTGCACGTAAAAAGTGGTTTTCTGTCGAATGTTTAACCTAGGAACTAAAAAGTTGATCCTGGACAGCGGCCATGGGCAGTCAATACTATTGTGGAGAAGATTATGTAGGAATTTAATAGCTGATAAAATTCTACGGACCTCTAACGAGGTTAAGTTAAACCTTTCTAAAAGTGCTAAATGTTCAAAATTCCTTGGAGGCTATATTCTATTTTCGACAAAAATAAATATTTTAAAAATTTTCTTTGTACTGCCTCCAAATCAGATCTTTGACACTCATAAAGTGGATACCATATTAATGACCGGTACTCTAAAACAGATCTTACTAAAGAATTGTACAAAATAATTAAAGTTCCACTACAAAATCCACGACAATTTCTAGAAATAAACCCATAGGTCCTAAGTGCTCTATTGATAATATTTATAATATGTTGCGTGAAATCGAGTTTAAAGTTGAAGGTGACTCCAAGAGCCTTAATAGAATTGGTTCTTTGTAACAGCACACCGTCAACATTGTAGTCATAAGTAATAACAGTATGGTTTTTAGTGAAAGAAAGTACAGAACATTTCTCTAAGTTCAAAGATAGTTTATTGGAGGGACACCATACAATCAAACTATTAAGGCATTGTTGAAGAAGTTGACAATCATGTGGAGAGCGAAAATTTTAAATCGTCAGCAAATAGCAGCTTCATAGATCGTTAATAAATAATAAAAAGAGCAAAGGGCCCAAAATAGATCCTTGAGGTACACCAGAGGAAGCTATAAATATTTTAGATGTTGAGTTACCATACCTCACAAACTGTTCACGATTAATTAGGATAGATAGGAGTAGAGTGATTAAAGACTGATCGAAGTCAAATAAGTAAAGCTTGTTAGCTAATATAAAAGGATCTATACAGTCAAAGGCTTTACAAAAGTCGGTGTAAATTATATCAACCTGACCTCTAGCATCGATAATTTCAGCTATAGATTGTTTGAAAACAGCGAGATTAGTAATAGTGGATCGACCTTCCATAAATCCATGTTGGAATGGTGTTATGCGTTGTTTAACTGCGACATAGATTTGTTTGTAAAGTACAGCTTCAAAAACCTTTGCAAAATTATTTATTAGACATATAGGTCTATAATTTTTTATATCAGAAGCATCGCCTTTTTTGAACACATGAATGACACACGATATTTTCCAGGTGGTAGGAAATTTTAAGTTTTGATAAATTTATTGAAAAGTATGTGTAGAGGTTTAGTAAAAATGCAAACACAGTCCTTTAGGATAAAGCTAGGTATTCCATCCGGGCTTGCAGTAAGTTTATTTTTAGAGGACTTTAGAGCAGTAAAAATCTCTTTTTCAGAGATTGAAGTAACATTATTCAAAAATGAGTAATTGACAGAGTTAAGAAGTGGATCGGACACATTATAAACGCTCATAAAATATTCAGCAAAGTCATCAATAATTGTCTGTGGCGAAGACAGTTCTTCATTGTTATAACGCATTTTACCAGGAATGCGAGAAGTTCTTTTCTTGTCCTGAATGAATGTCCAAAATTTCTTTGGATTATTAACAATGGAATTTTGAGTATTATTGACAAAATTATTATGTGCGACAGTTATAAGTTTCTTCGTCAGTACACGCTGAGTCTTATAGAGGGTGAGATGATATTGGGACATTGATTTTTTATATTTCCTCAGCAGTGAATATTTGCGGTGTAAAGATCGTATTATTTCCGAAGAATACCAAGATGGATAGTGATAACGAGTAGATTTGGGTTTAAGTTTAGGTACTGATACCTCCAAAACTGCATTAAGTTTTTCGTAAAATAGAGAGCAAGCATTATCAACATCATTAACGTCATTTAGGCTAGACCAATCAACAGTTAAAAGCAGTTGATACAACAACGGATGGTTTGCCTTCTTATAATTAAAAGAATTAGAATTATAATTAATAGAAAAATGCTTAAATTTAAAGGAAGCGTTAAACTGTAATAAAAGTGTTAGTGATACCGATCCTCTGTAACAAGAGGATCAGCTCCGGAACACTACCGGAAATATTAGAATTTGCAAACACCAGGTCGAGACAACGACCATCAACATTACTGATATAATTAAATTGATCCAAAGAGTTAAAACTTTTGAATTTATCCAGTATTTTACAGAAACTATTATTTACTTCCTTGCCCTACATGGGAACATTAAAATCCCCGACAATAAAAATTTTGCTGTTGATTTTCAAGACGCCAAAAGTGTCAAAGAATAATTCAAATTCAGAAAGGGCAAAAACGGAGGAATATATAAGACAAATATACTGACTGACTCATTATTAGACAATGATAATTGAATGCCGAATATGTCAACAGGCGGAACATTAAAATACACACGAGTTAAATCATATACTTTAGTTACTTTATACTTAATGTGGACAGCTAGTAACACACCACCACCCCTAGATAAGTTAAGAATATCATAATTGCGATCTTTTCTATAAACTAAGAAATTATTAGGAAAATATTAGTATATTGCAATCAAATCATAGTCATATGTCAAGATGGAGTTGTAAAATTAAGTAACCTGAAGGTGCATCCCCACTATGCCAATCGGCAATGCCGTTCGGCAAAGCCTCGTTGGTGTAGACATGCTGTGCGGCTTTGCCGGCAGGCCGAGCGGCATGCCGATCCGAACCCGACTGTTGTCGGTTTTTATGAAAGGAAGCCGAGCCGACGGCAGTAGTGTAGACGTATTCGTAATAAACGACACCGATATTCATCATTTTTGGTATAGCAGAAAGTGCGATATGGAGTGGACAAATACTAATGTAATAAATTTAATTTATATGTACCGCGACCGTCCAGTTTTGTGGGATTGCCGGTTACTAGATTACAAAAACATTTCGTTTGGAGTGGAAAAGATTGAAATAGAAAGAAAAATAAAAATTTATTGAGTCATTTTGCGCGAGAAAGTAAAAAGAAAAGGAAAGTACTAAGTCCGGCGCTGGATCAGATACTTGCTACAAAAAGCAAATGGTTCGCGTATGGAAGTATGCAATTTCTTAGGGATAGAAATAAACCAAGACAAACTGAAGATACAGAGGTAAGTTTATTTTATATTCTCTAAATGTATAAAATAAAAAACATATTTATTAGTTGTGCTTATGTTGAAATGGTAAATCACCTTCCGGAGAATTAAAATATTCTTTAAACTCGTTTCTCACAGATTGAGCTGCATTTGTGCTCCTGCGAGGTACTTTTGGAATACTCATCATTTGTGTAGTATGTTGTCTCCATAGTCCTGGAGTAATATCTCCAGTATCCGAAGATTCTAAATCAAAACGTTCTGTAGGACTGTACAGATCTTTGGATCTATTTTTCCTTAAGTAATTATGTAAATGTAGTAGAGTCAATGTTATTTTTGTTGCTGTTTCTGGTTGTAATAACATAGGCGTTCTTAGTATTCGAAATACTGAAGATATTATTCCAAAGGCATTTTCAGACACCCTACGTGCCCTGCTTAATCGATAGTTAAAAATCCTTGTTGTAGAATTTTTCTCGTGTAACCCCGGAAAAGGTTTCATAATATTATATGATAACGGAAATGCGTCATCTGCAACAAACACAAACGGAACTTCAACGTTTCGTCCCGGTAAAACACGGGCTGAAGGCAGATTCAAAGTGCTCTCTTCAATACATTTCTTGAAATTTGTTGCGTTAAATACCCCACCATCTGATATCCTTCCTTGCGAACCAACGTTTGCATATATAAAGTTGTAATTTGCATCCACAACTGCAAATAGTACAATGCTGAAAAATGACTTGTAGTTAAAAAAAATCGGAGCCACTGTTCAGAGGAGCTTGCAGGGTTATATGTTTCCCATCCATTGCTCCCACACAATGTGGAAAATTCCATTTATCTAGAAACTCTTGTGCTACAATCTCCCATTCCCTTTCATTTGCTGGCATCTGAAATGAAACATTATTTTTAGGTAAAGGAGACATCTCAACAAGGCGAAGACGAAAAGGATGAAGAACAACACACTCCAGAAATAGAAGAACAAGAAGGACTGGTAGAAACCCAAAATTCAGTTACTCCTTCTATATCTTCTACAAGATCTTGTAAAAGAAAACGCGAATTTCAGCGTACGACGCCTGTGGTGAACGAAGCGATACAAATCTTGAGGTCAATACAGTCCATGAAATTCGAAAAGATGAGTTCGAGTATTTGGAGAACAAATTGCCATCAAGCTTCGAAATTACCAACCGCGCATGCCAGATTTATGGTGCAAAATATCATTAGTACAACACTGTATGAGGCAGAAATGGGAAAATACGATTTTCCTGCTTTGCAACTCCAGCAGTGTCGACCGCCTACACAAATTTATCAATATTTACAACCACCACAACCAAGCATGTATGGAAACTATTCACCATATATACAACCATCACATCACTCCCCATATCAATCAGGAAGCTCATGTACTCCTTCTTCTGAAGGAAATTTACTTTCAAATGCGCCATCTCCCAGAAGCCCAACAGCAACCCAGGACAGTCAAGAGCTTGATGCAATTTTGAGCATAAGCGAGTGATAGGAGTCACCTGTAGCAAAAAAACGCAAAGTTACTGCTAGACGTTCGCTAGCTGGTATAATTTAGTATCTTTTTGGTAATTTTAGGTGCTATCATATTTAATAAATCTTCAAAATCTGAACTCGTCATTCGAAAAAACTTTCGGAAACCAGCATCACATTTATATTCCAAGTTTATATTATCAGCATCGTCTAATATTAACTCTTTCATTAAATCACTTCCGCGATATTTATTTCTGCTTCGAAGGCTTGGTCGAATCCAAACCTCCTCTTCAATTTGGTGCGCTTACAAGAATCAATAACAATAATTGCAGCAGCAGCTGCTATTAACAGTTGGTCTTCTTGATCACTCATTTTCAGACAAAGTTAAGACCGACTGACACTCACTTTATGTGTAAATGGGGATGTCACAATGATTTCAACAAAGCCAGTCGGCTTTGCCGATCGGCATTGCCGATTGGCATAGTGGGGATGCACCTTTAGACCTAATTCCACGAGAATTCCTGATATAAAAGGTTGATAGTATTAGTGAAATTGGGGTTTTTCAGTTTAAAGATTGATTGATAGGTCTTCTATTAATTATAAAGGACATATTATTTTTGTATTTTAACATCAAATTACTCTCCCTTGGCAATTCTATCATTTAACTGATGTTTAATTGACTTAATGTAGTTTCTTTGGGCTAAGGTCAAGTCCGGACGAAAATGTAGCTGACGATTAGGGTTTTCCTTATTAGATTTGAGAATTATACTAACATCTTCTTCCCTAGTGTAAGTAATTCTTAGAGGACGGATGCGATTTATTACTAACTGCGCCAATACGCATTACCTTTTGAGGTTGTGAAAAAGTTCCAAGAGGAGAAAGAACAGATGCAATATGTAATAAAAGTAGCATTAAAGATCAGCATTTTATGTTAATAATTCAGTTAGAACTACACAGCAATGTTATTAAAGTTATATCAAAAACAATAAACATTGTTTTCGTACCTTTTTATGCCTACTTATTAGTTTATAATATGTAGGCTAAGAGAATCCAATAGCGGAACTATGCACAAATAGCAATTATTTCCAATCTGTAATGAAATGTTTACTGGCTCAAGAAATTAAACGGACACCTGTTATGTGAAACTTAGGCAACCTAGACTAACATACTGTAACCTTGATTAACTATTTGACAACAAGTCTTTGAGAGGAAATGTAGAACAAGGTGTGATTAATAAGTCGTTCAATTTGAAAAAAAATGTTATTGGATCCAGTATTCTCATATTTGATAAACATTTTAGGCACATGGGTTAACGATTGCTTTAGAAACTATTGAAAAGTCACCGCATAGAAATGTAATTGCATTGCATCGTACTGTAACGTTTCGAGAAAATTGTTATCAATCTTAATTCATTATGTTTTTTTAAGAAACGTGAATTGTAGTTTCAAATTGTCTACACTTTAAATTGAAAATACAACTAATAACATGCAATCCGCACAGATAAACAGGTAATTTCCTTATTCTACCCGATTGGTATTAATTGACACTACAACATGGAAACCTCTTATCATTAGATTATTTATTAGTCATTACATTGAGACTGGACAAATTTTGTCTGGAGGTCATATTTGTTTTATCATTCAATTCCATAGTAATCAACTGCAGCACCGTAGCTTTTTATGTAGTTCACATTAAAAAATAATGTAATAATTAAAATATATTAGTGAAGTTTAATTGACCCCTTAATTTAATGTTGGGAATTTTTAGTTTATAACTATGAGCTAGGGATACATTAATATTATACTTATATCAAATTGAAGGTTTTTGTATTTCATTTAGAGTATGAAAAAACTTTAGGGTTGCTGAAAAAAATATTGCTAATTAGCTGTTTTTCGGGTGCATTCAAACATTGCTGAATTACTTCAAATCTTCTTAACCTGCATAAAATAGAAAAAAACAAGTGTTTTGCGCAGAACTACACTTCCGCTCGATATCGTGCAAGAGTCCATTGAGAATTGTGGGTATAGAAAAAAAAAGAAAAAACCGATACGTTGTAGAAAAAAACTACTTCTTAAAATGTCACGTGATTTATTGTTGACCTTAAAAATTGTAATAATAATTTGCATTAAAATTAAGGTACTCTCTATGTAACTACATGAACCCGGTTAGCGGTCACTGGGTTCTTACATTCAATAGTTGGCTGTACAATGTGTGAATAACAAACCATACAAATAAAAAAAAATTGTACAAACGATTAAATAATGTTGGTGTACCTTTTTTTTAATTACATATTTTATTTACTGGAAAACGAATAGTTATTTGCGTACCTAGCCGAGAAAGTGTGTGTTTTTTGGACCAATGGAAGAGATAGCCGGAAAGATTTTTCTCGGCAGGTACACAGAATAATTTTTATCCGATAATTTAAATTCATCATAAAATAATATATCAATGTTTAGTATAAATTGAAATTACTGACAGTCAATTTTTTTGTTGGCAGATTTTTCTTCTAGCCTCCTTGCATGTTTTTCTGTATTCTTCTGTGGCGTATTTCCCTTCGGCATACAATTTACGGCGCCTTTTAATTTCTAATATTGTTTCCCCAGTGAGCTTCTCTTTCGGTGTCTTCTTGATCCCAGTTTTAGGCTTCTTCTAACATGGTTTTAGTAAACAGCTCTGTTTAGCTTGTTTATGTCCTGATCTCTTTCGTTTACCCTCTGGAGTGATCTCTTAACTTGGCTTCGGTATTCTAGATTTTTGTGCTTTAGCGAATCTATGTCAATTGATAGCGTGTTTTGTTTGTTTTTCCTCCATTTGGATGTGTGTTTGAGGTTTACTGTAGCTCTTACCATACGATGGTCACTGCCAGTGCAGAACTTGTTCAAAACATTTATATCGTGGACTAGTGATTTTTCGAAGGCTAACATACAGGTTGATTGTAAATTCAGGGCCACTTGGATTTACTCTTTATTATCCATGATAGACATTAAATTTAAGAAAAGTTTTACAAGTATACAAGATGAGTATTTTCCAAACTTTGCACAAAATGGCTGAGTTAAGTAGTTTTTTAAATTACATATTTTATTTAATGAAAAAGGAATAGTTATTTGTGTACCTAGCCGAGAAAGTGTGTGTTTTTTGGACCGATGGAAGAAATAGCCGGAAAACATTTTCTCGGCGAGGTACACAGAATAATTTTTATCCGATACTTTAAATTCATCATATAATAATATATCAATGTTTAGTATAAATTAAAATTACTGACTGTCAATTTTTTGTTGACAGTTGGGATCTAATGTTGCCTGCCGGTTCTTTCTTTTCTCGGCAAGCTGTGCAAAATACTTTCTCAAATGTTTAAAGACATAAACAAAATTTTGCGCCTAGCAGAGAAAACATGAACGCTTAAACGTGCAAAGGCGTCTTTGCGCTCTCCTACGGAGCCACGAAAATCTTCTATTGCAGTCGTGTAGGATACAAAATTTCTTTTTTACCGTTACTAGATAAAAATAATATTGTTATATCTGGTACACATTCAACTTAACATTTTATTTTATCTTTATTTTAAAATTAACTTCTATCTTCGATTTCAATTCAATTTTTAACATTCCGTTTCATAAAGTAATTTTATGACAAATATGAGCGTAAAAATATATATAGAAAATACTATGTAAACTAATAATATAAAGTTTTTAAAATAGAAAACGCCAGTGCCAATTTAAAAGATGCCCGTATCCCACCTTTATACCAAAGAATAGAACGATTTCATAAGATTAGATCTACAAGGGACCAAGTTTTTACAATGAAACAAATTCTAGTATACGAATATAAAATTCCGACAAAAATGTTGTTCATATATTACAGGGCAGCATACGACTCCATCATTAAAGAAAAACTATATCAAGCTTTAAAAAATATTAGAAATCCCAGGGAAAATAGTACGATTAGTAAAATGGCATTAACCCACACAAAATGTGCAGTAAAGGTAGATGGAGATTTAACAGAGAGTTTTAAAGTAAAAATGGGTGTAAGAAAGGGCGATCCATTACCTACGTTATTGCATTAGAACTTACAATCAGGAAAAGTGGACTAAATAAAAACGGAACCATTCTGAGCAAGAGTCATATGCTCATGATATTGTGTTAGTAGCAAGAAGCAGAAAGAAATTAGAGTGACTGCAAAACTGATTAAGGCGGCAAAACAAGTAGGTCAGCAAATTGATGCTAATAAAACTAAATATATGGAACTAAAGAATAAACAAGGAGGATGTAGGCATAGTAAACTCAGGGTTCATGTGGGAGAAGAGGATGTAATAGAATTTGAAGAGGTAGAAGAATATATTATTTAGAAGTATTAAAAGCAACAAATGTAGGGAAGAATTGAAATAGGTTTAAGAATAGCTAAAGGTAGCAAATGTGCAGGAAGTATGAACCGTATATTAAGATCAAAGGATGTCTCACAATCCACAAAACTTCGAATACACAAAACAATATTGAGGCCGACAGTACTATATAGTTGTGAGACGTGGACTATGACAAAGAAAATTCTAAACAGTCTGGTGATGTGGGAAAAGAAAATATTACAAAGAATATATGGGGGAAAGAAGGTAGATGGAATATGGGAGAGACGTACAAACGCAGAAATACATTAGATTATATATCGAACCAAATATAATTCAGGTTATTAAGATACGGAGACTCCAATGGTTAGAACATTTAGAAATAATGCTAGACGAAAGAGTGGTAAACGAGTTAAGATGGAAAATTCCAGAAGAGCGAAAAAATGGGGAAGGTTGAGGAAAAAATGGTGGGATGTGGCAAAGGAAGACGTAATGGAAAGAGGAGAACACAACTGGAAGGAAACTGACGGAATCCGGACACTTCACCGAACGGACACAACGTCGAATGGACACAACGCCGAAATTTACGTAAATTCGTTTTAATCAATGTAAGTTGTTTTCATGTGATTAGGAGTAAACGGTGTTGGTTGGTAGGCTACAGTTATTACAATTTCTTTCTTTAAAAATTTGTTGTAATCAATATCCGATCTACGTGGTGTCACTATTACTTTTCGACGTTGTGTCCACATTCGGCGATATATCCAATTACTGATTTTGGCGTTGTGTCCATTTTCGGCAATGTGTTCAGCAGGTGATTTTGGCGTTGGGCGTAGTTTTGGAGATATGTCCAATAATTCGTTTCGATGTTGTGTCCAAGTTTCGGCGTTGTGTCCATTTGACGTTATGTCCATTCGGGAAGTGTCCACCACTCAAACAGCCAAGGACAAGAAAAAATGGATATCATTCATAAAGCAATGGGTCCTAAAAGGCCTGTGAACGCTGTATATATATTATCGAATTATATTTTAGTAATAGGTACTTACTCAATGTTGAATTTTCCGTATTTGGGGTCTCCCCTTGGAAATTATTATTATTATTATTATTATTATTATTATTATTATTATTATTATTATTATTATTATTATTATTATTATTATTATTATTATAATTATTGTCTGATTTTGATAAATTAGCATAAGGGGGGTTGATTTTGGGGATAATTCGCCATATAATTAAATATTAAAAAGGTACAGTACTAACGGAATTTATTTTTAAACAATGTTGTAAAGTGCACCTATTCCTTTATTAAACATTTAATTAAAAATCACAACGATTATCGGTGATTTTTTATTTTAGAATCTTTCTTCAAATAAAAGTTGTTCCTAATTTAATTAAACAAAACTTTGGTTTAAACATTTTTTCCGATAAAAAATTATTGTAATCATGTGCCATTTTTTACAAAATTTTTATTTTGATATTTACCCAGAAAATAGCTGACGAATAATTCAGAATGCAACAGTTAAATTAATTTTTTTGCAAAAATACTTGTTGCATTGTGCAAGATAAATTACCAACAATAATTATCAGTAATTAACAAGAGTAAATTATATGACGTCCTCGTAACCTACAGCTCGATCGCAGGTCAAAGACATCTTAAGCAGTAGTACGACGGGTCATATTTAATGTTTGATATGCACATATGCAAGGAAGCGGATAGTTTTATAAATGCACCATAAAATTATACGATCAAAGACGGGATAAATTTATCAATTAACAAAACCCAGCTTATGCAGTTGTTATAACGATATTAAAATGTTTCATATAAGCCAGACATAGCCCAACACATACACAAATTATGTTTATCATAATTATAAACACATTAACAAGTATCTCGCATCTGAATATGGTGTAATTTAATCTAAACTTAAACAAAACTCTACTTTTTCTCTACCGTTAATGCTAATCTTGTGAATATGACAAAAAATAAGATGCTTCTTCGGTAAATACTGAAGATAATTGTTAAAAAAAGATTCAGGTAATTCAAATCTGTTACCAAGAATAAATGTTATAGTGAGGACTATATACAGGGTAGGGCACTACCAACAAATTATTCTGTATCATCAAAACAACAAATAATGTAAGAAAATTATACTTTTATATTTTATATACCGACTTTCAAAGGTTTTCGAAAAACTATCAGAATACCAATTGCAAGATAATTAATTCCACCTTCCAACAAACTAAAGAAAAATAGGGTGATCAATTTAAGATAAGCTAGTTCAATTCAATTCAATTTCAATTCAATTCAATTTATTTGTCTTATTTCATTGACAAATGATTCGACTTTTTTTTACTTACTAATTTACAATTCTTAAAACTAACAAAACAGACAGAAAAACAAAAAAAAATAATAACTCTCCTAATTCTTTTCTTCATTCTGTTCTCATCATATCCCTTTCTCTTTCTTTTATCCATTTTCTTTTTCCATCACATTCTTCATCCATTCAATACCCTCCCCTTTCTCTCCCAGCAACACTCTTCTCCCTCTTTCCTCCGCTCTTATTTCACTGCACTCTTTCAAATGCTCTATATTTTCCCATCCCTCCTACATTCTACACCTCCTATCTTCGTACTTCCACCAGTACTTAATTTCGTTTTCCTCATTCCCAACTCTGAATCTTGCGATTAACCTCTTATCTATCAATCCAATTCTTTCAGTTATGTACTTTGGTTTTCCTTCTACTATTAACTGTTCATACTTAGTGTTATATTTCCCTTCAGTAAATTTTCGCTCTTCTTTCCTGTGCCTGTGTATCCATGTCTCTCCGTACTATTTCTCCTTCCATACTTCTTCCTCCATCTCTTATCTTCTTATTTTCCTCTCTTGCATACTCTCCTCTTTCATAATATCTTTTCTCCCATCTTCACCAAATTTTATTGTTTGCGCCTCTATCTCCTTCCAACACTCATACAATATCTTGTTTTCTCTCTTGTTTTCCATCTTTTCTTCATACCTTATTGCTCTTTTTTCTGTCTTTATCCTTATTTTTTCAGTTTTAGTTCCTCTTCAGTTATGTAACCTGGCGTTTCCTTCTCCAATCCTAGTGTCCACTTCCAATACTTTTCCTGTATTTTCTCTAGCTTCTCCCACTCTCTCCATCCCCACACTTCCGCTCCATACATCAACACACTTTTCACTATTCTTTCAAACATCCACCTTCATTTTTCTAAATCTTTTCCAAATACTCTTTCTCCTATACCCCATACCTCCCTTATAATTTTATTTCCCTTCTGCTCTAGCTCCTTAATCTGTTCATCATCCTTATTATTGTACCTCACCGTATATCCTTATCCACCATCTCTATTTCTTCCTCCCCCACTTCCAATCCGCTTTCTTCGGTTTACCTTTTTCTTCTTAAATTCCATAATTTTGTTTTTCTACATTTACTTCTAATTTTATTTTTTAAAGTGTCTGTTCATCACCTTTATCATTTCTTTCATCTCCTTCTCTGTTTTTGCTACGGCCACCATGTCATCTGCGTAGGCTAAAACCCACACTTTTCTTCCTCCCACCACAATTTCTCCTACCTGTTGCCCTTTAATTTCATCGTCTAAATTTCTCAAATACAAAGAAAATAAACAAGGACTCAGTGGACATCCCTGTCTTAGTCCTTTTTCTATCAAAACTCTCTTCCCAGCTTTCCCCTACTCTCGTTCTGCACCTTGTTTTTGTTTATATTTCTTTTATCGCGTCTATTAAATATTCATTTATACCAGCCTCTTCCATGTTTTTCCACAATAATTCCCTTTCTACCTTATCAAAGGCTGACCTCAAATCTACAAATATTGCCAACATTTTTCCTGTTTTCTTTCCTATTTATTTGTTAATGATATGCTTTAATATGTATATATTGTCTACTATTCCTCTTTTTCTCCTAAAACCCATTTGCCAATCCGGTTTCTTTTTCTAGCCGTTTTCTTATTATTTCGCTGTAGATCTTATAGCCGACATTCAGAAGGCTAACTCCTCTGTAATTTCTTTCTCCTTTCTTACTTCCTCCTTTGTATATTGGACATACTATAGCTTCTCTCCATTTTTCTGGTAATTATAGAATTTAATATTAAAAGCGAGTTACGGGATAGGAAGATAAGAACGTGAAAGTGAAGCCGGAGTTTCCGACTAGATAACGACACAAGTGCGGGCTACAGATATAGATAGAAAATAAAAGAACTGAGAATTAAACGTGCATAATAATTGAGATTGAGTGTATTGAATTAATTAGTAAATTAAAGAAATAAGTGGAACATTAAACAGACCTAGGAGTCAAATAGGAAAACGTCGGCAAGAAGCCAAGAAGGAGAGGAAATACGAGATCTATGTCTAAAGATGCTAAAAAAATTAAATCAATAAAAACAAAACAAGAAAGAACGAATGAGGAAATAAAAGAGTTAAGAGCGTAAATGAAGATGATGACGTTTCCTATACAAATGTTTTGTCCATTGGAAATAAAGTTACTATTACTATTACTATTACTATGAATAAGAAATGGGAAAACAAGTGCAAGAAACTAGATGAAAAGGTTGAAAACATAGAAAGAAAACTGGAAAATATGGAGAAAGAAAAGAGGAGGAAGAATTTGGTAGTAAAAGGGTTGGAAGTAAATGGAAACAAACAAGAAATAAAAATTCAAGTTCAGGAAATGCTAAGAAGTAGAATGGGGTTGGAAGAAAAGTGGAAGAAGCTACAGAGATAAAGAAAGGAATAATATTAATAAAGGTAGGAAGTGTAGAAGAAAAATTACAAATAATACAGAATAAAAAGAAGCTGCGAGGTACAAAAATCTATATTGACGACGATATGACAAAAAGAAAAGAGATATAAAACAAAGATAAGGGACGAGGCAAAAAGTATACAAAGGGAAGGAAAAATATGGATGGGAGTAAAAGGGACAAGGAAAAAACAGAATATTATTTTGGAATGTGGCAGGAATAAAAAACAAAGGAAGGGAATTTTGGAGATATGTTAAGGAATTTAAAATGGTGGTGCTGTTAGAAACCTGGATGGTGGAGAAAGATTGGAAAGAGTGGGAAGACAAGATGCCTGAAGAATTCATATGGGACATACAGTTTGCGGAAAGAACAGAAAAGAAAGGAAGGGCAAAAGGAGGAATAATAACAGGGGTGAGAAAAGAATGGAAAAAAGAAAAGACCGAAGAGAGGAAAAGGTAATGGGGTTGATGAAAACCAATATAGAAACAGAAGAAGGAAAAAGGTGTAAAATAATAACCATTTATGGAAAAGAAATGGAAACGACAAAGGAAAAAATAGATAAAGTAATCAAAGAGAGAGATGAAGGAAAACTAATATTAGGAGGTGACTTCAATGCGAGGATAGGTGACGAAGGAGGTGTAATGGTAAATGAAAAGGTAAAAAAGCGTATCAATGGATAAAACAATAAATGGGCAAGGGAAGAAAATTGATAGAATTTTGCGAGAAAAATGATGGACGGTATTAAACGGAAACATGGAGGATGGTGAAATGGGGAATACACGTTTATTGGAGGAAGAGGAGAGTCGGTAATAGACTATGTAATTGCAAATGAGAAAAGTATGGAAGACATAGAAGAGTTTAAAATTGGTGAAAGTAAGGATTCGGACCACCAACCGTTAGAAGTAGTCTTGACGGGACAGTGGGAAGAATATATAGAAAAGGAAGAAGAAGAGTGGAGAGAAAATAAAGTATGGACGGAAGAAAGCATAGAAAGGTGCAAGGAAAAGATGGAGAAAGAACAAAGATAAGCTAGTTAAGTTTGAAGTAGTTATTGTTATGTGACAGTATTAAAAACTCTTTTACATGATGACATGATAGTGAATATTGCAAACGAGATGTTGAAACATCTTAGTAAGGTGGTGTAAGGCAAAATTGCTTATTCTTACTTATTTTTTACATTACTGCATTTTCTGAAAGTCTGCAAAGTCTGTTAAAAATAGTAGATTATTTTACTAGAAGTTAAACAATATATTTGATGAGTTTAAAAGTTTGCTGGTGAGGCGTTAGCCAAGAAAACAAATTAAGCGAAACAATGATATTGTTTATGCCTTTTCTATTACCCGTCTAAAACAAAGCTATTTTAGCACCCAACAAAGTGCTAAAATAGATTTGTTAGAGCTTAACCGCACAGTGTATTTTGTTTGAGTTGGTAGTGCCAAATGTCATTCGAACTTTTGTACATTATGAAGTGTAATAAGAATAACTTTTAAATTATTAGCATTCCGTTCATTGATGAAGTAGAGCAACCAGGTAAACTTACATCAGCCTGTTGAGGTTCAAACAATTGTGCAACTTTAGTTTTTTTTAAGGAAACATCAATGTAGCCCTCCGCTACAGTAGAGGATTTCCAACCTCCATGTTGTTTATCGTCAACACGACCTTGATTGGCTATATGTGACGCACTTGACCTTTTAAAACAATGTCCTGTGAAAAGTGCTAGGTTTGGTAATCTTAGAAAGGTCGCAATATTTCTCAACACTTTTCCCATAGTATTAATCTCAATGGAACTATTGACACAACATCCATTACAATAAGTTAGGAAAAAAAGCTTGTGTGTTACTTTGTTAGGCCTCAAGGAAGTATATTTTTTAATTAAATTAATCCAATTTGAATTCGCTATTAAGAACTGTCTTGGAATGTTGGTTTTTGTTTAGGCACCGACACAACAATGCAATCGGACATGTTAGTTAGTTCTTCGAGCTTACATTCTCCACTGCAACCCATTATCAAAACAATAAATCACAAAAAATTTACACTTGCTTTCATTGCCAAATATGTTTTGTTATCGGCTCTGTCAGTGAATTCATTAATGTCACTTTCTTCTAAAATTTTGGACTTTTAGGTGCATAGCCTGCAACTTCTTATATTTCGATATATCTACACGTTTGTGTATAGACAAGCATGACCGCAACATAGAGTAGGTACTCCACATAGTGGAAGATTTGTACTTTTTGCTTTCCAATTGAAAGTATGCAAGTAAAATATTGTCCGAAATAGCTTCTATATTGTTTTCGACACACCAGTTTTGAAATTTCAGGTAACGTGCTTCATATTGGGATCAAGACTTGTTTGGCAGTAAATTATGTACAACTTCATGTGCAATTTCTCGAATTTCAGGAGGGGTTAAGGAAATATCTTGATTCATGATTTTACAGTGATACACAAATACTTAACATATAAAATGCTGAAATTTGAAGTATTAAATAAAATTTTGCACGGCCCTCTAAAATTGTTTTTATTTGAAAACTTGCCAACTACTTGAAAAATTGAATTTTTACTTTTAAGTAAAGTAATTGTCGCTAAATAGAAAACATAGTATTAAGCACTTGTTACAGAAGGCTATTATTCTAACACTCATTCGTTCCTCCATTCGCCTCTTTGTAGTAGTTCAAGTAGTAGTTTACTTAAAGAAAAACATAAATTACTGTTTTTGATATAACAAAAACAGAAAATAATATAGAGCGATCCATTTAAAATAACTTTGATATGGTTTGTAGTCCTTGAGCACCCAGTAAATTTCAAAATACTTTTAAAATATAGTCTCGAGTAATCCACAAATTTTCTTATTTTGGATGTCTACCTACAACAATTTTAAAAATTTCACTTGAAATCAGGAAATCTCATCGTAGTGCCAGACATTACTACAAAATTAAAAATAAAGTTTCCTCGATAAGGTATTTTTTTAATGCGGCTGTTCTTCGACTAATATCTTTCAAAATAGCAGTCTAGACAACATGCTGAAACGAGAATAAGAGGACGTCATAAAAATAAGAAGGCAGCACTATGAAGATGCCAATGACGAAGATAAAGGGCTTGTGGTAATGCATGTATTAATGCTCTAAAATCTAGATGAACACTACAAAACCCTAGGTGTTTAATTTTGGCAAAATTAATATTTAAGAAGTAATTCATCAAAATTTGTTTAGTCATTCAATAAATAATTTCTATTTGAAGATTTGATATAAATAATTTTAAGTATATCTAATTTTTTTTATTTATAATGGGTATATTAAAGAACTACTGGAAAAATTACCCATTAATATAAAACATGTACAAAAAAGTAGATTTAATTGAAATATAATTAAGAAAGTTTTCTTAGGATTATTAATATAACGTAAATGTTCTTTTAAACGTATATCAAATTTTCTAATAGTTTTGCCAATATAAAATTTACCACAAGAACATATACTTATATAGAAAAATAAAAAAATATCGTCTCGGGGAGGATTCAAACCGACGAGTCTAAAGGGACTTTTGTAATTTGACTTGGTTACTATGGTAACGAAATTGTCATTCAAATTTTGTTTATTAAGTTTGAGACATTTTGACACGTTTAGTTTTTAATATTGAACAGAACGTGTCAGTTTATTTCGTAATCCTTCCCGAGACGATATTTTTTTGTTTTCTTTATTAATTCAAAACTTACAAATGAATTTAAGAATATTTTCTAATAGACATTTACTACTTAATTATAATTAACATAAATGGTTTGTACCAGATGTCCTAAAAAAGTGTTAACATGAGATTGAAATGTTAACATGTAAAATCCTATGGCCAATGTTAAATGAAAAGCACTGTATAAATACTAAGATGGGTAAGGTTTGCATGTTTAGGTTTTAGTGGTTTTCCTAAACTTTTTAAAGCAAATGCTTTGCCAAGAAGAAGCAATCCACAATTGCATACCACACTATCCAGGTTTATACCGATCTTCTGGGGCACCATACATAACACTTACATCACAATACAATAATGAAAATGTACCATACGAATAAATAAATAAATTAATTAATCATATTGCGGTGCACAATAATAAACTTGTTAACTACTGGTTATTTAGAATTTATTTTTCCCCTATGAACCCTTACTGTATGCCTGTTTTCCAATGAATACCAAACAAAAAGAAGAAGGCATTGAAAAAAAACTAAGAACGAACACGATCAAATACGGGAAAGAAATTAAAATTTACAAGATACCAACATTAGTAATTGATAATTGAATCAAGAACACAAAAATAAATATAGCATGAAAAATTAAGCAAAACAGGTGCGCAACAAAACATTATATGATATAGTAAATGAAATCTCCTGTCTTAATTGCTTTTCAGAATGCTTGTTCCACCATATGATGGACCTTCTGGTAGGAGTAACTATTTTTTTAGAATGGACTATAAAAACTCCATGTACTAGTTCGTGCACGTGCATTCTAAAAAAAGTTACTCCTATAAGAAGGTCCATCATATGATGGAACAAGCATACTTATATGATATAGTAATTGAAAGAAAAAAATACCATCTTAGATACAGAACTATTCAAGAGTAGGTATACAGAAACAAATAATAGAATATACAGGGTTATCCAAAATTATGGAAACATGCTTATAACTTGTAAACAGCTAAAGCTAGCGGCATAAAACTTTGGGAAACTATATAACACATAATTGCTGACATTTGTTATTCTTGATAAAATTTTGATAGTATGCGTCAATTACGAGTAATCAATATCAACTCTTGATTTTTAAATGGCACCATATGGAGCAATTGGTATGTTTGGATTCTTAAAAAATTCTGGGTATAATAGTGGTAAAATGAATTATTTGGAGTAATTAGTATCATTAATATTGAGATTATAAAAAACAGTATTTTTTTAAATATTTTCCAAGTTCGAGGGTCGGAAGGGAGGGCCATGCTGTTTGATTTTACCTGATTTCGTCATCGAAAACAAATAACCAACCACTGACATAATAGAGGATGTAGTATTAACAGCGGCGTAGATTTTATGTTAAAAAACATAAACATTTAGTTATTTGAATTAGTACAATACCTATGTACCTTCTACCTATAATACAAAGTAATAATGAGTTATTGAAAATAGATCAAAATGTAAGAGTTAGAACATAATGTACGTTTTAAAAATATCATTTGTTATTAAATTAATAAATGTAATACAATAAATACATAATCGACGCATTTTAAAATAAATTTTTGTTTGTTAGAGAGTCTTGTAGTGGGAATACTTTATTATTATTATTAATGAGCAACGAAAAATGATTTTAAGCGTTGAAATAACTGGAGAAAGCGTTGGAATGTTTACTTACTACCTAATTACTCAAACAAAATATTTTAAAAAATAACATGCGATGGTTTCAATCTCAAAATTTTAACATCTTCTCTCTAAAAACTAGCATGGCATAGGGAAGCAACTATGATATTAATGAGACAAGGCTGCAGAAGAATGACTTTTGGACTGGCTTGTCATCATGTACTTACAAGCGGTTATCATAGTATGATTTATTCGGCTGCAACACTGCGATGGGGAAAGCAACGGAAATCTACCTCATCACATTCTCAAGAAAACACAGTAAGACAAAGTACGGATCATGGACTCAGAAATCAAGATCCGGCAGGGAAGAAAGCGGGGCTTCCAGGTTGTTATCCAGCGAAACCCCTGCACATTAAACGAGAAATGCAAATTTTTAAATAAAACGGCCATTAAGATAAGTACATGGAACGTTCGTACAATGTATCAAGAAGGAAAGATTCACAACACTATCCAAGAAATGAACAGGCTTAACGTTGAGATTATGGGCATCAGTGAGATGCGATGGCCAGGAACGGACAGCGCCACATACAAGAGCATCAGGTATACTACTCTGGAAGCGAAAATGGATTACACGAAAACGGAGTTGGTTTTATTGTTAACAAATCCACAGCAAAGTATGTAATAAACTTTGTTCCAGTCTCGGAGCGGATAGCTGTATTGCAGCTGGAAACTAAGCCAATAAAACTTAATATCGTACAAGTTTATACACCCACAGTGGACAAGAGTGAGGACGAGATTGAAGAGTTTTACAATTCATTAGCAACCATTTTGAATCAGACTCCTAAAAATGATATGGCTATCACCATGGGTGATTTTAACGCAAAAGTTGGAAAAGGAAGTGATGGGGAATTCGTTGGCCCATTCGGATTAGGGGAAAGAAATCCAAGAGGGGAGCGTTTAAATACCTTTGTTACTGAATATCAATTTGTCGTCCTTAATACATTCTTTAAATTACCATCGCGCAAACTGTATACATGGCGCTCGCCGAGAGATTAACCAGACAACATAGTCAGGAACCAAATTGACTATATGTTAGTAAACAAGAGATTTCGAATCCGTTAAAGCATACCCGGGAGATTATAATCCACTATATGGTTCTTTTCAAATAAAACTAAAAAGTTAAAAAATCGACAAACAAGAAAACTTGGGACGTTAGAAAATTTAAAGACACAGCTCTCAGGGATAAAGTAATAGCACAGGTAAATACAGAAATCAAAAATATCCATACAAGAGGAACGGTCGACGAACAGCTGAATAGTATGCAGAATATTATACTTAACATAAGTGACAAACATTTAAGGCCAGAAAGAAAGGAGAAAGAAATCCTGGACTTAATGTTACAAAGAAGAAAAGTAAAAGAAAATCCAACAAAATATAAAATCTTACAGAAGTTAATCAGAAGAGAAATTAAAAAAGCAAAACAAGATTGGTATAGTTTAAAATGTGAAGAAATTGAAATGTTAAAAAAAAAGCATGACCATTTCAACATGCATAAGAAAATAAAAGAAGCTGCTGGACTAACAAAAACGAACACAATAGGACGACTTGTAAAACAACAGTGACATGGAAAGCTATGTAACTGTACTATTCAGAAATGACAATAGACTACTCCGCCCTTTAGTAATCGAATGTAATTCAGGATCAGAGATAACAATAGACGAGGTAAGAAAAACACTCATACAAATAAAGGATCGAAAAGCAGCCGGCCCTGACAAATATCTTCAACTCCATATATAACAGCGGACAATTACCTCAATCATGGTTAAAATCTACGTTCATAACTCTCCTTAAGAAGCGAATTGCTAGACAATGTTCTTATTATCGTACCATAAGCCTCCTGAAAACCTTTCTGAAAATAATTCACCAACGCATTTATAGACCTTGTGAGGAGTAGTTTTGAAAGACGGGATACCTCCGTGTCAATTAATAATTAAAGACAAACCCACAGAAGTGGTGCATACATACAATTACTTAGGAACCACCTAAAATAGTAATTGGGATCAGTCCATTGAAATAAAATGCAAAATAGAAAAGGCTCGAGTTGCGTTTGTTAAAATGAAAGCCCTGTTTGACTTGCATATAGAAATGAAAATAAGACTATTGCACTGTTACATTCTTCCTGTTTTATTATATGGCGGTAGAATCGTGGACACTCAACGAAACAACAACAAAAAGGCTTGAAGCATTCGAAATATGGGTCTATAGACGTATATTAAAATATCCTAGACGCAACACGTTACCAATGCCACCGTGTTACAGAAGATGAATAAAGAGAGCGAAGTTATAAAATTATCAAAACCAGAAAACTTGAATACTTAGGCCACATAATGAGAAATGTGAAAGATATTTGACCAAGTGGAAGGCTAGAACTGCCACCAATTTGGATACAAGCATTGAAGTTATCCAAAGTGTTATTGAACAACAAAAAAGTTTAACCAACCAACTGGTTTTTGATCATAATATAAGCAGTACGTCTTAAAAAATTTAAAAAACCGCCAAAGCAAAATCCTATAAACTTCAGTTTCATCAAGAACTGGACACGGAAGATTTCAACCGAAGACTTAAATTCTGTGAAACCTTTGAAGATTTGCAGAATCGCGAAAAGGACTTGTAAAACATAATTTGCTTCAGCGATGAAGCAACTTTTTGTTTGAACGGGCAAGTCAACAAGCATATGGGGGTTTGGAAAACCCGCATTGGGTGGATGCATCTCATACGCAGCATCCACAGAAAGTTAACATTTGGGCTGGCATCAAAAACAACAGAATAGTTGGACTTTTTTTTTATCGAAGGCAACCTTAACAATGACTTATACTTAAATTTGTTACAAAATCAAATTGTGCCTACCTTAAACCGTGTGTTTGACCAAGAAAACAATATTTGGTTTCAACAGGATGGAGCTCCAGCCCATTACGGTCGACAAGTGAGAGCATTTTTAAATGAAATTTTTCCTAACCGGTAGATTGCTCGAGGGAGTCTATGGAGTGGCTACCTAGATCACCAGATCTAACTCCACTGGATTTTTCTTGTGGGGATATTTAAAAATAAGGTGTATGTCGATCGGCCAAATAATTTACAGTAACTTTGAGAAAGAATTACGACTGAATGTGAAGCCATTCCACCAGAAATAATTCAAAGATCTATTTAGAAATTTTAGCATCGTTTACGGTATTGCGAAGAGCTAATGTGGAGCATTTTGAAAACTTGTTGCAGTAGAAAACAAAGCCTATAATAAAACTGCAAATATTTGTTTGGATTGAACTCGCTTACGTAATGAAGTCTGCTTGATTGAACTTGGCTGAGAAAAGAGCTTCATAATTTCTTTTGAGATTATTATAAATAAAAATTTTTATTTAGTCAGCTATGTATTTATTTTATTAATAATTGTACTTATTAATAAATAATATTTTAAATACATTTATTTTTTATTTGATAGGTACTTATCTTTTTATCCGTTTTCTAATATTTTTAATTAAATAATTTGTCTGATAAACAGCTGTTTCAAATGAAATAATTTATTTCGCATCACTTTCATCATGGTTTATCATGTAAAAAAACTGTAACTTTCAATAAAGCACGCGAAAAAAGGTTTTGTTGTTTAAACTCAATAGGTAGGTATATACGCCACTGCTAATACTCTTAAGTAAGAAACCCCTCCGATGACTAAATCAGGTAAAATCAAACAGCATGGACCTGCCTTTCGACCCACGAACTTGGAAAATATTTAGTAAATAGGTTTTTTATAATCTCAATATTAATGATACTAATTACTCCATTAGCTGTAGGTGGATTGACTACATTGATGGTATTCACAACGCTTTTCGAGCATACGTTAACAACCAGGGTGGCAGGAGGTTGCCCTCAGAGAGGAGTACTTTCTCCTCCGTTGTGGAACCTAGTCATAGATGGATTGCTAACTAAGCTCAGAACAGGGCTACCTCCCTCTAGGGTATGCCGACGACCTTTGTCATTCCAATGGAAGGCAAGTTTTAGTCACGATCAGAGAACGAATGCAACGTGCACTGAACGTGGTAAACAGATGGTGTATGAGGGAAGGGCTGAAAGTATTTCCCCAAAAGATCACCATAGTGTCGTTTACACGCAAAAAGAAATTTGAGGGATTATAACCTCTTTTCTTAAATGGGCGTGAACTAGCTATATCTGGAGAGATAAAATACTTGAGGGTAGTCTTTGACTCCTAGCTTATCTGCAACCAACATATAGCAAAAGTCATACAAAAATCGGAGATTACCTTAGCGGTAATCACACTCATGTATGACAGACAATGGGGGGCTCAGACCAGAGATGGTACACAGGTTGTACACAAGAGCCAGGCCCGCCATCACCTACGCGGCCGGTGTATGGTGGTCAAAGGTCATACAGGAGACCACAATCCTGAGACTAAGCAAAGTTCAAAGACTTGCCTGTCTAAGTATAACAGGGGCTCTGAAAACTACGCCCACTACAGCACTTGAAGCAATGCTAGGCCTTACCCCTTGCACTTATATATTAAAGGAGCACAAGGCTGGCGGCATACAGACTTCAGTTATCTTCAGCCAATATCGAAGCTGACTCCCCTCAAATAAGATGTTTAGCAGACATTGGAGGATCCCTACTTCAAATGGGGTCTGACCATATGGTGACCAAGTGCATTGACAACGCACTCTTTCAAGTGGTCATTCTACATCGGAATGACTGGATAGACCACAAAGAAAAATCCAAAGACGGTATAATCTGGTATACGGATGGTTCTAAATCAGAGACGGGGGCCGGATTAGGAAAGAGAGGATCTAGGTTATGCCCTCCCCTGGGCAGCTTAGCGACTGTCTTTTAGGCAAAAGTTCTTGCCATCATCGAATGTGCAAAAACTAATATAGAGAAGAACTACCACCGTAGGCGTATCTATATTATGTCTGACAGTCAAGCTCTTTTTAAGCCAAAAGACCTCATCTAGACTGGTTTTTTTGAATGTTTTAACACACTCAATACCCTGGCAGGCCAAAACAAGGTAACTCTTGTCTGGACGCCTGGCCATTCGGGCATTGTAGGGAACATCAAAGCTGACAAGCTAGCCAGGCAAGGAGCCACAACGTCTTACGTTGGGCCAGAACCAGCCTTGGGCATATCAAAAAGTCGAGTCGCCTAGCAGTCAGCGAATGGACTCGCAAAGAACATAAGGCGTACTGGACATCAAGACCAGGCCTGATACATAGTAAGTGTATGATTATAGAACCTTACGTAAAACAAACGGCTAAACTACTAATGTTAAGCCGGGCACAGTTAAAGATCACGGCAGGGCTCCTAACGGGTCACATGGCCGTCAAAGAATACCTGCGGAAAATCGGAAGATTCACTGGCGACACTAACTGTCGACTATGTGAAAGAGCTCCCGAAACAGTACTGCACTTATTGTGCATTTGCAAGGCGCTGGACAATAGAAGACAGCTTATTTTTTGGGCGCAACAAAATGCTACCAAAGAGTTAAATACGTATCCACTCCAACGACCTGCACCTATTAGTGCAGGGTATTGAATTTGGATACGTCGATTAACAACCAAAGGAAGCACAATAAGCCTTTTAGGCTGCGGTGCATCCGGAACCACAGTGGTAGACGGCCAAAGGGGAAAAAAATTATTCCAAATAATTCATTTTGCCACTGTTATACGCAGAATTTTTTGAAGAATCCAAACATACCAATTGCTCCATATGATGCCGTTTAAAAATCAAGAGTTGATATTAATTACTCATAATTGTTGCGTCTTATCAAAATTTTATCAAGAATAAAAAATGTATCTTAAGCATTGAAAACATTCTAGTCTGAATATAGAAAAAAACCAGATACTAATAGCCAAAGACCCTTTGGCAACAGAAAATCTTGAATGTGAATTCAAAGAGCTATTTGAAATAGAAACTTAGTAACTGCTCTCTACAAACGAAGAATAAATGTTTTACGAATACGCAATATGAATTTGTGTCTCATCCTTAAAAGACTCATATTATAGAGTTGTTACATAAATTGCTAAATTATAAATACCTATTTTTTCGATCAAAATAAATTTCGGATTATACATATTTAAAAAAAAAGGAAGAAGATAATTAGAGAATAATACAAAATAATTACCTATTTAATATGCTATGTGCAATGGATGATAAACTATTTGTAAAATTTGTTTCAGTTCCACCACACATAGCATTTAGTAATTAATAGTTATTGTCCACAATTAGTTGTTCCAAAGTGCTTTGTATCTTTTAAAAACATAATTACAAAATTTTAGTCTACATTAGTTATGACTTTTGCCATCTGAATTTAATTCGGGGCATTGTTTTGTATAATCTGTTCTTATTCTTTACCGCTTCCACAAATTATAAGATTTATTTATAGTTTGATTTGTCTTTATTAATTCGTATCTTTGGATTGTTTCTTCCAATTTATGTCAATTTGTTTAATTTATTGAAGATTTAATTTTCTTTTACGGATATATTTTGTAGGTTTTTCCGAAGTTTTCTTAGAATTGCAGAAATAAAATCATAATAATATGCGACAAATAAGTTTGGCGCGACATGTACCTATGTTACATGACCGAATAATAATCTACTAACCTCAAAAGTTTCCCAACAGCAATTTCTTCGATCATTAATGACAACTAAGTGTTGACTGAAAAACAAATATACAAAAGATCGTATATTTGCAAACAAACATCAACAATCGCTCTACAGCAGTTTAGTTCGGACTGTGCAGAAATTAGAAAACTTGAGTATAAATTGCAATTTAAAAAAATATAACCTTATCTTAAATGTATGCAACTAAACTTACTTACCCCTTTTTAGAATGGATTTCGCCTTCAGAGTATGCTCTTGAAGTTATTGATTTTTAAATATTTTTTTAACGTTTTGTTATTAGTAGAATACTCGGTATTGATCAATTTTAACCATAGTTTCGATAACTAATAATACCGTAAAGTAAGGTGACTTGGCAAAGTTATTTGACCAGTGTGTAATGACGAGTGGCGGTATTTTAAAAAAAATTGTGCTTTGTTGGTCATCGCGAAACAGTTGCTTCTCGGCGCTGAATCTATTATACCCACACGTCATGAAAGTTCTGGCATACGTATCTCTTGCATGATGCATTGAAGAAGAACAAAATAAAGCAACTGCACTTTAAAATTATTTTCAAACTTTTTGACGTAATAATAATTATAGTATTTGAGGAAAACATTTTAAATTTATTAAACACAGTGTCTCTGTTGCTACAAGCACGAGAATGCGATCTCGACCAAGCTGCCAACTTGCTTAAAAATGCTTTACAGGGATTGCAAGAAATGACAAATAATTTTGATAATGTCCAAAATAATCAGTTAAGTTAGCAGATACTTGAGGAGTTGAATCTACATTTTAAAAAAA
The DNA here is from genome assembly GCA_030710515.1 of Abscondita cerata. NCBI lineage: Eukaryota > Metazoa > Arthropoda > Insecta > Coleoptera > Lampyridae > Abscondita > Abscondita cerata. The sequence continues at coordinate 257,177 of JALBCR010001460.1, read as the reverse complement.
GAATTTGTAAAGTCCCTAAATTAATGGATGAATTGAGCAGTGACCAACGGTTATCATACACAGAAAAATATTTTGAAACACAATTTTTTTTATGGTACTCTTGACATTCTCTAAATTAAAACACGCTTTAACGGTTTATATGAAATTTCGAATTTGTTTTCACCTATTATGCCAAAGAATATTTTTACAATGACTGAAGAACAGTTACAATCTGCTGCTTTTAACATTGTTCAAAAATATGGGAAAGATAAAAGCGACTTTTCAAAATAAATTGTCGAAACTGAAATCTATATATAATTTAAGTAAATTTTTAATAATTAAAAACCATCTACTCGTATCAAATTTTTCGAATATTTGTACAGCTTGCATTCTTTTTTTAACCATACCCGCTACTGTAGCTTCCGTAGAAAGATCATTTTCTAAATTAAAACAATTGAAAAAAGTAGAGCCAAAAATCTCAATAGTTCGTCTATTGTTACGGTCCTTGCAAATAAAAAATCAAGAAGATACCTATAATTATGTAATTATGTATTTATTTTATTTCACAGTTATTTTTTGTATTCATATCGTAAACACCTGATAATCAATAATAATCATTGTACATATTGTAAAAATAATATAATATACTTATGCAATAATTTAAACTGTTTTTGTACCTATAGAAATGGGTAAGCGTGAGGAGCCCCTCTGGCTTTGGGCTCCCGGGCCGTCAGTTTGAAGTTACGCCATTGTTAATGCCTGTAATGTTGTATGGAGCTCAAACCTGGACACGAACGAAAAGCACAGTGGAAAAGCTACAGATCACCCAGAGAGCTATGGAAAGGAAAATGTTGGGCATTACGAAGGGTGACTTTCATCATTACTTCACAAGAATGTGCTTTTGAATTTGGCGCACTGGAACTGCATCCGTCTGGCGGGACTAATGTACACATAGTTCTGTTGACAGTCTTGACCGTTAGTCATTGTGGTTTGTTCTTCTGTATGTGCAGGTACAAACAACTATTTCACGTTCAAAGTTGGTGTTCTTGTGGACCTAATAATTGCTTAGCTACATAACTTCTGTGCCACAAAAGTAAGTAACTTCTTTATGAGATTCTTCTATATAGACATACGTGATAATACACTGTCCTTGGTTACTTGAACATAAAAAAATTAAATAATTCGAGATTTTCAAAATGGTGGGATAGATTAATATGTCGTGAGGTCACTTTGACCGAGGCGACACTGATATTGGGTATCAAAGTCACCCTACGAAGCACATTATTGTCTATATATATATTTTATTATAATTAAGCTTTTGTATTTCAGATAATGCGCGTCTATTCTAAAAAGTTGGTAGCAGAGATTACAAAACTACTTGCAAGAACACTTGGAAATAGCTTTAGAAAAAGTTGGGAATGGAGAATTATCAATCAAAGCGGCTTCATGTTAATACAAGATCCCATTTGACACGCTTTATAACAAATATAAAGATAAACATACTAAATTGCCGGGCGGAAAGTCTGTGTTTTCCAAAACTGTCGAGCTCGCAATAATAAATGCTGCATGTAAAATGCGTGATTGGAGATTTCCCCTTCACACTATGGACATCAGGATGCTGGCAAAGGCATACCTAGACAAAAGAGGAGAGAGAAGATTGCTATATTCGGCGGGAAAAATCAACCGGAAAAGAATTGGGTACAAAACCTTCTCAAACGGCACACTGACGTAGCCAGTCAGCAATATAAACAGAAAACGAGCAGAAGTTTCCAGAGACACATTGAGTGCATATTTCAATAATTTAGAGTGCAAAAGTGATTTCTTTATGCAAAGAAAACAATATTTTATTTGTCTGCTTGGTACCGAACTCGACACATTTGTGTCAGCCACTAGACGTAGCATTTTCAAGCCATTTAAGGTATCTTGGAGAAAAAACTCTCCCTAGACTCTAAATTGAGACACAAATTGCCAGGCTTACCTAAGGACGTATTCCATCTCTTTTGAAAGCAGCCTTGATGAGTATGGATAAAGTAGTGTCCCAGAGTACTAATAAACCTGGTGAGAATTGAGACATCAGCTATAAAAAGAAATTTAATGAATGGGTTTTATGCTACCGGATTATTTTCGATAAACAGAGAAAGAGATTCTGCAGAAAATTCCAGAAGGGGATCCGAGTATCGCCACAGAGCTTTGTAAATGATTCACTCACTCACCTACTCAAAGAAAATAGATTTAATAAGTGAAGCGTCAAGACGACAAAAAGAACACGGCTTGCAGTTGAACCTGGAAAGAGTGTTACCACTAGAGATTTTCATGGGGATAGTACATCGGAAGACGAAAGTATCAACCTATCACATTCAGATGCAGAGAATATTAGCCACCAAACTTGAAGATGGGGAAATAGAATACACATATCCTCGAACAGATCTTCTCACACAAGGTGTGTTCGTTTTTGTCAAGTTTCTTTCTGGAAAACGTCGCTCATCTATATACAAATATGTCTGCAGAGTAGAAGAAGTGTTGTCAGGCAATGAATACTCAGTTAACCGGATTGACTGAGAACGAAGTTTTAGTTTCATTCGATGTCTGTTCATTGTTTCCAAGCGTTCCGATAGATATCACTTTAGATTATTTGAAAGATATGTTACACCAAAACCATTTAGACAATTCAGAAGTAGATAATTTTATTAAATTAGCAAGATTATGTATGAGTCAAACCTACTTTCAAATTAACAATAACATTTATCAACAAAATTATGGTACAACAATGGGTAACAGCCTATCTCCGTTTATGGCTAACCTGTTCATGGGTAAATTTGAAACTGATATAAAAAATAAATTAGATTATTTTCCTAGAATTTGGTGTAGATATGTAGATGACGTTTTTTGCAGTCATCGACACTAAAGTTTACAGCCCTCAGCAATTTGTAGAAATTTTAAATTCAAAATTTGAGACGATCAAGTTTACCTATGAAACAGAAACAAACCTTAAGTTACCTTTCTTAGACACTTTAGTGACAAGAAATGGCAACAAACTAGATATAGATATTTATCGTAAAGACACTAACACTATGAGGTTTATAACAAATGATTCCAACCATAGTATGCAACATAAACTTGCATCTTTCAACTTTTTGATTCACCGATTATTACATTTCCCATTGTCAAAACAAAACTTTGATAAAGAACTGCGAAATATTAAGCAGATTGCATCATACAATGGTTTTCAAGAATCAATTGTCACAAACATAATTAGAAAACATAAACATAAGTTAAACATTAGAAACATTACAACGTTAGGAACTAGTAATAGCAAAATAGATAAGAAAATATGTCAAATTACCAAATTATCCCACATACACAAAAGGTCTTCAAAAATATTTTCAAAATTTAATTATCAAACAGTGACTTCTAGTAGTAACAACTTGCAAAATCTTTTAGGCAATCCGAAAGACCCAATAGAAGTGTGTGATAAATCGGGAATATATAAAATTAATTGTAAAGACTGTAACCAAGTATATATAGGGCAAACCAAGAGACCTATTAAAACTCGTTTTAAAGAGCACGTAGCTCATGTCAAATATCATCGCACAGATAGGTCCAGTGTTGCCATGCATATGCTTGAAAATGGCCATAGAGTAGGCGACATTGAATTAATTAAGAGGGTAGATAATAAAAACGAACTTGATTCTTATGAAAGTTTAGAAATTTTTAAAAACAGAAATTTGCTTATGAATTATGATGATAACGGTCCATTAGGATTTTCGGAATTATTTAAAAGCTTATCTAAGAATCAATTAAGTTTAACGATGCGTGATAAGCAGATAGTATATATAAGCTTCCCGTTGTTTTTTTTTTTTTTAGTATCGGTATCGCTGATGATAACAGCTTAGCTGTTGAAACACGTGTCCGAGTCAAGTTTTTGGTGCAGTTTTTGGTGTTTTTCTGTTGGTGATTAAATTTTTTGGGAGTTTTTTTGTTTTTCTTTTTTACTACAACTTCTGTTTTCTCATACTTTAGAGGGAAAAGTGTCCTGGTAGATTTCGAATCGATTTTTCATTTTCATGACCTGTGACAATTGCTACTTGAATTGTATCAAGAGTCAATATCATAAGATATGAGGGAAATTATTAGGTACCACACATTTTCTCTATGTGTCCTACGAACAATAAATCTTGAATTTTTTAATAATGCAAATTGACTTGCTAAATTTGCGAATTTAAATTTTGTGGTATTAAAAACGAGTAATTCTTTTAATTATCTATTATAACAATGAGAAGAATTGTTATTGATTTTTATATTTCACAAACGTCTAGTGATCTTGATTTTCATTTTGAAAACTTGCATTAAACATTTATAAAGAAGAAAATTTGATTTTTTCACCGAAAACTGAGTCTGATAAATTTTCTATTCGAAAAGTGGTTTATTGCGAAACTCGTGTTTCAAATAGTAATTGCCTTTCAAATTTAATGCCATAATTGGCTATTCAAAGACTTGTTTTTCGAGGAACTTTCCGAAACCGTATATTTATATTTTTGTTTTAAAATAAACTGCGATGTTGTTTGAATGTGTATCTTATGAAGGATAGAGTGATACTTTATTTCAATGTTTAGTTGAAAAGCTTCATAAATATTTCTACAAGTGGAATTGAATTACATATAGTTTAATTTAGTTTGTATCGTGATTTCTATCGAAAAATATACGTTAAAGAAAGTATTAACACAAAAACAAAGGTAAATAAAATTTTAATGGGTTATAGATTTAGGTTCTAAAGTGTCTGCGAATAAAAACTAAACAGTTTTTACATTAGCTAGATAGGTGTAGGAGCGTAAAGGTAAAATATTAAAAAACTAACAATAAGTGTATATAATGTCAACATTTCTTTATATGAAATATTTGTGCTGTTTTTGGCTAAAACATGAAAAGTACTTTAATAGTTATGATACGTAACGGTTTCAGCGGTTATTTGGTATAGCTTCACGATTTTGTAAAGAGACGAAGAATGTTCGTATGTGACATGTTGGCGACAAAAATAAGTCCCCTACATAAGCTGAAGATAAAGTCTGCAAACAAGAATATTACAAAAAGAACATTCTCTCCCATAAAACTCTCACTTTTCATTTTATTTATCAACACACAGATTGTAACAAACCTAGGGAATGAGCATTAAGGCAATGGACGCTTTTTAATATACACAAAGCACATCCCATTCTGAATAAAACCGAAAAAAGAATTACGAAGGCAAAAAGGAAATTGTATGTACTACCTATATCAAAAGTAAATTGAATGAGTGGTGGTAACGTGCTATTCCGGTTTATACAAAATGTCACATTAAGATGAGCTTAGTATTGATTATGGTAATCGTTCGTGGTGAACCTACGATAGTAACTAATAGAAGATATCTGCAAGTTGATTTGATTCTGGCATTCCCTGAATGTGATAATCTAATACGCTGATTTCGTTATGAATAACTACAATAAATCATTTAAACGAAAATCCCGTTCTCAAAGAATAAAGCTACATTTTAAACGCGAACGCTTATGTATATACAGATACAACAATTTCCATTTTTAATTTTATGCCTCAATTATACAGTCAGCAGTCTCAAAGGGAGGTAAGTTAATAATTAAACTAGATGGCCAAATTCCTTTGTGCAGTGTAGAAAAAGTAAGATTAGAGTTTATACATTTAACATTTTTTGAGGGTTTAATGAAATATTCATTATAATTCCTGATATCGATATTCTTTTTTGAAATATGTAATTAGAAGGAATAAAAATATTATTTTCTTTTTGCGACCAACATCATCGGATGGGTAAACTTTTTAATCCTGTAAAACGCGTTTAATCACGGATTTAATTAAAAGTAGAACATAAATTTCTTACTTTTATCAAAATACTTCTAAAACTAAATATTTTAAGTTTGTTAAAAATGATTGTGAAGATTATTTAAAGGAATTTCTAGAAAGTTTAGATTACTTTAAAAAATGTAGAATACTATTATCAATATAATTATTACGTGGACATCTTAATGCTCTAACTTTTTTCAGTGTGTTATAGAAGGAAATAAATTAAATTTTCATGCCTCTGGTCATTATTGACACTTTTGTAGGATTCAAAATCGGCCGAGAACATCCAGGCCTTAGACCTTACAAAAGTGACATTTGGTAAAATTACACCGAAAATGTCACTTTAATTTTAAATTTGTAAATTAAGTAGTTATGCAATGACAAGTGGGTACCAACCAAAAAAAAAATAAATTAGGAATAATTTTGTAAATATTTTGAAGTTGGCCGGCATAAAAAATTTTGTGGATTACACGTCCAGAAAATGTCTTGCTAGGCACCTCGGCTCAGGCAATATCTCTCACACTCGCAAAATATGTTTTTCTGGAGTAGTGATCCAAATAACTCAAAAAAAGTTTCTTCCTAGAGTCCTTTAGAAATAGAAGGATGTTTTAACAATTTCTATTTTGAACTTAACAAGAAGATTATTATGATACAAGTTTAAAACACGAGCCGGAGGTGAGTGCATTAAACTCAACTTCACACACGTGTCTGATACAATATTTTATCGACGCACATATGAGTACTTGAATCAAAAAACCTGGCCAAAATTATTTTTTGTATATAACTGGTTTTAAATGAATTTATATACAAATTTATGATGATAATATACAATAAGGACTGCTTTTAATAGACAAAATACAAAATTAAACAACAAATAAATCTTTAACATCAATAAATCTATTTAAATTTTTAAAAATCATTAATCAGAAGACGAAAGATACAGTTCTTCATCTGAAGATATTTCTGGTTCAGCCGAGTGTTCTTCGTCAGAATCCTTTTTCGACGTTAGTGAATCTGAAATGTTCATGATAGAAATTACTGGGTTTTTTTTTTTCGATATAGGTCTTATGCTTGTCATTAAAGGGTCTGAGCACAAAGTGTCATTGGATACCATGAGTACAATTGAATATACAATTTTGCAGTATCCATAGTGTAATTAGCGAATATTTTCTTGTTGATCTTAAAACCACTAGATATTATTTCTAAAATGACTTTAAACAGGTATATAAGTTGCAGAGTTCACACCTGTTATTTCAACTGGTAAATCTGGATCTGTAAAAAATTTTCTGCTTGTACTCCCATCATTTGTGTTTCCAAAATTTTGTTGAATTTCCAATTTTCTTTGTTTAACAATTGTTTTGTCACTCTCAGATTTTAATTGATATTTTTTAATCGGTAAAATATGCAACAAAGTTTCAAATAACCTAATTCTGGAGTGCAAGAGAGATAACCCAAATTTTATAGAATCCTCCACAGGTGTAACATTTCATGGTGGATTTGTCGTTAGTGACAGCATTGCATATTTTTCCATCTATCATTGTTAGTATATATTTAATAGAAAAATTTTTATTTGCTGTTGTGACAGTTGTTTCTTGCAATTAATTAATTTTTTTCAATATATTAAACTTTTTCGTTAATTATATCCGTGGACTCTTTAATAAATCGTAGGATTGGTCGACAGTATAGCGGTGAAGAGAGTTTTACAGGATGACCGGCGGGAATCTGACGTTTTTTTGGACGGCTAGTACTCTGCTGGTAGGCAAAGTAGGGAGCCGAATTAGCAAGCTAATAATCTCGCCGTGTGATGTCGTTTCTGTAGCGATGGAGCGTTGGACGGTTGAATATTGTATGTTTGCGTATGACGCTGAACGTTATTATCAGATGCTGAACACCTTCGCGCGTCCCGAACTGCGCAGACTGCAATTGGATTTGGAAAATGTTGTTTTCCAACAGGATGGTGCCACCGCGCACACTGCTCGTGTGTCCATGTAAGTGCTTCGAGGCATGTTCCCGGAAGATTAATTTCACGTTTGGCGACATCCCGTGGCCCCCGAGATCACCTGACTTTAGCACTTGTGACTTTTTTTGTGGGGCTATCAGACCCCGCACATTAGCAGCACTGCAGGGGTAATAGGAACTAATGACTCAGTGATGGTCGATTTTTCTCAAAGTCTGGAAAACTGCATTCAGATGGAAGGACACCACTTATCTGACGTAATCTTTCACAGTGATATTCAACTTCAAATGGCATACAATGACAAACAATTTTGTGTATTCAAAATAAATGTCCCGTAAAAAATAATTGTTTACTGTTCATTTCAAAAAAGTCAGATTCCTGTCGGTCACCCTGTATATAACTCAAGTTGTATCACGTCACATTAGTTACATACCATGATGCGTTTCGTAAATGGTAACATAAATAGCTATGCCAAGTTTCATTATTCTATCTTAAACTTGAAGAACGTTTTTAATTTTGTTCATTTTACGTAGGTGAACAATTGTAATTATAATCATTAAGTGAACATAAAATGGTTAGAACCAGCTTCACCATGCTTGGTTAAATTTAATAATTGATTAAATACAATTTATTGGCAATGTTTATTCGTTAATACAGTGACCGGCAAAGAGTTTCCATCAAATGGGAAAAATTTTTGTAATTGAGATATCCAAAAATTTCTTTTGGCAAATTAATTCAGCATATCGTATGACAAAAGAAGCACTTTGACAAATGTTATGTGAACACTGTCATGGCGGCAAATTTAAAAATATACCTTAAATATGTAAAAAGTGAGGTTAGATAACAAGATATTGAAAAATGCCTAAAAGAAAAGTGGTTCAGAATTAGATTATACGTCTATGTGCAAATTTTTAAAAGAAATTAGGTACGAGTTTATTTTTAATTTGTTAGAATTTTGATTAATTTAATTCCAATTTTCGTTAATTAAAATTGTCAAAATATAGACATAATCGCAATTTGTTATCATTAATTTTTTTAGTTGTATTTCAACGAATAATACACAACACCAACGAAATGATAAAAACTAAATAATGTTGTCACTATTAAAACAAAATGTATTTTTAATACTGTATAAGAGACTCATTTTAAAGGTCTTACTAGAAATCAAGTGTTGCATCACATAATGTGGAGTTGCAAAAAACGTCAAATACAAATTGCAAAAATTTTAATTCGAAACAATTTTGTTGTTTCACTTCATTTCTATAATTAAAATAAAGCTCACGTATCTTCTGAAAATATTGTAAAGACTGTTCAGTAAATTTTTAATGATCTGGGAAGAATACAGGATTTTCCATTCGATTTTATCATGTCCATTTTTTTACATTTTTTTTCTCATACCTACACTGTATAAGCGATGTCAACTTTTAAAAACATGGACATTAGAGACGTTACCGCCCTAAGTGTAAATAAAATTTGAGTTTACTATTTCAAATAATAACTTAAAAAACGCAAAATATTAGAAACCGATGTTGACCCCAGGAAGTGTTTAAAAATTGATATCTCGAAAAGCATCACTAAAAAATATATGTTTCTGTTTAAAATGTCCAAGGTAAACAGGTTGGTTCATGAAAGTGAGACACCTTGTAGAGTTGAAAATATTTTTTAAATTGTAGCCACTGAGGAACCTAAAAGAATGGTCAAAACTGATTTTGAAAAAATTTACGTTTTAAAGACGTACTACACAGGATGGCTGTCTATTATGATGCTGCTCAAGTAAATGATTTAGGATTTCAATTGTTTGTGTTGTATTTTAATGAATTACCATATATTCTTAACTATTTTAAAGTGATTTATTTGGTGATGATGCTTAAATATGTATTTATTAAAGAATGAATACAAGTGATTTCACAATTCAGTAGGGTAGTAGAGGAAAAACTACTACGTTGCGATTTTTCAGGAAGCCCAGATAAAGAAAACTATAACGTAGAGCGCGTGGTGTTTAGATAATTAAGTAAGTACTGACGCGGTGACAGACGTTTATACCACAACAAAGAATAAGTGTAAGTGCAACTGACATTACTTACACTAAAGACAGTGGTCGGGTGCTAAAAACAGAAAACACGCAGTCGGAGACGAATGATGAATTGACGGTGTAATTTTTATTAAATAATTTATAAATTAATACTGGTTAGAGTGTAAATTCAATTTATTTTTAAAGCTCCGAATTGAATGAGAATAGTATTATAATGATAAAAGCACAATTGACTTTTAATGCGAATTTTAAATCTAAAATATCGGTTAATAAAAACATGGATTTTCTACTCGATTTTTTTCGTGCATACCTGTAGGCGCAATCCGAAAAAGAAACTCTAGTCGTAGGTTTTACCGACTTACAAAAGCGGAGAAACAATATCTTTTAATGGAAGCGCAAGCATAATAAAAACAAGACTTAATAATTTGCAAAGTAACTCAAATTCGTTCAAGCATAATTACTGTTATGACTTGCTAATCTTTTTTGCATGCAACTATACTATACGTAACTGAATACAAATGCAAACATTAAAATGCGAGTTTTTATCAGTAGTAAACGTATTACTTTCCTGTTTATATTAATTTATTCTTTAAACTTATCTTTCAGTGATAGCTCTTAATTGTCAGTGAAACCTCAGCATTGACGACTTTTTTTTTATTTTTGTTTTCATATGTTAGTTCAAACCATATAATTTGCCATTGTTTGAACAATTTAAAGATAATACAAGTAGTACGCCACAAGACTCAAAACTCCTACGTTTCAGGAAATAAACGTTTCAATAAAAATACAAACTTAAGCAATAAAACTTTCGAATAATGAAATACAAATTTCGTTTTTTAACTGTCCCAGTTGTTGTGTAAATCTTGTATTACCATTATACAAGTGCCCTTTTCGCTTCGCTATTATAAAAAAATACCAAAATAATACAAGTTGAGATAATTGTGCATAATTCTCTTACTAAATATAGAAATTTTGTTCGAAAAAGTGAACAAGAAAAACATTCGATGTAAAAGTCTTAGGAAACTAATTTGCAACACATTTTTTGAACAGAAGTTTGTTTGATAAAAAATTGGAGAAAAAAATGTTTAAACGAAAGTTGTGTTTAATTAAATTAAACTTTTATTTGAAAAAAAACACCAATAAAAGGAACACTTAAAGTGTAGTTTTAATATAAACCGACGACCTTGGTTTAAACTTCGACTTAACCCTAAAAATTTGTGTTTTAGTTTTTTTAATGAAGTGTAGGTATATTTGAAATTTTGGGAATATTATAATTAAACAAATCTGACATCGTGCCAGGCAACATCCCACCATCTGTTAATAGATAAACCTGAATACTTACTAGTCCGGGAACCGGGGCTCTTTTTTTCAAACAATTTATAAAAATTAATTTTTCGTGAGCAACTTTATTTTACCAAGACCTACAAAAATTTTCCCTTCGCGAAAATTTTAGCAGATGGGGCCTAAGATACTGCACAGGTGTCAAACACGTGCTTTTAGTAATTAAACAAAATTTATTAATCTAAGTTAATTTTTTTTTACAAAAATCTTGGGTTATTTTATAAATTATTTGAAATAATATTTGTCGTACGAAATAAATGGGTCCATCAAGAGTGTTCGCCATCTTAAACATGTAGGAATTACTAAAAATAAAAGTGATGAATGTCGAATTGATTTTTTGTCTGGAGCTTGATAAGTATCAACATTATTATATGGCCACATTGCCCTACAAATTTATTGGGCCATTTTCCCGATCCTACATTCGACAATTGTCGATCCAATAATAAAACTTTTCATTACTATATGTGGAACACTAAAACTAAATGATAGATTAGCATATTCTTGATTCAAATTAATCAATGTCCTTCAAAAAAATGGGTCTTTTTTCGCTAGTCCTACGAAATCTGTATAACGGAACTGTACAAAAGCAGCAACTGTACAAAAAGAACCCAAGAGTAAAACGACTTTATTTATAATCTAACCATCAACAAACCATACATATTATTAAATATAACAGCAATTGTTTTTAATCACCTTCATTTGTTTGTGGTGACGTCATCGATATATTTTTTTTAATTGAAGGGTATCATTTTTTTGGCTTCTTCTTGTACAGAATTTTAAGTACTTTTCACTTGTCAAAACATTTACTACAATAAAATTTCTCAAAATATATGTGAAACTTCAATCCCAATAGATTCGTTGGAAATATACTCTTATCGGTATCTGAATTAGGGTAGAGAATTTCTTGTTTGGTCAGTACCTTCCACATTCAATTGTTTTATTTCTGTCCCTCATAAGTTGAAACTCTATACAGAAACAACCGCTACTGCTTTCTCCATCTTGTAAAATTTTTTTTGTTTGTTCTATTTCTTTAGATGTAGGAGGAAGTGTCATACAGAATAACAATGTTGATAAAACATACCTTGGAAAATCCCGTTTCTGATATCAGATGAGCCAAGCCCATTTCTTTTATTTGATCCCTACTCCGAATATTTACGGTCTTTCATTCTTATACTGGTTTTGATTAATGTAATTATGTTTTTTGCTGATCTTCAAACTCTCTAGAATCCAATAGTGTGGGCCAACTAATTGAAGTTTATCCAAATGTTGAACAAGTTTTTTCCGCTGACTCTTGCAGCTATTCACACAGTTAAATTCAATATTTCTTTTTTGGCGAAGAAGTATTTGTAGGTGGTTGGCAGACAAATTATTGGCTAAAAAATTTTTTAGGTGTTTCCTTTGTGTGGCCTTACGTATAAGAAAAGTTGAGTCTCTGGTCATCAAACTTAGAACCTGTAGTTTCTCTCACAGTAAGTTAAAAAATATTTAAACCAGGCGTGCGTAGATACCTGTAAATTTCTTAAACCAAAGATTTTGAATTTTATTTTTTCCTGAGGATTTCCAATTGTTTACTTCTTTAAGCAGATTTTCCTATCTCGCCGGTATAAATGCTTACTTGTTCTAAATATTATACGGGACCTTCGTGTTTGGATCATTTATATTTACTTGGTGTTCTCGTTGTAGTTTGTGTCTACCTCTTGTATATTTGGTATGTGTCTTTTTTGATTTTCACTCTCCACATAGACTATTTGAACCCAAATCCAAAGCATGGATCCGTATCAAAGGTTCCGAATACTATGCGTTACCATAATATAAATTTGACGTCTCCACATGAAATAGTCATAGTGATTAAATGAATATATTTTCAAGCGTTTTTAACAATAATATTGCTAGTAGTAGATATAAGACCCCACCAATATGCGCACTGGGTTGGATGGTGTACCTTCATTTTTGGTTGATGACTGTTCGTTGGTGTTGTCTAAACCGATTTTATTGTTATTTAATAAATCTTTAAGTACAGATGTTTTTTTGTAGATATTTGGAAACTTTCTAGAATATGCCTGGTTTTAAAAGAAGGATATGTTGCGTGTGTCAGCAACTATCGTCCCATACTATAGAATCTAATTTTGCAAGATTTTTGAGAGCATAATTTATAGTTAATTGTTTATTTTTGCCGCAAAGTTCAATTCAAAATTAACTATTTATTGAGATCTGGAGATAAAGGCGTTTGTTTAGAGTTATTTAAACCAACTTATGCAATAACCATAACAATCTGATCTGGCACTGGCCTGAAGAAGCACCTGCAACATAAGCATGTCAAACGTTGCCAAAAACTGAAACCGGTTGTTTGTTTGTTTAATAAGTAACCAGAAATTTTCTACCAAAAGGGTCAGAAGTCTCGTACATACTTTCTTGGCAAAAGAAAAATAAATTATCCACAAGGGATCCATACTTATAATGTCAATTATATCCATCATTAAAGCATATCCTTACAGACAGGCAACATGGATTTATAAAAGCAGATAGACGTGGTCAGGTTGATGTTGTGTAATATGGATATGTCTAAAAGCATGACAAGATTTGACAGTACAAGTTTTTACTGCATAATGGTTTAAATCAACCCATTTGTGCAATCATACGGCGTTCTTCAAGGTTCTAACTTGGGGCCGCTCCTGTTCTAAATTTCAATAATAACAGATTTTGAAACGACAAATACTACCATTTCGAGGAATTTATGAACGTAATTGATTAAACAAGTTTTAACCACTAAGTTTTTTATTTTTTCTTTTTATTTACACATGTTATTATTATTATTATTTGTGTTCTGTTATTATTTTAACGTTTTCAACGAGTAATAACTAATTATCTATAAGTAGTATTTATTATTTATACAACTTTTATTAATCTTCAATACCTACAACGATTATATTTTGTTTATATTTATTACTAATTATTTTATGTTACATTATGTTTTGTAATTGGGATTAATTTTCCTACTGGGCAATAAAGAATTATTATTATAATTATTTGTAACGGTTGCAATTCACAAATAATACGAAATAAAAAAATAAAGTGACGGCTCTAGCGATGCAACCTAGAAAAGAAGAACAATAATATTTGGCTCCAAGTAGCGCACTAAATTCGTGGAAGATCCGTATTTGTAAGTGTTAGCGCAGCAGTGTCCGGCTTTGGTTGGTGAGATGGGGAGGTCCAATTTAAAATATTAGAAGAATCTGGGAGAAACAAGAGATTCTGTCGCATGAAACTTGCGTGCATTAGCAACAACAAATAATTAGAGTTCGCGATCAAGTATGTCTCAATTCAGGTAAGTTTTTTGTTTGTTACACCCCAAATTAAAAGTAGCGTACCAATTTATAATTGGTGATTAAGTAGACTCGCCACACACGTCACTTACACACGGTGACTTAAAAACTAAGATTAAACTCAGGCTAATACGGTGCGTAGCTCCCGCCATCTCAAAAAGCCTTTTGTTTTAACTTCACCGACTTTACTTACAGCGCCCCAGCTCTCAGGAAACCAGTGAGAAACAAAATCGAACGTCGGTGGATGTAGACTACCCCGAATAACAATTTACTTATACACTAGGGATTCAACCGCTTAATGTCACGTGTACTTGAGTTCCGAACGCATGCAAAGTGAATAGGTTCCTTAAACTTAGCTGTGTACTGATGTATGTAGTTCTGATAAAGAAGGTTCTTGCTAACGACAGCCAGTTGACAGCTACTAGAAGATCGGTACGATTTCTTTGAGGAGGATGAAACGACAAAGCTCTGGAAGCGGGTCGTACCCTTCGTAATAGCAAAAACGTAGCGTGCGCGACCCACAACCGTTGGAGTATAATCGGCTGTGCAGCTTCGAGGTAGGCGACAGCGTGGTAGCCGGCACGTTTTGTATAGCGAAGGATTCCCAATTGCTCGTTCCAGCGCCTCCAGGAATTATCCAAACAGTAAGATATTTCCACACTAATTTAACTTGCAATTATTGAAGCCACATTGATATTATACGTGTAATTTTTAGCTTCGTGAAGCCCCGACGACCGCCCAATAGAAAGAGAAAATTACAAGATGTCCGCCCGTCGCTCGTTTTAATTAAAATTGCTAATAAATCGATCCATCAAAGAGAAAAAACGTAGCATGCGCGGTAAATTTGATTTTTTGTCGCATCGTGCAACTCTCGCAATGTACGTCCGGGTTCGAGTATTTTGAACCGTAACAGATTATTTAAAGTAAAAGTTTTGGTAACACCTTCTACTATTATTATTATTATTATTATTATTATTATTTCTTTCGTATTCTTGCTTACTGGGACTGTAGTTCTTAGTGTTACCGACTACTGCAGTTTACTTTCACCCTAACGACTGTTGTTGGCTTTTGGTCGGAATTCTTGTGTTGATGTATTTCGTATACTTGGAAGTTTATAGCTACTAATCTGATTGTACTTTTTGATGCCTTTCAACGGTAATTCATTTACTTTCTGGTTGGCTAGTTATTGTTTTGTTTTGGAATTATATTCTCTCTCTCTCTCTCTCTCTCTCTCTCTCTCTCTCTCTCTCTCTCTCTCTCTCTTTAAAAAAATGTTTCTATAGCGTTTTAGACGTAGTTTACCTGTGAAGTACTTGCCAAGGTGATTCTAATATTTTTTTCTGTGTAAAATAGTGATGAATAAGTATGAATTCATTAAAAAAGGTAACTTATTTACAGAGATTCTGACAAGGTAAACGTGAAGCACTTTAACCTAGACTCCGATTTTAATTTGCCAATGTATTTTATAAAATTTGCTCTGCCAGAAGGTATCATATCAATGGGTTACTAAAAAAGAGTCTACTGCGTTTCGAGACAGTTTACATGAAGAATCAGTTTCTTTTTGATGTTTGGTTCTAAAACTTTATTTAAGGTAACAGATCATTGTATTTTTCAAAAACTATCACAGCAATTCAATCAGATAAATTGATATCTGTTAATGAGCACTTAATTCATAATTTGCCAAATATTTGACTTTTCAGATGTAGTCTGCTAAGTTAAAGAATGTCCTGGATCACCTCCGACAAATATTAAAGTATTGTTATAATTATCATTTTTAGCTACTAAATCTTTTTTAAATATCTAATAAATATTGGTTAGATACAGTAAAAGTATATAAAAAGTCATATTTCATATGGCTGGGTGTGTGAGGTAAACATGTAAATTGCGGAAAACGAAAAATAAATGTTTACCTTTAAAAGTGGTGGCTGGCATAATACTGAGCGCTAAATGTAACAATTGAAACGTCGGTCACTTTTGTTGGCTAAACATCCAAAGTGAATTTAATTTAGACGGCTGCACAAGACGTGGAAAACTTTTGGGTTTAAAGTAATAAAAAACTACGTGATTTTTAAATACATTGTAGATTGGAATAGCTATAAAAAGAAACATGGAACAACGGCTCGATTTCAATTACGAAATGTGAAGGCAATTTCCAATTTCCCACATAAATTTGTAAGACACAAACAAACAATACGAATGCGAAAAGGATACAATAAGAAGAGCTAATAATGAGGACACAGTTAGGTTAGCCGTTTATAAAGTACGTTGAGCTAGTTTTGTAGAATTCAGTTTTGCGAAAATGTCGAATAAAGTTTTCGAAAAATGCATGAAATATGAATATAGTAAAGTTTATTCTAAGTTGAACCGTATATCATGTAAGTACTACAGTGAAACGGATAGCGCCCGAGTTATGTTAATTCTATTTACAAACGTGCTTACATAAGTATACATGACCTGTTAAAATAGTTTCATGTTACAAATAAATTAAATCCTGACATTTATACGTTTTATTGCTTTAACATGTCATAAATATCATTTCAAAACCGATTATAGCAAATCAAAGTCTAACAAGAGTATCTATCCGCCAACGCTCCATCATCCGTAGTTACTACGCCCGTACGGATCGTGTAAACTAGGGCGCGTTTGCGGTTGAAGAATCGGGGAGCTTTTTGTAAGGTGAGGGCGTCGAATGAGCCAAGTGAGCGGTGGTGGTTCATAAATGATCGATGCAATAAAAGGGACAAACTCGACAAAGGTGCGGAGGGTTGCTACAGTCGTTTCCACAACTTTTATTGATAACATTTGGATACGTACATCCCCGGAATATCCTGAGGTTAACTTTGCGTTTATTACGGTCTTATTTTTGATTATACACTAAGTAACCGTAAATTTACAATTTTTAATACAGAGATCGAAAAACAGGCCGCGTATTAACGTAATTACGCGTAGAAAAGTTATATTTCTCTACAGGTAAAGCCGACAACCCAATCTATCCAGCCAATAAAAAAATTATAAACGTAAATAAAAATAAATTAGTAATAAATAGAATTAATGAACCCGAAAAAGTGCATACTAAATTTTTTAGTAACCAAAGATTATTTTAATAGTGGAGGTCCGAGTTTGACTCCATAGGAGGTTTTCCAGTATGTTCCGAACAAGATATCCTGTAAGAGTATGGCGTTATCTTTGTCTGTTTGAATTTTAATGAACGACAAAACAATCTGCCACAAAATTCACTTTTAACGTTATTTGTGTCTTGCTGCGCGACCATTTGCCTTGTCTCAACCCATAATGGGTTTAAAGAATATACGTCGCTAAAGCATCCTTCCATTCCCATTATCAAAAGCAAATTTGTTAAAAATCTGACGCCAGTTACAGAATGCACTTTTTGTCGCAATGTGTGGACATGACTTGCTTCGGTTAACATTATAAAAAAGGAGCACTACGACCAGACCTACCTGCTATAATAGCCTAGCATTTACACATGACTTATTTAATAGTCCCTCAGGCTATAGAATTAATACCAGCCCCATTATCAAAATAATTCTTCTAAAGTGAGATATTCCTTTCCATACACTTTTAGATCATAATTAATCTAACGCCTTTCTTAATTACATTAATTAAAAACAATCTCTTGTAAAAAGCAGGAAAACAGGTATATTAATTATGGAAATTGTTGTGAGGACAATAATGATTGATTGCCTCAATCCGGAAGTTCTACCAGCATAAATATTTATCCGTATAGTGCAGGAATTTTAAAAATCTAGTTTAGTCCCTTTTTGACACTATCGTTTCTTTCGAGACAAACAAATGTAAACGATAATTTAAGATTAATGCAACAAAAAATTATACCTGCAGAAGAAGACGGAAAAAGAAAGCGGCCCAGACATCGCAAAAAAGACAAACTTTTAAGGTCAAACAAAGAACAAGCTGGCTACCTAACTTATCATTAACAAACCAATTAGTTTATTGTGTAGAAATTAACTTTAAAAAATTAACAAAAGCAAATTTAAAATAGTTTGTACAAATCGATAAGTTTGAAAAGGTTGTTTTTCACGACCTTAATGCGCTGAAAGAATAGAGCGCGGTAAAATTTATTATTATGTGATCAATAAAGTGATATTTTTGTTAATCAATACTTTATTTATTATAATTTTCGGATGCCAATTGAAATTTAGGGTAGAACTCTTGCGAAAGCTAAATAAATTAGAATTTAAAATCGATATAGTAGGTAGTACACATCGGATGGGAGAATAAAATTCAATTAACAACGAAACAATGTACATTCACGAACAAAGAAAATTGTTTTTTTCTTATTTTATCAGCAGAAAATAGTGTTATTGAACTAAAGTCGTCTAATAAAAAATATAAACACTTACACTGTCTTCCAAAAAAGAAAAAGTTAATACATGATGATCTGAAATACTGCTTTTGAGAAATGTAGTTTGTTCACTTGGAAAATAAATGCGTCATTTTATTAAATTAATTAACTATCTTCCATATTTTATAATTTTGACTAGATGGTTTTTCTTTTTAAACAGCGATATCGTGTGCATTTTGAAGCTACATTTTTGCTTCAAGTTTGTGGTTATCAAAGTTATTGAAATTAAATTTATTTAGAACTTCAGGCTATTTGGTACGTTCTTATATTCATATAGGTAGTTTTCGTTGCAATCCTATTTCTGCCGTAACTCAAAAACGTAACGTTCCAAATTATATTCTTCAACAACCAAAAGATATACCGTTATATTCTAACTTTTCCCTAAAATTAATAGATTTAGAAAAGAACGCTTTTAAAAAATTCAAATAAGATTCATTATAAAAAATTGTCAATATGTTTTGACAAAAAATTATAACATATAGAATTCATCTTTATTCGAGCTCCAAATGTAACAGTAATCATTTATAGAAATATAGTAAGTAAACAATTGCATTGATTTATTATTCAGATGAAGTGAACCATCGCCCACTTTTACGCGTGGACACAATACCTAACTTGGACATGTTACTCACTTTAATTTTGGACATACCACTCAACTTGAACACATCGCTTACTTTGTGTATTGAACCCAACGCCCACCAACTCTTAAACGTCTGACTACACGGACATCAAAAGGTACAGTGCTTAACTAGAAAACACAACGCTACTTAGAAACATCAACGACTTTAATTTTGGACACATACTTTGATTATTGGACAACGCAGGTGTAGGGTTAACATGAACACATCGTCTAACATGGACCTATACTCTACTATGTTATTTCCTGATTTCCATAGCAGATTTTTGATTTGGGTATTTGTCAAATTGAGCATATTGGAAACAAAAAAATTAACGAAACGAAGTGTAACGGGTTTTTGGTAATAAATCTATCTGAGTGAGTTTTTTAAAGGGATATCCCCAAAACCGCCAAATATGTTTAACTCATCCTTTATAAATCAAACTCGAGTCATGCAACAGTTTTCAAATTGAAAATTTAAAACCCCTTTTTTCGCCGTTTCCGACGAATTAGAGTTAGTAAAAAATTCCTGTTTGAGGTCGACCGGCCGACGTTCTTCCCTATTTAAACATGATATACTATGAGTGTACCACGTAAGGCGGCTATTAGACCTTTATGGAGATTAAATCAATTTCATTTTTTGCTAATTTTGTAGGTTTACATAAAAAACTATTCTCTTTCAAATAAAAATAATATGATCATTGTACTTACTTCGTTATTTTAAACAAAACACCCTATATATTATTTAAATTCTCACGATGATACTGTATTTGCCTATTCCAAGTCTAAGTGTTATTGCGTTATTAAATGTTTCTAAATTTTTAGTCGACTGTAGACAATTTTTAAAGTCGCCTATCTCCGGTAATATCTTAATCAGATACTTGAAATTTTAGGATAAGGTACAAAAATAGTTGTACTTTTAATATACATGCACATTTAAATCGTTTTCGTATAGGGTGTTTCAAAATTATGTTTATAAAGTGATATATATTAAACTTATTTATTTTAAATAGAACACCCTGTATATTTTAATGTGATTTTATTCAGAAAATTGTTCTGCATCTATCACCATTACCTTTTCCTATCTCTTCTCAGTTTAGAGTATATTAAAAATTAAAGTATTAAACATTTACGTGATATTATTTTTATTTTATTTTATATTTTTTGTATCCCGGGAAATGAGCTAAACAACAATCTCTTAAAATAATAGAATTATTGTATTAAATAAAGCAAATAAAAACGAAATAAGGTACATACTAACTAAAAATGTTACTTCAAACAAACTGAAATTTAAACAAAAATAATTTTATCAAGTGTTGAAAATGCCCCCATTAGCTTCTAAACATTTTAACAATCTCTTTTGAGCATGAGTAGTGGTTTCTTTTAGTTAGTATGTAAATTATTTTCTTTGTTTATACAATAATTCTATTGTTTTGAAAGTTTCTTGTTTAGTTCGTTTCCCCGGCATGAAAAATGTAAATTAAAATAAAAACAATATGATGTAAACGTTTAATACTTTAATTTTAATTTGTTCTCTGGCAAGGGAATGCTAATACAGATTGGTGCAGAATAATTTTCTGAATAAAATGAGGTTCTATTTTCAAAGAAATACGTTTAAAATATATGATTTCTACAAATAATTTTGAAACACTCTATAGGTATTATCATTGGTATTATATAAAATACCGCAGACCTGATTAGATTTTGGGCATAATCTGTCAAACCAAAAAGGCTGTTAACTTTTTAATTTTTAAGAATTTTTTAATCCAATAAATAATTACTGAGAATATTTTTTTATATAAACAAGTTATGAAAAGAAAGTTGTTGGCAATTCTGTTATCTATAACTTTATGTACACTAATTTTTTCTAAAGCGCAATTTTATTTTCCTCTTTTTCGAGCATTTCGAGTTTTTAGTCTGGTTTAAGAGAGAAAGTGGCATTATTTGGTTTAAAGAAACAGGTCTAACAATTAGTAAAATGCGATTTTTTCGTAAACGGTAGGACTTACCGAATCTTATGTAGAGTATCTTTTTTGTGGCTCATAAATCATGTAATCCATATTTGACAAATAAACCTCCTTTTATCCATTGACATAGATAGTTCAAATGTTTAATTATTAGAAACCCAATTTCTCCGCCAACGGTTCATTTTAGAAAAATAGCTTAAGTGGTTCAAAATGTATATCAAAAAAACGATTTCATAATTGCAACTTCAGGACCGTATTGTACCCAAAACTAAGAAAATTTTCTGCAATATAAGTTTTTTTTAAATCGACTCATTTTGGACTGAAAAATATGTGGTAGAGTTTTGTAAAGACCCTTTAGGGACGCTCTGTATATAAATCATTCTTTTTGTCCAAGTATAAGTTATTAGTTTAATAAATATAACTTGATACCGTCTAAGTAACACTAACAATTATATTTGCGTGAGTTTAGTTGTAATCGATTCTTGTTGGTTTTATAATAATAATAATAATAATAAACATTTTATTAACTACTATCTGAGATTTTTTTCTTTACATGTAAAAAAAATAAATAAAAAAATACTTATATACGTATAATAAATATGTGTAGTTTAAAAGGAGTGCATTCATACTAGAGAATCTAGGAAAAAAAGGCCGGGGAATTAAAAGCAGAGGTATAAAAACCTCGAAAAAAAAGACTCCTTAGAAAAAATCGACGGAAAAAACCGCGGAAAAAGCCTTTGGAAAAAAAAGCCGAGGAAAAAACCTTCGGAAAAACCTGAATATAAAAAAATTGTCAAAAAAAAGTAATATAAAAGCTGGTATGTAAAAGACGCAAACAAAATTTACAAAAAAAGAAAACCGGTGAATAAATCATTCACCGTTCTTATCTTATTTATATTTTCTTGTGCCATTAGACTATGAAGTATTATAGAAAGATTAGTGATTGTAAATACAATTTTATTACAATAGACAACATAATTTTTTCTATGTAAGTAGTCATTCAAGTCATATTTTATAATCTGACACAATACATTTTTATAGAATAAGGCTTTGCGCTCTTAAGGACTCTCTTTGTCTTCACTAGAAGATGATTAGTTTTAAGACTAAGAAGTATCTTTACAAGATTAGTGATTGTAAATACAATTTCTCATTACAATAAGGGACAGAAATTTTCTTAGTAACTAGAAGAGAATTAGTTTTAAGACAAATTGCAAAATTAATTTTAAAAACTACTTGCAAGTTATAAAATACATTTCTAAATTTGGATTTGGTCAGCTGTTTTTCCGTCAGCTTTTTTTCCGCGGTTTTTTTCGCCGGCTTTTTTTCCGCTGGATTTTTTCTCCGCGGCTTTTCTTTCCGTCGGTTTTTTTTCTGTGGTTTCTTTTTACGGCTTTTATTCCGCCAACGCATACTAGGATATAGAAGGCTGCATATTCTTCCATGCACCCCTTGTAAATAACACGTGCTAAATAATAATCTCGCTTACAAACCCAAAGGAAACACTCCCTCCTATAAAAACACAATCAAAACACCTCAATTAGCAAATACATATACACATTAGTCAACTCAAAAAAAATAAATAAAATAAATAAAAGCTCTGGTATAATAGACACAAATGCAGGTCAAAATACAGATATTAACATTTGTAACAAAACTCAAAATGCAATCTCTCCTTCTTTGATCATTTTTTGAGCTTCTTTCTAAACAAAGACAATGGTACATTTTTTAACTTGTGTGTCGAACTTTATTATAATAATAGGTGACTCTATATGTAAAAGAACGCTTAAATACTTCTAAAATTATAATCTGGCACTACAAAAACTTCGTTCCCGTTTATGAATTCCAAAAAATAAAACATAATTAATTTTGAGTATGAATTTTGCGCTTTCTGAATTAGTTTAATATTTCTGCCGCGCAGGAAACGATGATAGACCATGTCTTTCTATGAGTTGAAACAATAAGTAATATCTGGTTTTCTACTCTAATTACGCAATTAGAAGAAACTCTTTCACAATTTTGGGGACTACCAAAATATCATCATTGCAGATTTACAGGGGTTAATAGTTAAATTATGTCTATTACAATTTATGAGTAGTTGATCAAGTTCGTAATTCATTATATTTATATTCTGAATTGCTTCCGATGGTAGAAAAGAACGGTAACTTTGAGTGTCGTCAGCATACAGGTGAAAACGGCACGTACTTAAACATTTACACAAAATGCTGTATAGATTAAATAAAGTGTAGGACCAAGGATAGAACCCTGAGGAACACCTGACCTAACAGCCCGCGGAAGAGAAACTGCATTATCCAAAGCAACAGTTTGCAGCCGATCACTAACATATGATACAAAAAGAGATAATTCGCTGTCCCCAAGACCAATGTAGTGTAAAATTGACACTAGTAGTAGTTATGATTAATAGTATCGAATGCCCTGGAGTAGTCTAACATTACAAGACAAGTCACCCTTCCCGAATCAACAAATCTCATGATCTTGTCAGTGAAGCCGTTCTACTACCAAATCCCGCACGAAATTCTGTATAATGATAAATGTAAAGAGAGCTAAGTAAGTAAAAGTTTTCAAACATTTTAGAAAGTATAGGGATAATACTAATGGGTCTAAGATCGGAGAAGTTAGAAGGGTTGTTATTTTTCGACAATGAAATTGTTCAGGGAACACAGAATGTTAAATGCAAAAATTGTAAATGTGGCGTAAAAAATGAATAATTAACGGAGAGCTAAAGCTCAATCATACGAAGACTAAGACCATCAACCCGCACTGCGTTTGAGGAAAACCTATTAACAACCTCGTATATATCATTCTCAGTAATTAACTTGAAGTTAAATTTATCATAATAGTTGGTAACGCATTCTTGTAGTAAAACTGCAGTAAATCTAAATCTGGTTTTGATACTGATTGAACTGATGTACAAAATAATCGTTAATATCATCACAATTTTTAGTTTCATTGGAATTTCGCAACTCAGTTTTTTTTTTTTAATTTCACATTATTTTAAATTAGACCACAGTTTTTTAGAAATAGTATTATGAGATAAGTTGTTCAAAAATACGTTTTTCTCCTTCTTAACTGTAGATGTAGTGTAGTTATGAAGCTGTTTATAGCATGCTCAGTCGACTTGCGATTTAGTATGTTTAAATTTATTATGAGCTTTATCAGCGCAATGAAAAAGCAGCTTGATGTAATAGTTAGCCAAGGACTAGGCGTTTTATTTCATGAATATGTGACAAAAGGTGCATGTTTATTAAAGATATAATAGACTATTGTTTAGAAATTGTACTTTTGTCTCTACGTCATTAAAATCAAAAATGTTAAGCCAATGTATAGAACGAAGATCATTAGTAAAAAGGTGAAAGTTAATATTATTAAAATCGCCGACGGATAACATGATGTTGAGCGATCGGCCAAATCATACATGTTACTGACCCCAGAGGAAATCAAAGGAGCTTCTTCAAAAGCAATAATATAGTCGATTAAAGTACATGAATAATTTGTCACCCTCATAATCTGTCTGTGTATTCTTTGGTGAGGGTTTGTTTTATGTGTTTGTGTTGTGTGAGTTTAGCCTGTTCGAATCCCAAATATTTATAAAGTTTCCCTTCTTCCATTAATTCTATGAACCTATTTCCAACCGGGACTTTCTCCGTTATTTAAAGTTCCTTTTTCTAAGTGTAAGGTTGTACATTTGTCCAGCTCAAACTCCATGCCTTTTGAAAATGTGTGTGTTATGTTTAGTAATTGTTGTTTCGTGCCTGCGTATATTTTGATATCGTCCATGTACAACAAATGTGATAGTGTATATTAGGTTGTTTTATTATGTTTTATGTGGAAACCATATTTCGTGTTGTTTTTGTGTGTTGGAGAGTGGATTAAGAGCTAGGCAAAAACCAAAGAGGGCTCAAAGTCTCCCTGTTTTATTTGTTTGGTATCTGTTTTTATGTGTGTATTGTTTAGGGTTAGGTGTAGTGTTGTGTTCTATGATGTGTTGTAAATATGAGATGAGTATTAATAGTCTTCTTACATTTAAACGATTAAATGAATCCACGTAGTGGGCCTTCTTGAGGAGTAAATGAACGTATGCTCAAGAGAAAATAGCTAATTCCCTTTCACCAACGTTTCGACCATCCAAGTGAACTTTATCAAGGTATCAGAATCATCGATATGTATGAAGGATGCTGGGGCTATTAACAAAACGTTGCGTTGGTGGAAGGAATTAACTAGTTTCTCTTGATCACGCGTTCCTTTACTCCTCAAGAAGGTCTACTACGTGGATTCCTTTAATTATTAGACGAGTGTTGTGTTTAATTGGTATAATTGCAGCGTATGTATTAACCATAAGTGTGGTGTACTGTCAAATGTTTTTTTTTTGTAGTCGACCTATGCTGTGTGTAGATGTCTGTTTTCTTTGAGTGACTGCCCAAGAATAACTGAGTCTATCAGAACTTGTTCTTTGCAACCCTTGTAACCTCTGCGGCAGCCTTTTTGTTATTCTGTAAGTATGTTGTGTTGTGTTATATGTGTATATATTTTGTTTGTGATGCACGATGTGATTATTTTGTAAAGTGTTGGTAGACATGGGATTGGTCTGTATTGTGTCACTGGGTTGTGTATTTGTAGATTTGGGTTTCATGTATGTGGTGCCTTGCGTTAGAAATGTAGGTGTTGTGTGTGGATTGTATAGTGTATGTGTGATGTTTTTGGCTAACATTGGGTGTAGACAATAAAAATTTCTTATACCAGAAATTCTAAATTTCGTCTACCCCCAGTGCTTTCAATTGTGTGTTTTATTTATTATGTCTGTGAGTTCCTGTAGTGATATGTTTGTAAAATATCATTTGGGGTATGTATTGTGTGTTGTGTTCTTCTTATGATCCAATTAGCGATTTTTATTATGTTGTAGTGGCTTGAGACAACAGGACGGTCTTAGTCTCCGCTCTGGAGTTGTTTCTTGTGTTGGATGTACCATTATTTTTGTGTCTGTATTGTGTCTGATTTTAAAGTTCTATAGAATATTTTTGTTGTTTGAGAATAGCGTGTTTTGTTGTTTGGTTAGTGTGCATGTTTTGAATTGTCTAGTCTTTGTGCTTAGAATCTTGTTTTTGTTTAAGGGGTGTCTTATATATTAAATGTTTTATGCAAATATTTCAGTAATTTTGAAGTGATGTGATATGTTTTGTATTGTTGTGAGTCTGCCTAGTTTATGGCGGAGTCTCCATAATTTGACCCTCCAACCGTTTTTGCCAAGCAGGTTTATTGATTGGCGTAGATTATTTTTGTGTGTGTGTGTGTGTGTGTGTTGCGTCTACGTCCAAGGTGAGTGAGTAACTACCGTTACTGCCCCGGTATAGACTAGTGTGTAAATTCTCTGTAAGTGTGGTGTCTGTGTTTATATGTTGTGGGAGTATGTGTGTGTTCTAGATGTAATGTAGTGTTCTGCTGAGTGTTTTTTTGATGTGTGTAGTTTTGGTATTTTTATTCTGTTTGTAGGTCTGTTTCTTTATAAATTACACAATTGTACTGTCTAATGTCTGTGTGAGTTGTGTTAATGTGTCTTTATCAATGTTTTCTGTTGTTGTTATTCTAGGTTATATCATATATTATTGTTTCGTTTGTTATTGTCATTTTCTTTGATGTCTGCTAACGATTAAAATTAGGAATTTTTTAATTGATTCTGAAGAGTCTTTAAAAGTCGAAACAGCGACTAAGTATGGTGCCAATTTGACAATTTCTTTTGCGTATTTTGCTTAACGTTAAGTTTAAAATTCTTTATAATAACTTTTTAATGACTTCTTCTAATTAAGTTGAATACGTTTTAGAAATGTTTTCTGCCAAAATTATTTATAAATTAACTTATACACTACTACATCCTTTTAACATTTTGGTTTTTGTAACAAGTCAAAGGTTATTCTTATTTAACGAAGACAATCGTTAAGCACATATTGTTTAAAAAAAATTTGTTTTATTATGATTCATCCGTTAACAAAACGTTCTTAGGATTAAGTATGTGGCTCAGGGAAAGCGAGCTTTTAAGCAAAGCGACGCTTTAATAGTTTTTTAATTGCACTTAGGACAAGATGAAAAATGCCAAATTTTCGCCCATTATAAATTTAATGTTTTAAAAGAGTAATTCGGATCGCATCTAAAATGCATTTCTAGAGACGAAAATTAATTGGATTTTTTTAATTTGTTAGTTGATTAAACAAAGTTGAATATTTTATATGATCAAATAAACGACACATTTAACTTCCTAAATCGTGACGTTTTACTTGAACATTGTCGCAGTACTCGCATTTTAAAATTCTAATTACCGGCAGACATTAATTACAAAAGAAATTTATAAAGGATCCTACTCTAAAGTTAATTAGTAATTAAATATTTTGTCTTTTAATTCTAAAGTCAGAATATACCAACACAAGGTTCATAAACGATAAAATATTTCTACTGAGAGCTCATAAATTTCAAAGCTTTTGATTTTGAGGGAGCAACAGAGCATGTGGTATGCGTCAGTTAGTTAGCAGTTGAATGTCTATCAAGAACTTATCTGTCACCTGTCGTACATTAACTTTGGGGACGTTGCTTTACTTTTATACATTATACATGTAATCATCGGTCAGTCCATCTCTTAGACAAACATCAGCACGTGCTTTTCGCGTCATTTTCTAACAACGAGGGCAAATCATTTAAAAAATTTTAATTATGTTGAGGATTGTACGAATGTGAAGATAAGAAAAAAATTTGCTAATTAAATCAAAGATGTAGTCTTAGTTAAATTTGCGAATGACTTATTTATTTATGTCGTCTAATGTTGCCGATACTATCTTTACTTAATGTACTTTAGTACTACGGCAAGAAATTAAATAAACAAATTAATTAAATAACCCACAGGCCATTGACACGCAAACGAATGAAAGACAAACATCTAACATGTTTTTTAAGCAGAGTAATTAGGTTCTTCTCTTAGGACAAATACTTAGTCAAAAAGCGGGCTATTCAATAAGACTTACATACTCCCTACTTTTGTTCAAAAAACTTTTTAAGTTTTCAAATTAAAAACGTACAAACACGTACACGTACGACTAAAAGGATTTGAAATGACAAAGAAAAGAGACAATCAAAGAAAATAAATGTTTCCGGAAGAATGAAATCGGTTTTTAACAATGACAGATTGGCAAAGAGAAAGGAAAAATCATTTCGGGCGCTTTTTAGCCCGTACATTCAAAACGTTTCTAGGACATCTAATTATAATTCCCGAACACTAAAATATAAGCACGACAAATTTATGTTTACTGTCTAAACTTGCATAGTTGCATTTTCTATAAGTTTGGAACATGTTGTTCCTATATCTTTTTAAGTTAATATAATCAAAATTGTGAAACCATCGACCTTATTTTAAAAGTTTTTAATTAAATAAAATTTAATTATTGATATTATGATACATTATAATTTGACGTTTGATTATAATTATTCCTATTAGGTTACATTTTGTAAAGAAGAGTTAAAAATAATAATAAAAACCGGAAAATTAGCACAAGACTATACATTCGCTCAATATAAAAAATGTTGTTGAACGGAGTTCCATTTTTAAGTTTTAAAGCATAAATAATTAATATGGATTGGTTTTTTCTCCTTTGCGGATAATTTTTTTCTTTTGCCTTTTTGCTTCTGACCTTTTTTTTAGTCGAAAGATTTCAAGTTACTTATTAAGTGAACAAACAACCAGTTACAGTTTTTCGGGGGACGTCTCGCACTCTTGTTTTGCTGGAACTTCTTCAGACCAGTGCCAATTCAGATTAGTTAAACCAACATTTTCAATAACCATCTAATCTGACATTAGCCTGAAGAAGCACCCGCACAGCATAAGATGCGAAGCGTCGCCAAAATGTTTTCTCCCAAAAGTCTAGTACTTTCTTGGACAAAAGAAAAAATAATAAATAAAAAACCTTTCAAAACATATGTTAGAATTAGGTTTTTAGAGAGAAAAAATAGAAAATATAGATTACTCGCATTTATAATATTATAATTATTAGTTTTACTGTTTTTTTTGTATTTTATAAGTAATATACAAATGTTCATTAAGTGCAATTTACCTTTTTTATTATGAATCATCCTACTTCTCCACAGATAATGTGTGCTAGTTTTTTGCTCTAGTTATAAAATTGATCAAAAAATATATGTAAAAATACATTTATTTATATATGGTTGCCCTGCTATTCTGGGCATGTAGTTAATTACTTTTGCATTTGATATATGTGCATTTTGAATTCAGTGATTTGTCTTGCTTCATAATATTTTGAGACTTGTCTCGCTTGCCGTCTCCCGCTTTCCTGCTGAGCGGGGCACTGTCTTAGGACATTAGCATTAGCTTCAGTTTAGTTCATTCGTTTTTATTAAAAATGTAATCTCTTTTGCTAGATAGCCGGTATGTATATCGCCTTTGTCTTGTTTATGTTGATTTGCATTTGGTGCTTTTTAGGACTTTGTTCCATACTTCAAAGTTCCATTAAAGATCTTCTTCAGTTTTTGCAAAATTGCTACATCATCGGCAAAGCACATTCTGATATATATACAGCTTGTAAATTTCTATATCCCACTACTGTTTTTTTTACTTTATTTTGACATTTCTTTATAATGCTATCCATAAATACGGGCTCATCAATCCACCCTGTCGTATCTCTTCGTTTGTCTTAAAATTTCTTGACATTATGTTCTTACTAATTACGTCGTTGTCGTTATTGTTGTATATACTTTTGATGGCTGCAATCAATTCGCAATGAATAGTTTTTCGTTTCTTTGTAGTGTGTTACTTATTAAGATTTTAATTTGCTTACGGGCTCCTGTACACTATAGCCTTTTCTAAATCCGCTTTGAGATTGAGCCATCGTTACTCCAATTTTTCTGTTAGTTTTTCTACCAGTATTCTTTTTGTAAATTTTCATCGGTAATTACTGCAGTTGGTTTTGTCCCCTTTTTTATATACAGGAAATTATGCGCAAAAACTTCGGGTCCTAATTCTAGAGTAAAAATAAAAGGCCACAAGTTTCTATAACATTTTTTCGAAAACTCAAAGGTAAAGGATCTACAGCACTTTAAAGTTAAATTTTAAAACATTTCTTTTTAAGTTTTTTTTGTTTTTTAACCGATTAATTTGAAATTTGGCACCCTGATTACTCATGATCAAAATTTGACGTTCATCCATCAAGCTTAAAGGGCTGGAACCGCCCCTGTCATGCATTTAATTGCTCGAAACTTTTTTGCTTTTGACTTTTTGCTAATTTCATTTAAATGGTATGAAAGATCATTTAAAAACACGCAAAAAGGTTTACTTGTTTCACCTTCGTAAATCGAGCCGTTTTCGAGAAAAACGACTTTAAAGTTTGTCTTGCATCAGCATACATGATACTGATTTATTTCATTTTTGACATTTCAACGAAGTGTGCCTTGAGGACAAGTGCTATACAGCGTTTTATACTCCTATGAGATCAAAGACAGACATTTTAAAATAACAAATTATTTATTTATTTTTAATCAAAAACGAAGAATAACTTTTAATAATTTTGTGCACCTCAATACTACGCAATTTAATATTAATGACAGCTTTCACTTTATATAATAGATTTTCAAATTGCCCCCCGTCTTCCTCAATGCACATATTAAGTCTTCTCAAAAATTACGACGAACTCGAAAAAAATTTCCTCCTTTTGTCAAATTGCTTCAGAATTAACGATAATTCGCTCCCTCAACTCTTCTACGCTGTTTACTGGCGTCTAATACACTAAGGATCTTAAATGGCCCCAAAGAAAAAGTCCATTGGGTTTAAGTCTGGCGATCTGGGAGCCCAGTCTACATACCCACCGCGTCCTATCCACATGTCAGGAAACGTTTTGTTTAAAAATCTCCTTACAGCTACGCCATTTTCCAACAAAACAGGCAACTGATTTCTTAAGAAATCTAAGTATGCCTCACTATTCAGCCTAGGTTGCAAAAATATGGCCCGATTAAATGATCTCCTACTATGCCAGCCCACAAATTAACGGAAACATTTGTTTTGAAAATTGCGTTCCACTGTCGCATAAGGATTTTCATCAGCCCAATAATGTTCATTGTGTAGATTTATTACGCGATCGTGTCCAAATCCAGCTTCATCAGTAAAGAGCAAATTCTCTAAAACGTTTTCATCGCCGTTGTAAAGATCAAGGATCCTATTCCACATGCGTACTCAAACCATAGGATCTTGAGGACTCAAGGCCTGAACTTTTCGGCAATGGTAGGGATGAAGGAGTTGTTCTTGTAATACCTCGTGCACTGAACTTTTTGAAATATTGCCCAATTGAGTACCAATTCTTCTTACACTAAGTTTAGGATCATTTTCGATGTATTCTAATATGCCTCGTTCAACTTGAGGCGTTCGGGTTCGTCTCTGTCGACCTGCGTCAGAATCTATCCGTTTAAAAGATTCGAATTCTTCTAGCCTGGTGTGGATAATACTAAATAGTCTTAATTGCGGAATCCTTCTATTTGGGAATGCTGCACCATACAAGCGTTTGCTTCCGACGCATTCCCACCAGCTACACCGTAATAATAGTGCATATCCCTTAATTCATTGTTGGAATATGTGTTATCCATTTTAATAAATTGAAATTCACCAACTGAATTTATTTAAAACAAGTTACTAATAATCTGTCGAATATGTTTCCATATTATTATGATTTTTCTTTTGTTCCCATAGGAACGCATAGCATTATGTTGTTCTCAAGGCACACTTCGTTGAAATGTCAAAAATGAAATAAATCAGTATCATGTATGATAGTGCAAGACAAACTTTAAAGTCGTTTTTCTCGAAAACGGCTCGATTTAAAAGGTGAAACTAGTAAACCTTTTTTGCGTGTTTTTAAATGATCTTTCATCCCATGTAAATGAAATTAGCAAAAAGTCAAAAGCAAAAAAGTTTCGAGCAATTAAATGCATGACAGGGGCGGTTCCAGCCTTTTAAGCTTGATGGATGAACGTCAAATTTTGCACGTTTATGCGCATGAGCATGAGTAATCAGCGTGCCAAATTTCAAATTAATCGGTTAAGAAACAAAAAAATTAAAAAAAAATGTTTTAAAAATCCTAACTTTAAAGTGCTGTAGATCCTATACCTTTGAGTTTTCGAAAAAATGTTATAGAAACTTGTGGCCTTTATTTTTACTCTAGAATTAGCACCCAAAGTTTTTGCGCATAATTTACGGACACCCTGTATAGGTACTATTAAACCTATTTCCCAATCTTTTGGTATGATTTTCTCTTCCCAAGCTTTGTTATAGATATTGAGTAGTAAGTTTTCTCCATCATTCCCTAAGTTTTTTTTATCATTTCTGTTTTTATTTGATCGTAGCCAGGTGCTTTAACATTTTTATTATTTTTGATCGCCTCTTTTAATTCTTCAATTGTTATTTTTCTCTATACTTCATCTCTTTTCTAATTTGCTGTTACTTTTGTTGTCGTTTACATCACTTGTAATTGTCTCGGTTCTATACTTATCTTTTATTACTGGATTTAGTAGTTGCTCGAAGTATTCAATTCCTTTCTATAATTTCTATATCTTCCGTGACCAGTATTCAGTTTTGCTTTTATCTTGCCATTTTGTAACGTTGTATCATTTTTTAGCGATTTTATTATTTTGTAGAATAACTTTTGGTTCCCTTTTTTTACTTGCTTCTAGTTTCTCGCCAAATACTTTCCTTGCCTCTTGTTTTACTTTTATTATTAAATGTTTAACCTTTGTTGTTTGTTGTTTATAATGAATATACGTTTTTTCATTTCTCATACAAAGATACTTCCTCCACATTAATTTCTTTATTTGTACTTGCTTCTTTATATTTTTATTTCCCCATTTTGTTTGTCTCTTGTTGTATGTTATTTTGCTTGTTCCACAAACTTCCTTTCCAACAGTAATTATAGTATTTTTTAAAAAACTTCCATTCTTCTTCTATGCTTGTTTCGTCTAGATTTTTCTTGCTGTTCTTATTTTATTACTTATGATTTCTTGGTATCGCTTACATTCTTCTTCCATATTTAATTTGTAAGTTCTGATTGTTTCGTATTTTACTTTCTTTATTCCGTACTTTTCTGATCTTTTTCGGTCTTCTAATTCTTTCCTTATTTTTGCAATTAGTAGATAATGATCACTACCTATTTCTGGTTCTCTATTTACTTTAACGTCTAGTACACTTCTTCTGCATTCTTTTTGTATCAGTATGTAATTAATTATTGACTTTTCATTTCTACTTGGCATTTCCAGTATATTTGTGAATATCTTTATGTTGATAGGATGTGTTTGTTATTAATAAGTTGTTTATTATACAAAAGTTGATTAATCGTTTTCTACGAATTTTCCTACAACTTTTATTTCTATTTTCTTGGTTTTCAACTCTGGCGTTAAAGTCCTCTGCTACATATATTTTTCCTTCGCTGTTTTCAGTTGCTTCCGGTAACTCATCCCAAAATTTATTTTTATTCTCTTTTGTGTCATTATCATTTGGGCCATATACTGCGATTATTGTTACTTTATTCTTGTTTCTATCCTTTAATACTACCGTCAGGATCCTTTCATTCCAGCATTTGTATGTATGTATCTTCGTTGCTATTTCCTTTTAATCAGACAACCTACTCCTGTCATTGCTCTTTTATTTTCTTCTACTCCACTGTATATAAGATTACGTCATATGGAGGCGTGTGATGTCAGTCAAGTTTGGGCATGTCAACGTGGGGGTCTCTCCTTCCTAAATGTCTTAGTTTTAAAGATCTTTTACTAAACGAGGACTTTGTTGTTATTGGTGTCACGGAAACTTGGCTTGATCCTAAATTTAACCTAGCTCTTATTAATTTTCCCGGATTCCGTGGCTACCATTTACCAAGGCCGACAAGAGGTGGAGACGTGAGTATTTATGTTAATAACAAAATAGATTCCTCTTTAATATTACAGAATATTGATAATTCAATTGTAAGTCTATGCATACGAGCTGGAATAAATGGTGTAGTTGTAGTAGTGAGAGTGGTTTATCGACCTTCAACTTATTTCTAGATTCATTTGAGTATATTGTCAGTGGATTGATCCCTGGAGCGGATGAATTTATATATATATATATATATATATATATATATATATATATATATATATATATGGGTGACTGTAATCTAAATGGTTTCAATTTCAATGACAACAAGCTCATCAATTTCAATACTTTTTGGAATTGTTTAATTTGAAACAACTAATCACTTTCATTCTACTATATATACTACTAAAAACACAATTAAATTCAAAACACATCACAAAAAGTCATAAACACATACGCAATACCCACACTTACATATTCCTTTGGACACATACAGAATTAGAAGAACTCCACAGAAAAACACGAACAACACTAACAAAATACAACAAACATCACCTAAAAATCGCCACAGAGAGGTTGACTCTACCCCAATGTGACGGCGGACGAGGCCTTATAGACATATCCACACTACACTACAAACAGATAGGCACATTAACACTTACAGACAACAACTCCACACCACTATATTTACAACGCATATAATAACAACACAAACACAAAATTGATCATGAAAACTACATAAAACACATAATAAAGACACAACACAGACAGACGACAAACACAGAAAATGCCACACCCACACACACAGAAACAATACAACATACTGGGTGCACAATACTCACTGAAACAGATTACTTATACAGATATAATCAAACAACAAACATAATTCATCAAAACTAGCCATTCAACACAAGCTAATAGACACATACCACCGCACTACAAATACATACCACAAACAGTACTAGATAACACAACACATAATAGTATATTATACACCAAATGGTTGTGAAGTCTGTCATTATTGCCTTAGCACCTGTTGCGTAGGCAATAATGGACTTCACAACCATGCTGTATATACTATTTTTTCCACTACTAGCCAAATTTAAGCCAAAAATAAAAAATAAACATTTTTCTTGTAAAAATCAAGTAGCACAGGAATGCAAATAAATCAACTGCAACTGATTCACTATACACTTGTGTGGCATATTTCACCCTCATTTTCTGAAAATTATTCGGAGTAATATGTAAATTAGTTGATTTAGGAGCCAATCGCAGCGGTTTAGATTTGTCTGACATGTAGAAATTTTTAATGTCTTTCCAAGATGATTTTTGTTATTAAAGATTATATCGTATTTAATCAAGTTAATTTGCACTGAATTCATTAAATAGAGGACATCGAAGAAATAATGGATTTTCTTATGGTTTACGAGAAGGTATGGTATTCTTTTAATTAAGTTTCGAAAATTAGAACCTTGATAATTTACTACTGCTCTAACATTGGCACCGCATTGTAGTTGTAGCTTTTCTATGCAGTTTAATACTATCGACTTCAATTTGTCACCTTTGCATATCGTATTTGTAAAGATGTAGCAAAAGGGTTGTTTAAATTTTTATATATAACTCTAACCATGATCACGTAGCAGTTTGAGCTGGCAAAAATTTAAAACCTACTTTAAAATTAACATTTTGGGGCTCGTAAAATATAATTTTAGTGAAAATTGTTTGTATTCCTCTGTATATCTCCTGCTTCTTAGTGGTTTATTTTTAAGTCCACTTGGGCTTTCACAATTTGTGCGAAGAAATTATCACATAACTGTTTAACTGGCAGTCGTTGTGCCTTTGGGTGATGTTAACTTCAATTGAAGTGCTTTCTTTTCACGTTGCAATTTAAGAATGTTCCTCCGTAATTTTCTTTTGCTAGGAGTATTTGAGCTGCAAGCTTGAGTAGTTTGGGTATAGCTAGAGATGTTAACGGGCATTTATTTACATCGATTCTGAAAACACTTGTATAAAACATCTAAAAATTTCATTTATTGCTTCGCCAATATACCTTGCATCATTTAAATATTGGGTTTCAGAAATTGACACTTGTAATTCATTTACGAATGGCAAGTGTTCGCCGCATATACTTGTGAAGTTTTTATAGTCGACAGGTTCCACATTCTGTTAACCATTCAAAACACCTACAACAAAATGTTTGTAATTTACTTAAAATTCTTCATGTAACTTAACTCGCCTGGTTAAATCTCCTTTGAGAAACCTGAAAAACTGATTCTACCATCATATTTAATAAATAAATAAATTCAGGTTATGTATTTGCGGTTACAAGATGGGGCGCGAATTTTAAACTAATGGCATTTTTTATTCAAATAATTTTATCGTGTTAGGTAATTTTAAGCAGCAAATACGTTAAAGATAATCTCCTGGATATACAAAATTATGTTTCACTCGTTTTTGTTAAACAACTATTCTTGGATTCTCAAAAATTTGAATTTGTCCATTATTAACCTAGGTCAACAATAGAAAAATTATTAACCACTAATAGAGAAATTCAACTTCTCAGTTGGCTAGGAGACGCAATAATTGTACACTTCACAGCTAGTAGTGGAAAAAATATATTTTCGACAGAACGATAATTACAGATAAAACAATACATCACAACAGACCAGACATTACACTCACAGACACATATAACAAACCAACATACATAATAGACATAGCAATAGCCAACACACACAACATGGAAAAAACCAACACACAAAAACTTCACAAATACACAGATTTCTCCATAGAAATAAAATATCTGTGGAAGATGTACAAAGTGGTCATAGTACCGATAATCATGTCTTCCACAAGTATCATACCACATAAACTACACAAAAACCTACATATTCTGAACATAGAAAAAACACGCATACATTACACTACAAAAGTAATAATACTCAACACGTGCAACACAGTCGGAAAATTTTTTAAACACGGTCCGACTTGCGACTAAAAAAAGAGAAAATAATAATAATAACAATAATAGTGAACAAATATTGTACGACATCCGATAGAGTCATATACATATGCCATAGAACAATAGGTGTAGCATCCAGTTATGGTTATGCATTGCTTAATTATATTATATGTTGCTTAAACGTAGATCACGGGACTGTAGAACAAATATACGAAGATACAAGATAGTTAGCGGCGACCTTAACGCTAAATTAGGGAAGAAGAAAATAGATGGCATGAATACATTGGAGACGCAACCACAGCCATAGAGGAGACATGCTTTCCAACTTTCTCAGCAATGAGAGATGATCATGTCTACATATTTTCTGTTATATAAAAAATCAGCCAAAATGGAGAAGCAAATAACAATATCGACAATTCGAAAAATAAAGAACAAAAAAGTTCGTGATAAAAATTATATAACATCTGAAATGTTTTTTTGTAAACAGCTTGAAGAGGTGTGAGAGCAAACTGATAGGCCTGTAGTTTTCGAGTTTCGTGATGTTTCCTTTCTTGTGCAGTAGAGTGATGATTGCGTTTTCACTTCCGTTACTTTCTCTTGTTCCAGACACTTGTTGAACAGAACATTCAACCATTCTTGTTGATCATCAATCGAAAGAGATTTTATCTACTCCACTTCTTTCTATTCCTTAAATTTTTGTAGATTCGTTTAAATTTTGTAATTTGTTACGACCTTGCCATATGTTTTAGCATTATTATGAGAATATAGAATAGGACCAGATACAATCCAACCCAACAATTTTTTTTGTTGTATCGGCTAGTTTTTTCCTAAACTTATTTGACCCGCTCTTATTAATTGCCAAAATGTATCAGCACCGATTAATAAATGTAGTTTACTTAAAATGTTGAACTGTGAGTCTGCTAAGGAAATATTTTCTGGTATATTTAAAACTGCTTTATCAAATGAAGTTGTTGGTAAATTGCTTGTTATTTTGGTAAGATCAAACAAGTAATGTTAATAGTAAATAAACTATAATTAGATTTTAATTTGATCGACGTACTACATTACTTAAGCTGTTGTTTACCCCGCATATTGATATATCTATTTTTGATTGATTAAGATTTAATTTTTTTCAAGATGATTCGTAATAAAATGATTTTGTGATCCGCTGTTTAATAACGTCCGACAATTATGGTAATTTCCAAAGCTATCTTGAACTTTGACTAGCGCCGTCGATAAGATTGTTTGATTATTTAAGTTATAAACGTGTGCAGGCATGTCGTTATTAGTGTTTTCAGCAATAGCAGTATTAGTTTCTACAAAATGTAAAAGTGAATTTTTGAAAACTTTACAATTAAAAAATTAATTTACAGGCTTTTCTGGTATGGTTGGTACAGATATTTTTAGCTTTTGATTCGGAAAGTCTTTGCTCTGGGGTAAGTTTTAGAAATGCTGGATATTGAGTTATGGCATGATTCATTGAACAAAATCTGCATTTTAAAGGATTATCTAGGATTTGGTTTTTTTTTTGAAAATTTTTCTCGTTGATCACCTTAAGATTTTATGGTTTCTAATAATCTACACCTTCATTCTAAGAATTCAGAAAGTTCTGTGATTTTTGGGAAGGTTGTTGGTTTAGTTGTAAGTGATTCTCATTCCCTGCGTGTCATGGTATCTAATTTGTTTATGATTAAGTATACTACTAACCCTTCTCAATATTGAACCGGTTGTTCTAGAACTTCTAAGGCGCGTATTTGAATCTAGAAAAAACCTCGGAACAAAAGCATAAAAAGCTACGGAAAAAAAGCCTACAGAAAAGAAGCCGACAGAAAAAAAGCCTAGAAAAAAAGGCGCTGAAAAAAACCGAAAGAAAGTCGGGAAATCAAAAACCTGGATATAAAAAAACCTCCGAAAAAAACCGTGATATAAAAGCTGGTGTGTAAAAATGATAACCGCACATATTGGAATCTTTGAATGTCTGAAATTTGATTATCACTATGTATTATATATGTAAAAGTGTGACGAAAATATAACAATTGATCGTAGAATCCGTCAAATGTGGGTACGGTATAGGTGGCATTTTAACATCTTTTGAAACAAGATCGTTTGAATTGGTTTGTGTTAATAATCCTGATTCGTTTTGTGTGGAATTAACCAGTGTGGCGTTATGTAGTATACGCTTCGCACAAAGCAAGGTACTCAAAATATTCGTCCTCAAATAACTGCCTCATCAAATTTAATTAAAAGTAACTCTATTTCTTTAGTTCGATCTTTTTAGATTAAATGTATCAACAATGGATTAGTTTACTTTATCAGGATATGTTTTAAAACGGGTTAACCTACTCTTAAATTTACCACGTGTACTAATTAATTCTTTAAGTTCCGTCATTTTAAATCGGCACTTATTCTCTTAACTGATTATGATTGATTAAGTGTAGTTCAAAATTGTTTTCAATAAATATGTTACAAACTTGATTCGCCGGCACTACTTTCTAATGATTAGATTATTATTTATATTAATACCTAATTTGTGTAGGTTACTTGTTTTAGTATTATTTATTATACAGGGTGGTGCTTTTACAAACGGGTCATAGGTTAATGGTTTTGGTATCAAAATAAAGCTAAAATTAGTCCGTATAGCTGTTGCTATTAGGAGTCAGCTGAATTTCACGTTGTTGCCTAAACAATCAACATTCCTACGTTTTGACAATAAAGCTGAAAGGAAAGTCATTAATAAGCAAATAAAAAGCTTTATTCCCAAACAACAGCTTCGAATGATATTAGAACTAAATTAAACAGGAAGGTTACAATAAATAAACATCAAAAATTACTAATTTTTATTGATGAATTTTCAAAATGACCGTGTAATTCAGCTGATTTCTGATAGCCAGCGCTATGCGCAATAATTTCAGCTCCGTTTTGATACCAAAACCATTTTGTCACTTGAAAGGGCGAGTAGAATTCGAAAAAAAGCAGTTCACAATGCTCTATCCCTATGACCAGTTTTCAAAAGCACCGCCGTGTATGTAATGAAGCGGTCAATTAGATTAGTTGTATGCAATGCAATACCTTATTTTGAATTTAGATTATAATGACTTGTTTAAGATACATAATTGGTACAGATTGAAATAATATTATTACGCAAATCATTAATATGTCTTTGTATGAAAAGGTTTATGTTTTACGTAAAATAAAGGAAATACAAACTGACCTTTGATTGTATAGCATCCTCCAGGTAGTTATCCAACTGAGTTAATCTTCTGCACTTGGCGACTTTGAAGATGAGTTTTATTAATGCGTTGGTTCAAATTTGTTGCGAATGACCAAAATGTTTAGTCCAAACAAAACTATAGACAATAGAATTTCCAACAACCTGAATAAACAATTCATAGGAAACTAAAACCTAAAACTGCTAAGTGAATAATCAGTCTTAAATAAATTTTATATGTCCGTGAAGTTAGCCCCTCACTTTCAGAGTTTATATTCACTTTCGTTCTTACTAGTTAAGTTATTAGTAAGTATTTGTAAGCTAAAAATTTCAATTTCTAAGTGAATTTTCAATTTATTTTATTAAAAACAGTTTTTGGGGTTAACTTCTCAGTAGCCTCGCTATCCTGCAATATCAAAATTTTAGTACCGTAATTAAGTCATTTGTAAGAATTTGTAATCAAGTTATCAGAATTTGCAATCAAATGGTATCTCTTAATTTAGAAAAAAACTGCGGCTAACTTCTCGAAAGCCGCTCCACTTTGAAAAACAATTTTTTTCTTAATCAATATTTAGTAAGTGATTTGTAACAATTTGTAAGTCTATTTCTACCAACAGTCCAAAAACGTTCTAGGGGCTAACTTCACGAATGTTACAAAAAACATAAACAAACGGTTGAATTTGTTTATACCTTTAAGTAATAATTAGTAAGTTGCATGTATTAATTTCTAAGCATAATATTATTTTTGTTACATCGGCCCAAGTTTATGTTAAAGTAGGTACCTATATTCATAAAATACTACATTCACTTACCAATTATACAAATTATGTTATTAAAAAGTATTCATGGATTAAGCATCAATCTTGCAAGTAAATTTCCCAAATTTAGAAAAGAAATTAGAAGGAAATTGTAGGGTGCACAATCTATATTACCTTAATAATTAGAAAATCGTCTGTAACAAATGGTTAAATTAGTTTTAAGTAATAATTAGTAAGTAGTATCTACTAATTTGTAAAGTCACTTTATTGCTATCTACAGTCCAAAATAGCTTCTGATAAGGTTAACTTCACGAACCTCTCAAGATATAGAGAAATGGTTAAATCTATTTGTATTTCTATGTATTAATTAGTGTTGTATTTTACTAATTTAAGGCATAATTTCATATTTAAGTCACTTTATTGCTATCTACAATCCAAAATAGCTTCTGGTAAGGTAAATATGACTTAGTAATTACTACATAGAAATACAAATAGATTTAACCATTTCTCTATAGCTTGAGACGTTCGTAGTTAACCTTACCAGAAGCCATTTTGGACTGTAGATAGCAATAAAGTGACTTGACAAATTTTGAAATCACCTTTACAAATTAGTAGATACGACTTACTAATTATTACTTAAAACAAATTTAACCATTTCTTTCTAATTATTAAGGTAAATATAGATGGAGCATCCTACAATTTCCTTCCAATTTCTTTTTAAAATTTGGGTAATTTACTTGCAAGATTTGATGCTTACTCCATGAATACTTTTTAAAAACATAATTTGTATAATTGGTAAACCCATAACTAAAGCTTTATCAATCTGTGTGAATGTAGTATTTTATGAATAT
This sequence comes from Abscondita cerata, assembly GCA_030710515.1. NCBI lineage: Eukaryota > Metazoa > Arthropoda > Insecta > Coleoptera > Lampyridae > Abscondita > Abscondita cerata. The sequence goes on along the minus strand of JALBCR010001460.1, from coordinate 215,060 downwards.
AGGTACCTACTTTAAAAGCCCTGTTAGGTCGTTCAAGGTATATGATATATTTGTTTTTTAATGAAAGTACTTTATTAAAGAAAACACATGGCGAAACCGTTTTTAATTGATTGTGCCGATCTTGAGATATCCGCCCAAATCAACACAAATACTGGTGTGTGTGACGTCACTACGTCTCAGCAACGCATTCATGGGTATACCAACACGTGAACGTAGTATGCGCGAAAAGTGTTAATCAGTGCAGTTTACGGCTATATTGCAAAATATCATTAATTCGTTAAGATGACACTGTGTTGTGTAGTGGGATGTTCAGAAAGATCTGAAAACAAACCGATAAACTAATTAGTTTTCATGTTTTTCCAATCCCTGATAAATCGCCGGTGCGATACAAAGCTTGGGTTAATAGAATTAACAGAGCGCATTTTACACCAAATCGAAGAACCGTTGTATGTTCACGACACTTCCAAAATGAAGACTTTGAAATATCGCCAGTAGTTCTTGAAAATATTGACGTTAAACCCAAAGTGGCCTTAAAAAAATAAGCCGTTCCATCCAAGTATTTGACATTGTTGGGGTAACACCAATTACCAGCGGTAAGAAAGGACATGTAAAGTGGAACATTTTTAAATAGTTGTCCATAATTCTGTCTCAGATATCAAGACGCAGTTTTACCGAAGATAGCAGAAGAATCAATGGAAGATACTTTGGTGCCAACTACATCAAACGGCAACAATATAGAGGGACAATGTTAGTTAGGGAATGAGACTTTGCGGAAATACTGGCAGCCTACGATTTCTAAGCGTAGTTAGTTAGCTGCAGCAAACATAAAGTTACCTAACGTGATACGGATTCTACGATGAGAGATATTTCTGAAATGGAATATTCTTCAGAAGAAAATGATGATAGTGACAATCAGTTTTTAGAAACAGCTTGTAGTATTAACGACGACAGACTGTTTTTAGTAAACTGGAAAAGTCTGAGACAATTATTTACGAACTGCAACGAATGTGCAGAAAAGTCAGTGATATATCTGTCAAGGAACGAGGATGTGCCGTGTACGTATCGTGTATATGTTCAAACAATCACACATATGTATGGAAATCTAGTGACACCATAAACAGATTTTCAGTTATAAATATAGCCGTTGCAAGTGCTATGTACACAACCGGTCAAAATTTTTTGAAATTTCAATCTTTTGCTGAAACTCTAAATTTAAGTTTCTTAAAAAACTCTAGTTATTATAACATTATTTCAAAATTTCTTCACCCTGCCATTAAATTCCTGTGGGTTAGCGAAAAGGACAGTATTTAAAAAAAAGCAGTTGAAAATTGTAACGGTGAGCTGTGGTTAGTTGGATATGGGCAATATGCACATATTCAGTGATAGTACATTTCAAGTCAGAAAAATTTTAGATTTTGTTGTAGTTCAAAAGGGCAAATTGAAGGCGAACTTGAAAAAGCGGCCTATGGGAAACTACTACATAGATTTATTTCAAATTGATTTGCCTATAAAACTATTTCTTACTGATCGGCATCGTGGAATACGAAAATGATAAGAACAAATACCCGCAAGTGACACATGAATTTGATGTTTGGCACTTATGGCGAAAACATTAGCTAAACGAATAAAAATTTATGAAAAAAGTCAGCGTTAATTCAGGGTTGGACAAAGCATAATAAACCATTTATGGTGGTCTTGTTAGACTTGTGGAGGTGACGAAGACATTTTTAATAGAAAAATTGACATCACTGTTAAATCACGTGTGTAATATTCATTCTTGGTCTGGAAATAAGTATATACATGCATGTGAACATGAAGAACTGAAGCCTGAGGATGTTGTAGAAATAAATTGGATATCTCCAAATTCAAATTCTTAATTCAGTTATTAAAGATAAAAGTTTTTTAGATTTAAAACAAACGAAGCACTATTGCCATACTGGTAGTTTAGAATCATATCATAACGAAAGGTTGAAATATCTGCCAAAAGAAACTCATTTTCTTACGATGGAATGGTTTGCCGAGCGATGCTAGCGATACTAGATCATAATTCAAATGTCGGACGTGACATAACTGGTGAAAAATTAAAATTCTCAAAAGCAACGAAAAATGGGTAATTCGAAACAATTACGAGAAAAAGAGTGCCGAATGGAGAAAACGGTTTTGTCGTATAGTATTCCAAATAGCATCTTCAGAGCTGGTCTTGGTAGAAGAAAATGATTGTCACACTAACTTAGGCTTACCTACAAATATTGCTCCTGTGTAACGTCCGCACATTGAAGACATCGAAAAACGTTAGCCATAGATTTGGAGGAATGTCGAAAATCAGTGGAATAATCAAAAATTCATATTACAATTACATAGTTTTGTTTTTATGTTTAAATTTATTTTGAGTTTTTATTAATTTGTTAAATTTACAATAACAGTAATTTTAATCAAAATATTATGGAGCAACTTCCCTCAGCTGCGACAAACTCTAGATACTATTGATCAGCTGGATTTGGATATTCTAACCTCACGGCTGCAATCACACAAGATGGTAAAGTTTTGGGTGGTTTCTTTCCAATCCGATTTGAAATTGTTTGCAACTCTGCAGTTTGTGGTTCGCTCTTGCAATGCATCAAAACATGGTAACGAGCAGTTCTTAAAGTGTCTTCTGAGAAATTAGCCGCACAACAGTTTTCTTTTAATTAATAGATACCATTTGATTACAAATTCTTAAAACTTGATAACAAATTTTTACAAATGACTTACTAATTAATGACGGTACTAAAATTTTGATATTGCAAGATATCGAGGCTACCGAAAGTTAGCCCCAAAAACTGTTTTTATTAAAATAAATTCAAAAATTCACTTACAAATTTATATTTTTATCTTACAAATACTTTACAAACAACTTACTAATTAGTAAGAACCAAAGTGAATATAAACTCCGAAAATGAGGGGCTAACTTCACGGACATGAATTATGTCTTATGCAATAAAATATAAACCGTTGAAAGATATAGAAAACAAAACGTTAACACATAAAAATGAAGAGTAACGAACATTTCCGTCGCGGAAATTTAAAATGTCCTAATAATGCAAACCATCATTTGAAAGATTTATTACAACGTTACGAACACAACTGTATGCTAGTATAGTATGTTGATATCACAACATTTGCCCAAAAATATGTTTTGCATCTATTTCAGAAAATACATACAAAAGCGACAAATCGTCTTGAGATAATGGCATTCCACAGATTACTCTAATATCTTCCGCACCTCATAACAGCAAAAAATCCCAGTGCAATAAATGAGTTGTATCGACATTGCGTAGATAAGCTTTTTTGTAAAGTAATCAACCTCTTAATTTTTTTATCTTCTAGTATTTGAGTTCTACTCATTAAGATACACTGATTTATTAAGATGCATGCAATAGATATCACATATTAATTTTTGTTGGGGAATCCATACAGCTAACCTAGTTAATTTTGTATTACAAAAAATACATATTTATTTGTTATTATTACAACTGGAAGTAGAAGAAATTTGCGTTTAATGGATATTAAGACACTCGCATGAAATTTCCTGAAGAGAATTTCCTAATTCTCCTGCTCATAAAATGTATTGCATAATAGACTACTACTTAAGACATTGTAATTAAAGGCGTTGAGCAAAGATGAAAAGTGAAAATTATTGCTACTAGACGAGCGTCTTTTCAAATTTATTTGGCGCCGCTTCAAAAAATCAACCTCTGTAAAAGTTTCAACGTAAATTATCGATTAAAATGTTGAATAATTTGTTGATGGATATTTTTAATTCCTACTTAACTGATTAATTAGTTACTGGGGCTCCGACTAATGCATTGGCGTAAATTAGTGGAAAATTCAGTTTTCCTAAGCAGCTTAACAAATTCCATTTTAGTTTAACGTATATGTATTCCATTATAATTTAACATATATTATATAAGTAAAAATTAATTTGGAATAAAATTTTTAGTTCCACGTATTCACAAATATAAATTACAACAGCCCTAGTATAAATCAAACAGTTTTAATCAAACCCACTTATGATTTCAAGCCCATTTACAAAAGCATTTTATATATAATTTCCTAATTTCAGTTAATTAAGGGAATGCATTGTACTTACAATACTGTGTGTTTATTTAAAGCTGCATGGAGATGAAATAAAAATAAAAACAGAAAGTTTATGTGTAGTAATAAAGCACTTAAATTTTGATATATTGCCACTAGTAACGTGTACTTTAATCTAATAATGCACGAATTTGTGCATTCCTCTAAAATTTATGGAAAATGTATACTACGATATTAAAAATTAATAAAATACAAGCAGTACAAATCAAAATTTCATATGTTTAGCTCAAACATATCCTAAAAATTTGTTTGCAATTTACCCCTTCATTATCATTTACAATAAAACATTACTCATTGGGTCTATGCAGAACAAATAATTGATAACATCTATGTTAAATTCAAAATTAATGCATACAATTTGAGCACAATATAGCAAAATATTTTTATTAGATTGAAAAATGGAAACTAACTTATGTGGTAATGTAAGTGTTTAAAGGTGTATTTTAATAAAAAAATCAAATGTTCATAATGATTTATGCCGAAAAATCCGGGTTCCATTCCGATTGTCGTAATTTTTTTTATTAATAAGTTTATTATAAATGTTATTATTAATACAATTTTTCTTTTTCCAAAATATTAAATTCATTTTACAAAATTGTATTATAATAATAATAAAGTTAAAAAAAAATACTGCAATCGGAATCGAACCCTGGTTAGGAGGTGTAAGAAATTACTAGGCAAGAAATTAAACAATTCATTTACAAAGGCCGCTTAATAAATGAGAATTCATTCGGTTAATAAATAAAAATTCACAAAAAATTTACTACGTATTTTACTGATTTTTTAGTAAAATACGATTTGAATGTCTCCTATCAATTTGTTCTATTTTATTTATTCAACATATTATGATGTTATATTGTGTTCAAATTGTGCCAGAACAAAGATACGTTAATTTTTATTTAAGATAGTAAATACCTATGTCAATTTTTTCCTTAGGACACACGGTATAATATAGAGTCTAGCATGAAAAACATTTTGTTTATTTAAAATCCAGTTTACTAAAAAAAAAATACAGAAAAACTACAGTGAAACTTAACATCAATTACCAATCAGAAAGCATTTGTTAATGTTTGGTATGATGATTAACACTGAAATATAATTAAACCTGAGAATATAAATGTTTATAAAATGAGTTCGGGTGTGGCAAACACAAGATCTTTACTGTTTGCTTTTTTGGTGCTGCCCTGGCATAATAACTTTTGTGGGTGTGGCGACGCATGCTTTTAAAATTTGTATGCAAATGCAGCAGTAGATGTCGAAGACTTAGGCTTTTAGGTTTCATGAGGAAGTCGGTAGAGTTTGTTGAAATCCTGTATGACTATGTCGTTTTTGGAGAAATTCCACTTTTGGGCTCGAATACCGCAATCAGCAAAACTATGAGTAAGCTTTGACCTGTTGGTAAAAAAGATGAGGCGCTGTCATTGCCCTTTTGAGCGATGATTACACAACCACTACCTGATTACAGTAACGTTATACTAATCATAGGTTTTTTTTTGCATATTCCAGCAAATTTTTCGTTTGTGGAATGTTTAAGAATTAGGTTAGGGTATGACAATCTCAGAGTCTCTCTTCTAGGGGTAATTAATATCACGGAAATATTATGGGATTTAAATTTTATGGTTGCGTTTTGGGTTTCAAAAGCTGTTTTGTTGCAATACTTTGAAGAGACCGGCGGAAAGCAATTTTAGTTTATTGTGGTTTGTTCCAATGATTTGATTGCTTAGATGATTTAGTGTTCTTTGGTTTTTTGGTTTGCTGCCGCGTTGAAGTTTTTTTTGTGTGGCTTCTGTGTTCTGTACAAAGATTTGTGGAACCTACGACGTGAAAAGTTTCTCGAGGTGTTGCAACACAATATCTGTATATACTAGTAGTGGCTTTTGGAGACTTAGACCTGGAAGTTTCCTTGACGTGAGAAGGCGTTGGTTTTGTTCCGTTGGTCAAAATCGTCGCCGTTGCTCGGAAATTGTTTGACCCTCTAGAACGGCAGCTCAAAATTAATACCTTGGAGTGATTTAAGACATTCTGTATTGGATGTGGTTTGCAGCAACGTTAATTATCATAGTAGGTGATGGTCAGGTTGGCCGAAGAAAAAGGCGGGACGTAGGATTTGATTGTTGATGAAGTTTGCTACCATTTGGAGTAACGGGAACCCATTTTCCATAATTCTCGACAGGCACATAATTATTTAGTTTGTTGGTACCTTGAATCAACGTCGTTTAGGGCGCTAGTTGCTATTTTAAACGTGCATATCGATTTAATGTTTGGTATTTGCGTTTGTAATTTGTTTGCGACCTTGTTGATTTTATTTGTGTAGTGGTCACGCAAGATGTTCCAAATGACTCGGAGTATCACGATCAGCTACAAGACGGCGTTGTAAACTATGTTTTTTTTACATCAGCGTCACCACTTTGGATTTCAAAACCTATTTTGGATATAGAAGATTACATATAATGAAGGACTTTTATTAGCACATACGGATACAACTAGTGTACAACTACTATCTTATTATATTTACATTCAACTTTTTATGTACATATTATAACATACACAAATTATTAATTTTTACTAAATCGGTTCGATGTGAGAGAGATTGAAAAAGTCTAAATCTTTGTACAAATTTTTATTGTGATTCGTAGCGTGAACCATGTTTTATTTTATTGTGCTTTTCTCTACATTCTTATTAATAACTAGTCGGACGCGGACCTAAATTCTGCATCTCGAAAAAATAGTAAAATTCGATAAATTTTTTCATTAAAACGAACAATTGATAAACGTTAATTTTATTGATGTAGAATTTTGTTGTCAATCACAGAACTTGCATTTACTACGTTATTCTACAACAGGAACACTTCTCTTGCTTCTAGAGGCTTGGTTACCACTTTCACCACCTAGGAAAGATTTTTCTTCTCTGAAGAAGCGCGGACTTATTAATCGTTTCAGCAATATCTCAATTCCGCTAGACTTTCTTTACATTAATTTTGTACGTATCTAGAGCCCAATAGCACGAAAAATTGGATTGATTGCGGGTTTGTTTTGTTTATAAGTAGTATCTGATACTTTCGCAGTTACTTAACAATGGTTTATTATTTGTTAAGGAGAAAATTACACAGAGCTGCAAAACGGCACTTTTCTCAGTTTCAACATTGCGTGAGGGCGATTCTAGTAGACATTTTGCGCTAAAAACTATTCTGACCTTCAAATTGTTTCTAGAACGTTAGTTTTTCTTAATTTTTACTGAAATTGTCAAAAATTGCTATTTTTACAATTTCTATGAATTTATTTTAAGAATTAATTGGTCGTATATTCTCTTGGTTGGATCTTCCTCTGATCTAGTCTTAACTGGTCGGATCTCCTTCCGATTTTCCATTTGCTGGTTGGATTTCTGAGGTTGTATTCGTAATTATAGACCTCAAGAATCGCTGTGTACAAGTGGAATACTAAAAACTATATCTTCATTTTAAAAATCGTAGAAAAATTTAAGAAAATAGATTTTAAAACTTAATAGTAGTACTATGTGATGCAATTGTGTAAATTGAAACAAAAAATTTGGTTCTCAAAAGAAATTTATAAAAATGGTTAAAATAGAATTTTTTGACCATTTCATCCAAGGTTTCAAATCAATTTTAAGGGTCAGTTTAGTTTTCAGATTTACAAAAAAAATTAGCTTTTTTTTACTAAAGATAAGCTAATCAGACCTTTTCAAATTGACTTATAAATGACATTTAAATTTAAACATCAACTGGGTCCATGTTCAATAATAATTATTTCTTTAATTGGACAAAGTTATAATTTCTATTGTTTTGAAAAAAATCCATTTTAGTCATTAATTTGGATGTGTTTTAAAACATCTTAGTAGATACATTAATTATTGTTTTTTTAGTTTTATTTTGTACGCTCTAAAACTCCATAATCATATCTGTCAATTTTTGAAAGTTCTATATCTTTTTAAGGTGGCCATATATTTAAATTTAAATTGATGAACTAGAATCTCGACAAAAATTTGTATAATATTAATTGGCATCATAATTTTACTTTGATCGTCACAGACAAAGATTCTATCATTTACTTTAATACCATTTCCCCGTTAACGATTATATATCAAATCCTATCGTTTATTAATTCAACTTCTCAAATTTAGTTATCAAGAATGCATTACGTATTTCTAAATGACCAAGCGTAGTAATTACAATAAATATTGATAGCGAGACACGTAAATAATAGATACGTACAGGAGTAATGACAACGTTCACACTCATTTTCATTTTACTTCTTAAGAGTTAGCTGTTGTTTGCGCTGGTGTTATTTAATTTCTATTCACATTTTTAAAATATTAAAAATTTATACCGAGTCTAATTTAGATCAAATTAACACTGCACGAAAAAATTTAAATGAGGTCGTTCTAGAATAATCAGTTACATGAACATTTTACTGTAATATATGAGAATGTTGTTGTACATGTTGTTTTTTTTTTTAATTGAAGCTCTGCAAATAATAAAATAAGATGAAAATTCTAAATAATAAACGATTTATTTTTTTGGAAAGGCTAAAAATTTTGCAAGAAAGAATTGTTTTAAGTCCACGTTTTCGTCTGGCATCTAATTGGTTTTATATCGTTATTTTATTGAAATAATTTTTCCAACCCGCTACTTACTTTATCTACTCATTTTAAATTGGTATTCCTAGACAATTAATATTAAAAACATTATTTATTACAATATTTTGTGAGGGACTGTGCTCAACATCCCATACTGTGAAATGTTCTTATCGATTACAATTACAGTATTCCACAACTAAGGAAGTATTAAAAAAAATTAGTAAAAGTTGTAGAAAATAAAACTTTTGAAAATGTTTGTGTAAATAATATAGTTAAAAGATTCTGCAATTTAAATAAGTAGATAAGTAATGCCGGTTTTTTCTTACTCTTCGCGATAAAAAATTAGGGTAGGAGAATTTGAATTCCGGTCGCTCTCGCTTGTCGTCGGGAACGTGCGTGCATGTTCGACAATGTTCGGGAGGCGTTCGGTGCCTTTGGTGTCGATTGGGGTACTCAGGCTGTTTGGGTAAGAGGCAGGGGCGTGGTAGGTTAAAGACCCTTGCCCTCAATTTAGCGTAATGATTTTCAGGTCAATGAACTCTCGTGTACTCATGAAACATGTTTTTTGAATTAACTATATAGGTATACGAAATATATGGCCTATTATAGAACCAAACAAAATTTCAATGTCAAAATATTTTATTACTCAACATATTCTCCTCTTAATTGGATACATTTATTACAGCGAACCTGCAACGTCTATAGACCTTTAAAAAAATTTTTTCTTCTTGTTCTGCAAACCAGACCTCCACAGTTCTATTACCTCCTTGTTGGAAGAAAATGTTACGACCTTTTAAACTTTTTTTCGGTTGAGGAAAGAGGTGATAGTCGGACGGAGCCAAATCGGGTGAATAAGGGGGGTGTTCTAGTAATTCAAACCCTAAATCACGAATTTTTCCATGCAACATGAGATTTGTGTGCAGGGGCGTTGTCCTGCAAAAACAAAACACCTTTGGATAGCTTTCCGCGTCTTTTTATCTTTAATATTTTCCCGTCGAGTGGTCCAGTAATGTCGAATAGTAATCTCCAGTTATTGTTCTACCCTTATCCAAAAAATCAATCATGATTACTCCATGGCAATCCCAAAAAACTGAAGCAAGAACTTTTCCAGCAGATTTTTGGACACGAAACTTCTTAGGTCTTGGAGAACCAGAGTGTCGCCATTCCATCGATTGTTGCTTTGTTTCTGGATCGTAGAAATGTACCCAAGTCTCATCCATAGTAACAATTTGGTTTAAGAAGTCTACATCGTTTTCAAATCGAGCACAGATCGAACGCGATGCTTCTACCCTTGCACGCTTTTGGTCAACATTCAAACATTTGGTGATCCATTTTGCAGCAATTTTTCATGTCCAAATTGACGTGAACCATATGATGAACGTTCGTATGAAATATTTAGTGCTTCAGATATCCGTTTTAGCCCAATTCGACGGTCTGATAAAATCATGTCATGAACTGCATCGATATTTTCGGGGACTGACACAGAAACTGGCCTTCCCGATCGGTCATCATCTTCAATGGAAAATTTACCTCTTTTGAAGCTTGCATTCCAATTTTTGACGGTCGCATACGAAGGACATTGATCACCAAGGGTATTAAGCATATCTTCGTAAAATCTGCTTACCTCTGAACCCTTTTATATACAGGTACTTGATGATGGCTCGATACTCCAATTTTTCGATTTTCACAATTTCGGTGGACATCTTTTTCATTTAATTTATTGCGTGACTATGGTTTACTTTTGACGTCAAACTTTACACTGACACTTCTAATAATTACGGTTTATACAGGAACTGGTCTAGGCTAACTAGATATCAATACATACTCGTATAATGTAAATGTAGGCTAACGAAAAAAATTGATATTTTAGTGCAAGGATATGAGGTAAACAATAGAACTCTAAGAAGAAGTTATAACAACACATTACGAACATCCGAAATTATTACAATTATGTTAATTATTTAATACCAATAAATATTAAGCGATACATACTTTTTTATCAATTCAACTGTTGTGGATCGTATTAAAATCCAACCTTTACTTATTGCTTACTTCTTTTTTTAATTCTTTCAATCGAGTATGCAGATGTCTCACTTTCTCTGTTTCATAGTAGTAGTAGCAATGGGGGCATTCAGCAGCAATAACTAGTGCATTTTGCAATTACTCTCTGTACATGCAAGTACACGGCGTGTACTTAGTGTAATTGCGCGCGCTTGCGGGGTGTGGACGATGTACATGTAGTGCTTTTTCAATTACTCTCGGTGCTTGCTACTTTTTTTAATTACTCTCGGTACTTGTGGGGTGTAATTGGTGCAACCCTTTTCACCGCCTCCTTGATGAAGTAAGATGGCGGATGCATGTTCGCTTGCGGGGTGTAAACGATGTACATGTAGTGCTTTTTCAATTACTCTCGGTGCTTGCTACATTTTTAATTACTCTCGGTACTTGTGGGGTGTAATTGGTGCAACCCTTTTCACCGCCCCCTTGATGAAGTAAGATGGCCGATGCATGTGCGCTTGCGGGGTGTAAACGATGTATATGTAGTGCTTTTTCGATTACTCTCAGTACTTGCTACATTTTTAATTACTCTCGGTACTTGTGGGGTGTAACTGCTGCAACCCTTTCGCCGCCCCCTTGATGAAGTAAGATGGCTGATAGTGGGACTCGCCCCATTGAGGGTGGCCATCTTTTCGAGTACTTGTTCATATGAGTGCTATGATTGGATAATTCGCCGCCCCCGGTAGGGGTGGAGCGCAGTTAAGGCGGCGATTTTTGATTAGAATTGTGGGTGTGGTCGTCTTTTCGAGTACTTGTTGATATGAGTGCGATGATTGGATAATTCGCCGCCCCCGGTAGGGGTGGAGCGTTGTTAAGGTGGTGATTTTGATTAGAATTATGATATATTTGATAATGATATGCAAGATGGCCGTCTATAATTACAAATCGTCGACACCGCCCCGCGTCGCGGGTGGGTTTAATTAAGCCGCACTCGAGATTACCGAACAAGTTGGAACAGGGAATTATGTCCTTTTCTAACCAAGCTATCTCTCTCTCTCTCGATGTGCAGGTGTTGGTTAATTATAAATGCATAGATTGCAACGGGTGGATTTCATTAAGATGAACTAGACAGCTAAACAAGTTGGATCCTGAAATTGCGTCTTTTCTAACCTGTTTATCTCTCTCTAGTTGTTTGAAAGCCCAGGTGTTCCTTAATTATATATGTGCGGGGTGTAAATTACGGATCACGCTTGTGATAAAATAAAATGAAGCGGTCATTAGTTTCTTTCGAGTCTTCGTGGAGGTGATTTCGGTTGTTCTTAGTGTTATGAGCGATAAAATAAGTTGTGATATAAAAATTTTATTCAGCGTGCAAAATCGCGCTCCGTTCCATTAAATTTGGATTCCCCGTCTACGACGATTGGGTTTTGTGGTGGCGGTGTTGAACAGAAAAAATCAATGGATACGTTAAACACAGGGAGTCAACAGCAGCAAAACGCTCCGGTGGATTCGAATTCGTCGTCGTCGTCTTCGTGGTCTTTTGCCACGGAATACGACATAGCCAACGAGTCGAGGCTTCTCAATTTCAACAACGCTTCGAACGAGAAGCTGGTGAACGCGACCTGCTATAAGCTAGACTATGACGATGAGGGAAAATATATAGAAATCGGGTACAGTACTTATCTGCAACTTACACCGGTAATTAGAATTTGGAACAGCCCAGAGTATAATGGTGTATGCAGCGCAAGTGGCCCGCACAATGCGCATTACAACGATCGAGAAAAAACAATGTCCTGCTAACCATTGACGAATGGAAGAAGCTAATGGGGCTCCGCAATCATCTCATGAACGACTTTTTCTGCAACTCCGTCGGCGAAGAGTTTAGACAGGAGTTTGTAGATGTTAATGATGGACCCATAGAGTGCATAAGTAAAACTTCTGACATATCTCGCGATGTGAAAATCGTTTACACTACAGAATATCATCCCGATTTGATTGGTTGGAACGCCTGTAGTGATAATGGTTTTGTAAACACAATCACTTTAACTCGTGATTATAAAAATTGCGTTCTAAACAAGTGGGATGTGGATTGCATGTTTGGTTTGAGAGAAATAATTAATTATCGGTTGGAGTTAATGCAATCGCACAACCTGGAAGCGTTCTACAACCATGTAATCAAGCGTGTTGCAATCGAGCAGGGAAAGAAGAAAACATTGGATCAATCCAACTACGACGATGATGGCTGGAGTGTTTATGACGCGTATGAAAAACTGTTAAACATTGAATGTAATATTAATTCGCACAATGTATTATGTTTAATGGAAGTTTTATATCGCCGTCCTAGTTTTATTATGTCATGTGTAGCGGAAAATATGCGCTAGAAACCAAGCATCGATGATGCTTTTTATGTATTTCTTTTCATGTATTGTTTTTAAATATATGCATATTTATCTAGTAAATAATTTTTTAATCAAGCCTACAAGATAAAAAAAATATTCTATGATGTCTGTATAAATATATTTGCATGCTAATTGTCAAGCAAAAGGCGTCATGCTGGCATCAAAGAAGGGTAAAAAAATGAAGTGCAAACAAGGAACTGGTGTTATAAACAGTCTAATTAACAAACTTCCTGTAGAATTACACCTGCCCGGGTATCAATATTGTGGACCGGGCACAAAGCTACAAAAACGGTTGGCCAGGGGCGATGCTGGTATTAATGCCCTAGATTCGCACTGCAAAGCACACGATATCAGCTACAATACCAGCCCTAACGATTTAGCTGCAAGACATCGGGCTGATCATTTGCTCCAACAAAAGCTTGGGAGCGATTCAAGTCAAAAGACGCAAGTTTGGGTGAAAGAACAGCTGCTCTAGCAGTTAGTGCGGCTATGCGTGCTAAGCGGTCATTAGGCATGGGTTTGAATAAATCAAAAACTAGAACCATGAAGCGAAAAATAAAGAAACGAAGAGTGAGAGCGTCGTTCAACAAAGTTCACCGTATGATTAAGAATAATACGAAAACTAATTATGTAAACGGCGGCGGAGGCGGTAATCCTATCTCGATGATTAAAAAAGCCTACGATCAAGCGAAGCTGGCTGTTCGACATTTTGGCGGAAAACGAAACATAGTAATGCCTCGTATCATTCCAATCCCTAAAAGTGGTGGAATATTACCATTTCTAATACCACTATTTGCCGGACTTTCTGCAACTGGAGCGCTCGCTGGTGGTGCAGCTGGAATAGCTAGAGCCGTTAACGATGCGAAAAACGCAAAGCAGCGTGCTGAAGAAGCTACTCGACATAACCGCACGATGGAAGCTATAGCCCTGGGGAAGAAAGGTAGCGGCATATACTTGAAACCATACGGAAAACGCGGCTCTGCATTATATCTAAAACCATACACAAAGACCGGTTCTGCACTATATCTGAAGCCACATCGCGGTTCAAAAACTAATAAAGCTTCCCGAAAGAGCGTTAACAGATGTCGATTTGCGAAAGTTAGCTAGAAATGCACCATACTTTAGAGATGTATTTATGCGCGATAATTTACCAAAAGACGGGCCTGATGTGAACGAATCAGCGATTGTAAACCTAGATAGTGTTCGAGGACCAGGAACACATTGGGTGTGTTATAAGAAACGAGGATCGAGAGTATGGTATTATGACAGCTTCGGCAATGTAAAACCACCATCTGAATTAATCAAGTACTTTCGGGGATGCGAGATCTACTACAACTACAAAAAGGACCAGGAGTTTAATAGTGTAATTTGCGGGCATTTATGTCTTAAATTTCTACATTCGTAAATGTATACAAATTTTGTATAAATAAATAAAATATCTATACACACGTATCATTAATCAGTTACAATGTCGATAACATTCAGTTTGGAAGGTGTTGGTAATACAGCTTCGCATGATTTTTATCCACCGATTGAATTAGACGAAAAATACAATCATGTGATTGGTCTGGTCGGATTTTTGGGTGTAATTCTATTCGAAATATTAACGATGGCAACGATAAATTATACTATATAGATAGTGATACAGCTAAAAATCTGCTAAAGTCCTCCATATCCCGCATGGATCATACGAAATAGATGAACTTAACAATTATTTAACAAAACAACTGGTTGCTGATTATCGTACAAAAACAAATTAAGCAAAGAAGAGGGGGGATTGGACGACTCCTCTATATTTAAACTGCGGGCAAACAATAATACTCTGAAATGCGAACTTCAGAGTGTTTATGCGATTGACTTTACGCAGCCGGGAAATATTGGTCGTATGCTCGGTTTCGAATCCAAAATACTCAGTCGTAATATTAGCCATAAATCTAGCTTGGATATTCAAA
Source organism: Abscondita cerata (assembly GCA_030710515.1). NCBI lineage: Eukaryota > Metazoa > Arthropoda > Insecta > Coleoptera > Lampyridae > Abscondita > Abscondita cerata. The sequence continues at coordinate 199,983 of JALBCR010001460.1, read as the reverse complement.
TAATAAAACACACCAACATACACGTCGAGTGTAATATTATAAAAGGAGCGTACAGAAACGGGAGAATTGCAAAGACCTTGTACGAAGTGGACATTTCAGTACCACCAGGATATCGTTTGGATAAAATACCGAGCAATACCCAATATTTGGAGCTAAACACCCGCATTATAAGCAATATTAGCATCAGATTAGTCAATCAAAAAGGCGAACCGATAGATTTTGGCGGCGACGAGCCTTTCACTGTGAGATTGGAATTGAAGAAAGAATTATGGGGTTAAAATTTAGTAAAAACACTTTTTCTGTTGTAAACTGCGGCGGCCAGATCTGCGGCTCTAATAAAAAACGCCGATTTCTATAAAAAACAAATCATTCGCTGGAGGATCCATTAATAAACAAGCCAACAACAACACATCATCACAGATATTTCGTGCATTATCAAGTAAGAAGAAGAAGAAAAATAAGAGCGTCAGCAATCACTTGACTGTAAAAGAAAAACTTTTCTTAAAATCAATAGGTGTTAAGGTGAAACAATAACAGAAAAAGGAAAAAAAAAGATGAGCGAACAATTAAATATTTTCGACGATGCTCATTTCGACGATTCAATCGTTAGATCTGATATTCACACGTACTTGCCTTATGGGTCCAATAGTTATGAGCCATCAGACGAAATCAGAATTGCAATTCAAAGCCAGGATTTGATTACGGCCACCCACGACAGTTTTCTATACATCGAGGGTTATATTACCCGAAGGCAAGCAGACGTCGCAAAAACATGTGATTTAACAAACAATTTTGCTTGTTTCTTGTTCGAAGAGATTCGATATGAATTGGGCGGACATCGCGTGGACGTTAGCAGAAATCCTGGTATCGGGTCGGCAATGAAGGGCTATGCATCGTATGGCGCTGCAGACAAGAAAGCGCTGGCCCACATCGGATGGTCTCCGTTGAATGAGAACACTCTACAAGTGCAATTCAGCGCAAACGATGCTGATTTGGCCAAAAAATTCGGGGTTTGTCTGCCTCTGAAGCACATATTCGGATTTGCCGAACATTATAGACAGGTTATCGTGAATATGAAGCAGGAGCTTGTTTTGATCAGATCGAGAACTGATTTGGATTGTTATTATGGGGAGGCAGATGCGACCATAACGCTTTCCAAAATTCAATGGAAAGTGCCGCACTTAACACTCAGCGATAGAGCAAAGCTGAAACTGTTCGAGAAGATTAATAGAAACCCTGTAATCACCATACCGTTTCGACAATGGGAATTATATGAATACCCCGCTTTAAAGCAGGTTAAAACTGATACATGGCCGATAAAGACGTCTTCGCAATTAGAGAAACCCCGATGGGTTATTGTTGCTTTTCAGAAAAACCAAAGGAGACGCTCAAAAATGGCAAGGCGAGTGTTTTTGACAGCGGCAATATTACAGATATTAGATTACATCTTAATTCTGAGAGATATCCGTATGAATCCATGAATTTGGATTTTGGCACAAACAAGTATGCATTGGCGTATAGGAATTACATTAACTTTCAACGAGACTATTACGATCGAAACGAATGCAATATTGTCGGAGGGTGCGCCGGTTCGAATGTCACATCAACAATCTCCATTCCCACATTCGACTATCAACAATTTAAAAATTGCCCTGTCTTTATAATCGACTGTGCCAACCAGAACGAGAACTTGAAGAATTCTACCGTGGACGTTAAACTGGAATTAGAATCCGCAGCAAACTTTGAAAACAATATGGGCGCATACTGTCTAATAATCCACGATGCCCTTATCCAATACAACCCGATAACTGGTGAAGTCAAAAGGATGTAATACGGTCAATATGCAAGAGAAAACGAAAAGAAGACAAAAATATTCATATACACTCGATGTAATTTTTTGATAAATAAATAAAGTGCATGTACTTCTAAAATATCTTTAGTATGATTTAAATAACCCACTCGATAAGGTCGAATCGAGAAAAATGAAAATTGTGACTCAAAAGTATAGATTACCAGTGCATAATAATGAATTAATGATGTTATGCAATAGCGGCGACAAACAAAGTAAACACGGTGTCTTACTACCGAATACGGTAAGAGCAATCATCGCGGGGCCGTCAAATTCGGGAAAAACTAACGCGATGTTCAGTCTTTTAACCGAGGCAAACGGTCTGAAATTTAAAAACGTTTACGTCTACTCCAAATCGCTAAACCAAGATAAATACAAGCTGTTGTATGAGATTTTAACCGCGATGCCCGAAATAGGTTATTATACGTTCAGTGATAATGAAAATATTATGCCTCCTAACGACGCAAAACCCGACTCTGTATTTATTTTTGACGATATCGCGCTAGAGAAGCAGGATAATATTAGAGCATACTTCAGCATGGGACGTCATAACTCGATAGACTGTTTTTATTTGGGGCAAACGTATAGCAGGATACCCAAACAACTGATTCGAGATAACGCAAATGTTGTTATCCTTTTCCAGCAGGATGAGATGAATCTGAAACACGTGTACGATGATCACGTTAGTCCTACAATTAGCATGCAGGTTTTTAAAGAAATGTGTGGTGAGTGCTGGACTACGCCGCATGGTTTTCTAATGATTAACAAAGACGCAGTTGATATAAACGGAGGACGTTATCGAAAGGGTTTCGACGAGTTTATATTACCTTAAGAGCCGCAAGAATCTGTTTAGTTTGCCATCATATGCTCGTGGGTAAAATGGGTCAGATATATAGCAAGCAATTATGTGGTGTTATAGATAAAAAAAAAAGTGCGATTTTCTACAATTGTAACTATCGAACATGCTCACATGTCATTGGAACATAAACAGGCTCGTAAAGGACACTGGCATTTTTATGCAATCGATCGAGCGAGGTTTGAAAAAAGAATAAAGCAGTGCGATGTCATACTAGCACCAATTCTCGATATAAAACACCGCGAAAAACATATGAATCAGTACCATCGTAGTTGTGCAAATTTAGAAACATCTTAATATATATATATATATATATATATATTATTGGTATTATGTGTTGGATTTGATTAGTTCTCATAGTTAACAAACACGTGTCACACGGTGTGAGTTAGAACAATGGATTCCAAAGAAATAAATTTAAAAAATAAGATACAGCAAGTTCGAGAATCGATTAGAAAAAAATACAACGCTCTTAAACGTCAACGTTTGGACGCCGGAAAAGCATTTGTGGATACATATAAACCGATAATAACGCCGCTAACTAATATAGAGGAGACAATTAATTCGAAAAATGCTGACGGAAAGACCAAAAACTTGAATGGTGAAGCAGACATCAAAGAAATCGAAACAGTTGCGGGCACGTCGGATTCTTCTTCGAATGTCGAGTTACCTACGCCGCGTTATGAATTAGAGAGATCGTATTCGAATTTACTAGAACGTCAGTATCATCCATTACCACAAAAATATATGGAAATGCTAATGAGCGATACGCGAGGTGATAAAGTTGACTTTATGTATGGAGTTCATTACGACGCTGATAACAATAAATGGGTTATTGGAGATTCTGTTGTCAATATCCGTGATAAGGATCTTATTATTAATGGACGTTTGTATAAGGGCACGCCTGGCTTGTACGAACTGATATTTATGAAAAAACCAGATAGAAAGCTGATTCACAAATCAGATGAACTTAAGTATGTAAGCATTCTTTATGATACAAATGTTTATAGAAGAGCGTATAACTCCGACGCCCCGATTAGAGCAAACAGAAGCATAAAATATACTGATACAATCAGGCCATTATTACATAATCAACGAACACAAAAAAAACAGACTCGTCGTGCGCGAAATGATAAAGATAGCAGCGACGATGATAGTGACGAATCTTTGTCGTATCATTCATCGTCAAGCGGTGCAGCGGGGCGAGGTTTGTTTAAGAAATTCAGAAATAAACCCGTAGAGTATAGATACTGGAACAATATCCACGAGTTACTGGACGAATTACAAGTTTTGTGGGGAGAGAAGACTGCCGGAAACAGCGGTGTTAGAAACGAAATAATATCAATTTTAGAAGAATTATACGAAGACGGCTACATCGAAAACATGCCTTATACTATATAACAACGCTCGTGCTGTGTTTTATAATTAATACTCGAGTGATACCCGAAACAATAATGACGTCTATAGACAAATTTGGTCGCTTACATAGCAATGCTAGCAATTGCTCAAACACATTAATCGAGTCTCTAATAGCAAAAATTAATGCTATACAAAAACAGTGAACGGAGAAATCGCTACTCTTTTAACTGCGCTACCGGGCTATGTCAAAGCGAAAATGGATGCTGCATTCAAAGAGTTGTTTAATGAAAATCCTCTTCTGAGAAAAGCTAATCTATCAAATCGTTTGCTACACATACACGAACGCATAGAGGAACTTGCGACATCAACAACAGCTTCGCCCATCTTGCGGGCAATGGAGAAGCTCAACAATCGTATTGTAGAACTTGATTTGACGGCGTCGGTGATAGGGCAAATTCTGGTGTATTTAATGGAACATCTTAAACAAAAAAGTTGTTACAATCAACACCTACCCTAGAGACGTTTATAAAGACGTCTGAGGAGATACAAACTAAACATAAAGCGTCGCTTTAACATGTCTGTTGATAAATTTGGACGCCCGTTATCGGCCTCGATGACGCCGGCGAGTGTGACATCTCTACGAGGTCCTCCAGGTGTTGGTTTTAAAATAACGCCAGACAACAACTACGACATGGAAAATAGAAGACTAATTAACATCGCAGACCCTCTCGATTTACATAACGCAATCAATTTAAAAACTTATTTGGAAGATAAATATTTTTTAACGAAATGCAACTGAAAAACGTCGGATATCCGCAAATCGAAACCGATGGCGCAAATAAGGAATACGTGGACGCTACAAGTCGCGAACTTCAAAGATCAATTGACGCTTTTCAAAATCAACTGACGCTTATGCGAATACTATATACGCCGAATTAAAATTAGCGATTAATAAAATTAATGATATTCAGCAAACGAACGCTAAAGACATCAACGAAATTATTCAAAAAGTGATCCCCGATAAAAGTAAAATCATCAGTGAACGACGTTACGCTAGATATGTTTAAACAATCAATTCAAGACAATCCGTATGTAAACGGACGATATCTGAACGAATTAAAAGCTGATATCAAAACATTAAATGCCCGTCTAGATTCCAACGTTAAATCTAGAGATGATTCTATACGTGATTTAAGATCAGATTTGAACAAAATGAATAGTCTGTTACAAAATTTAAGAGAGAACGCAAGCGCAACACACAGATAACATGTCGAAGAGAACAAGTTGTGAATGAATTACATAAGCCAGCTAGAAGAAATTTCAGACGCCGAAAAGTCATTATTAGGGAGTTCGACGACACGTGGGGAATTGAGATTTAGCGGAGTTCCAGCCGTTTTCGCGCACTAATAAAGGGTTTCGATACATCTTGGTTGTTATCCACCGTTTTTCGAAATATTTATGGATGCGTTCTGTAAAATCAAACGTGGTGAAGAAATTATGAAGGCGTTGGTCCGACATTTTCCGTGAATTCGAGCGCGCACCAAAAATATACAAACCGATGCTGGAAAAAGAGTTTTACAATAGTACGTTTTTCGAAACTCATGGATAAAGAAAAAAATTAATCATTATTCAACGTATTCTACAAAAAAAAGGCGACTATATGCCGAACGCGTGATACGAACCATAAAAAAGCCGACTCTATAAATTATTTAGTCTGCAAGGCAATTATCGATGGTATAATTTAATTGATGGTGTTGCCAGAGACTATAATGATACGAGGCATAGAACAATTGGTATGAAGCCACGCAACGTAACATCAAAAACAGACTTAACTCACGTATTTGGTCGCATAAAATCGTTTTTGGACAAACCACGTTATGCCCCAGGAGACATCGTACGAATCTCTAAACATAAAGGTGTATTTTCAAAAGGGTACAATCATAATTGGACTGGCGAGGTTATTCAAAATCGCTTGAAGAGTCCAGGATTACAAATCCTGTTACATGTTTGCTTGAGGATGGCTGTTACGGTGAACACGATTCGCGGAGGTTTTTACCAGAAGAAATTGGCGAAGACTGGAGCCCCGAATGTTTATCATAATCTGAAAAAGTAATATTAAAACAGCGCGGTAACCGACTTTATGTTAGCTGGCTCGGACACACAAAGAAAACAGCCTGGATCAATACCGGGATGTTTTATAAGCAGCTAAATGCTGGCTTATATGAATGTAATAGAAGATGCTGTAAATAGAAAACGAAAAAAATATGTTGCATCTATTCGTACAAAAAAAAAAAAATCAGCTCACTTGAATTAAACACAATTACATGAACAAATTATGTCTAAAATGCATTTTGAACACGTGTACATGGATTGTAGGAAATTGTTCCAATTCACCTAGTTGATACATAAAACTCCCCATTGCTTACACACATATGTTTTCATCCACGCAAGCTAATAAGAACAAAAACACGCTATTTAACTGAATTTGAAAGCGTTTTATGAAGACATATCAAATTTTTAAAACACGCTTGTTCGCATTGAGATAAAGACTGTTTGAATTAAGGAAACTGCCCAAAATTCGCAAAACGTATTCTACTTGTTTTTAAACATATAAAACTTAAAAATAATGCCGTTTACAATGTAGCTTATTTCTAACCATAAAAATTTTGCCTATAATTAAACAACAAAAGAGCGACTTAAAGTTAGATCGTGATTTTAGTTACATAATAAATAGAAATATGACAATGACAATAATTTAATTACGGATCAGATATTATCATGCAGCTATTTTGATATCGAGCAATGCCCCAATGCTAGCGTATTAACCCCATCTGGCTGAACAAAACGTTTATTGTCAGAACCAGACAAAGCGATTTTATTTTGACGTATGCTAAAGAGATATCATGCTTGAATGTTCTAATTATGTTCTGCTCTCGTACAAATGTCACATTTTCTATCAAACACATTAAGTAATCATCAAATGAAATGTTATTTTGAACAACCCTCATCTAAAAACACCTTTAGCTTTTTACTGTTTTTGCGTTATTGAGTTGCACTGTGTTCGTCGATATTTGAATGTTGTATTTTGAAACTATATAATTTGGTTTCAATCCAATAAATTCCGTCATTATTCTACCCCGCATTTTCATCTTTCATCAAGCCAACAACTTTTTATTGCACCTAGTAATACCGAAAACGTTATTTTCTACATATTCGCTCGTGTCAAAAAGAGGTAGAATCTGTTTCATAACGTCATATATATATTATCTGTAAGATTATAAATCAGACTATCTGTGTCTGCTTATACAACAACTTGCAATGTATTGCTACAAATTTTCTCTCATCATATATTCATAGTTAGGAAACTATAGAGAATTTTAAGAAATATCTAATATAACCATACCTACATAAATTGGTTTATTAATAAACACTTCTGTTTTGTTCATCTCAATTGCTACAGTGTTATTATCAAAGATTGTTCTACTATGAAAAATTGGTTGATTTATATAATGACTGCGCAAGCGTCCACCCCATTGTTGGACTGTTTTTACGTTTTTGTGTTTTCTAACGTTTTCCATGCTTTTACCAAAAACCGCACATTATTTAATAGTTTGTACAGAATTCTTTTCAAAGTCGTTTGAGAATTCATTCTTAATCGCGTATTTAAATCTATGTATGGTTTGAGCCAAGCGGATTGTTTTAAAAATGAGAAGAATTCTGTGAATTTGTTTTAAAGATCATACAAATGGTTTAAACATTGCTGTAAATTTCTGTAATGAATTATATAGCCCAGGTTTTTGTTATACAATGTAGCTAACAATTTTTTTGTTTGCCAATTTGGCGGAAATTTATGTTCTGGACAAAGGGCAAATGATTGTGTGAATCGTTATTATTTTTGGGATAATCCAGATCAACCTCCAAATGTAATCTACGTGCGAGTCGGGGCGAGATATTAAACAGGTCAAAATTAATAATTTCGTTGTTATTTAACCCGAAATTCTAAATCTCCCGTAAGGCAAAACGGCTGCTCATTCCCGTAAGAGTAAAGGTTATTAAAATCGTAATACATCAAGTATGCGTCAGGCATTGCCAGTTATAATTATTTAAATATTTATTGTTGGCTTTACTATACCGCACGGAACATTGCGAAAGTCCTCCTCTTATACCTCTCTCTATAAGCATTTAAAATGTCGACGTCTGATAGCAATTCTAATTCAATTTTAGTATACCTCATCATGGCTTCCCCAAGCATATGCAGGGAAGGCTAATATAATCTGCGGATCAATCGCGTATGTTGAAATGCATCGATGCCTAAAATTTTGAAACACATCCGCCAACAAAGAACATCATGGCATTTTAAATATAAAATCCCCATATTCACCCCTAAATTTTTTTAAATTGAATGTCTTCCATACTGTTTCAGCAATGTTTATAATCAGAATCGGAAATGTTTGTGTTTTATTAACTTATCAAAAAACTCGTCTTTACTCGGCAGCGCAACTTAATATCCGTCAATTTTTCATAAAATCTAAATCTTTGTAACACACTAGCAGCCTCTTCTCGAGCCCAAGTTAGAATTCATTTCATTCAAATCTGAGAATTGGGTTTTAGAAATACAGAGCTGGTTTATATGCAAATATGAAGCCAATTTTCTAAGAACTATTCAAAAACCTAAACGAATCGATAAATCTAAATTTCATGTTGTTTTCGAAGCTTGCTTCAAATCCTCATATATTTCTCTTTAGTTAAGGGCACAACGTAAATATTCTTGCATTTTTAATTGGCTTCCAATAATACTATAAATACATCGTAGGCGTCGTTTAAAAGTGAAAAACTACAGATATCACTTTTTTTAGCTTGTAATTTAGATTACAATCTTGATGCGAAGGCCGTTTTATATGATCCCAGTGATATGATGGACAGTGTCGCGACTTTGATCATTGATCGAAACGTTTTTTCCGCATATTCCACAGTTTGTTGCAGTTCAAATTCTAATTTTTTCGCGTCTGTTAGAGGCAACATGGGAACAACTTTGTCAAAATATTTTTTTAGAAAATGTGTTCGATATTTGAATTAATTCGTCTATAAACCACTCGTCGCAATCTAACCCCGTGTATTGTCTGTAGTAAGACACGCGCTGCTATCGAAAGCGCAGTGCAAATAGTAACCTACACTAAAAGGTTGATGATGTTGAAACTTGTCAATTAAAGCGCTATCGTCATCATTTCGTTTTTATTAAAAAGGCATTCAAATCCGCATATATAATAAAGGTAATAACATTTGATTCATCATAATTTTTAAACACAACTGTTGATCCTTTTTTTGGCATGATAACTTTACATTTGTTTAAATTTATACATTCTAATTTATGTTTTTCCAAACGTTCAGAGCTAAGAAATAATTTAAGCAGCGCTCGCTTTATAAATAAATCGCGTGATGGTGTTTTGTATTGCGATCTAACAAGACGCGATAAATGCTTGATTAGACAGTAATGAAATTTAATTCCGGGACTTACTACTATTGGTAGAAATCGATTTCCATCTCGAGTTGTACTGAAATCACCACCTGCGGGCGATCTGCATACAGCGTTGTCTAAGTCGTCGGCTTCGAAATCTTGTTGCACCGTCGTTGGCGTCCTCATCCGCTGCTATCGGCTTCTCCACCTCGTATCGGTCCTGTATCATCAGCAGGTTGACGCTGGTTAAGGCTTCACGTTTGATGTAAGATATGTAAGGGCACCGTGATAAACTTTCCATTCTTCTTCTTTTGGAGCATGTACACATTGATTGAAATATTTACTATTTTTGACGTTCAAATTTCGGAGATTTGAACCAATGTCATAAGCTGGTTGATGCCGTCAGGTTTAATTTTTTCACTATGGCCCGGATACAGTGGCTACACGATTGATGTTTTATTTTTGTTGAGAGGTGGCCACAGCGCCGCTATTATACACCAAAAGAAGTACCCATTGTCCTATGTTTTGGATGTTAATTACAGCATGTTTGAGTGCTATTTCTCGAGCGAGGCAAATGAGGATGCATGAAGAACGTCGCCACATTTGTTGATATTGACACCCAAGGATACGATGCGACAAAGTGCCCACCCGAGTCTTTTTCGTCAAAATTTTCCATATTTTTCATCAGAAGAGATTGCGACATTTTCAGCAAACCACTCGCCAAAACCTTTTATTCCAGTGTTTCGTTGTCTTCGTTCATCATTAACAAATAATTTTTAGTTAAAAGTGTTTGACATCGCGCGTTTCACCACCGTCTATTGAATTCTTAAGAAACTCACCAGATAACTTACAAAGTTTATTTTTATATTTTGTTTCTTTTTCCGAATTAATCGGATTATCCCTCAACCAGATCGCTTCAAGACAGTCAAGAAAAAAAATGATTCGATGAATTTATAAGGTTAAATTCAGAACGATGCTTGTTCTAATTCTACACGAAAAGGCTGACTCTGTATCAAACCAGCGGATTCTGCTAGACCGGTTCTTCTTTGACGGCTTTTCTTCTTTTTTAACTCACGTAATAAGGTTTTTATATAGCAGTAAATTCGAAATAAACGTTTGAATAACATATCTTGATGTATTTACCAGAACACTATTCTTTTGCACTTTGATGCCAAGCAGACGTATTTAGATATTAATTTTAAAAACACATCGATTTTTCTTTCACACTTTTTTTTAACCAATAAATTGTAAGAATATTTTTATTTTATCGATGACCCCCGTTGTTAAATTATTTAACGACATTTAATGTTAAATTTTTCTATCAAAATTAATATGCCACATTTATTATTGTAACTAAATTGATCTATATTTTATAGTCGCGAGCGAGCTTGAATGGATGGTGCGTGTGTTGCACTGGTCAAACACAAACTGGAGCTGAGTCGACGGTTACACCTGTATTCAGTTTTTTGTACCCACCCTCTTAATGGCTATTGGCTTTTTGTTAAAACTATCAATAACATCGTTGCCTAAAATGCGTTACAAGCCTTTTAGGTAGATAGTAGAAGCACTCTTTGATATAGATTATTACGCAGCGTCCATATTTACCTTCAAAAGAACGAATCTTGTCAATTGCATATTCTTTATTCAACTCTAGGTCTTTAATTAAACCCTTTGTATGAAGCTCGCATTTGGCTACTTTATTAATATTATCAACCATCGACAACGCACGGCGATGATGGAGTCGTGCTTGATGATTCTGACATCGTTGTGGATAATTTAATGCAGACTGAGATTATGCGTCAACCCTTTCGCGTTGATATAGCCTAATTCCCACCACTAAAAAACACTCTTGGCTTTACAGAAATTAAACAGCTTTAATATCGAATTATGGCAACCGAGATTTTTCATTTCTGTTCGTATTCTTTCCTTATAAATTGCGATTAATAAATAACTATGCGGGTTTAACCGCTAACAAATCAGAATTTATTAACGAGAAGTTGATTGCTTTTCCTAGCCAACACTGACAGTCGTTATTATTTAAACACGATTCTCTAAAATTATTCTTTGAGTTGTTTACGAGCCATTTATTGATATGATACCTCTTCACACACCAAAATTGCGCGATCCACATTAACTGAAACATGTTCATAAAAAAGTTGATTTGCTTGAATTATAATTAAGAAAACATTTTTTGGTTTTGTTAACACAACGTAAATGTGCTTTGAAGATAATAATTTTAAGTTTTACACATAAAATATTTGTATCAGGGATAAGTTATAATTTATCAAATTAAAGTCTAGTTGTTATCTATATATTTAAATATCACCCATTTTCTTCTAATGAATAATAAAATTTAATTAGAATAATTATTGGTTTAGAATATTTCACACGACCTTTTGGCCCACCCACGATAGTTTTTTTGTTGCATCACACAAAACCCTAAATCAGAGAATAGCCATTTGTTGTGTTGCATCTGTGTCTCGTGTTATAGAAATTTTTGATGATATCGCTAAGAGTCAGTTTAAATATACGAGCTTTTTTATCTACTATACCCAAAGACGATCCGTATAATAATTTACTATTGTGTACAACCAACACGACTGATGCTATCAAAGAATACACATTTTTGGTGGTGTATTCTTTTTCTCAAGCGTCGCATGCAACGGCCAAAGCTACCCATATAGCGATAATTTACACAATCAGCTATTGTGAGCCGCCACCACAGTGAACAATATATCACAGCCATAAATGATTTTTTCGAGCCCACCCATGTTTAATCAACCAAGCTAGAAGGCTTAAAATTAACTAAAGTTCTAATGAACAATTAAGCTCATGCGTTTTACTTTCCAAATTAATACAAATTATTATATATTTTAATTGTATTGTTAAATCGATTACGATTAATATTTTTTGACTATGATTTTCGTTTACTTCAGCTTTTATCTGCAACAGTCAAAGTCGCCCTCATAATGATAATTTACGACGTAATTAAACTCGTTCGTTTACTTCTGAAATAATACAAATTATCGTATATTTAATTGTCTAGTTAAATCGATTTCAATTAATATTTTTGCTTATGATTTACGTTTTTCTAAGACAGGGGCCCCCTCTTGCTTGTTTCTTTTCGCAATGTCCTATGAACACAATTCTGTTGGCCGCCAGGGTGTATACTTTTCACATTAACCAATAAAAGCGGTTTCGACGAAAATTGGGGTTGATGGTTTGTCTCATCTTATATTGCGTCTCTTTTGGTTTGTATATAAAAGTAGGAAATTTTACGTTTTTAATTCCAAAAAAAAAATGCCACGACGTCGACAACTAACAACGACGAAGATGTCTGTGTGCGTGGTCGACTGGTTTCCACACCGTGCCTTACGAAATGATGGACGACCATCTCCGTCGCGTACACCCCGGAGTACGAACATCGCGAGCAAAGGTCGCTTGGGTGTTGTTGTATGTATTTTTTTACTTTAAGTCATGTCGTTTATATATAAAACGCATTGCTATTAAGCAAGTGAATTTTCATTGCGTGTTTTTTTTTTAATAATTTTATAAATAGACAGATGGTTCGAGTCAGCGACGCGCATTGACGGTGCGCGAAAGGCTTCGCTCCCGTCTCGCGGCGCGAATTCCAGTGGATGCCCCGACAACACCACCACCACCACCATCATCCCCGGCGGAGGAAGCAAGCGGGGTAGAAATCATATATATTTATTTATGAATAATAATTTTTTAAATAAATTAAAACTATCGTTTTATGATTTATTTCAATCAACTACGTAATTTACAGGTGGTTATATGTGAGGCGATAAAAGGTGTTTTAAAATTTTTTCGGTCTTTGGAAAAAATAAGCGGTTGTTATTTTAAACTAATAAGTGCTTAATTGTGTTTAAACCATTTGTTATTAATATTTCCAAAAGTGTTGATTAAAAAAAAAACAGCCAGTCTAGGTTCTAACTTGTTTGATTAAACGTGGGTCTACTTAATTAATTAAATCCACCCGTTGCAATCTATGCATTTATAATTAACCAACACCTGCACATCGAGAGAGAGAGAGAGATAGCTTGGTTAGAAAAGGACATAATTCCCTGTTCCAACTTGTTCGGTAATCTCGAGTGCGGCTTAATTAAACCCACCCGCGACGCGAGGCGGTGTCGACGATTTGTAATTATAGACGGCCATCTTGCATATCATTATCAAATATATCATAATTCTAATCAAAATCACCACCTTAACAACGCTCCACCCCCTACCGGGGGCGGCGAATTATCCAATCATCGCACTCATATCAACAAGTACTCGAAAAAGACGACCACACCCACAATTCTAATCAAAAATCGCCGCCTTAACTGCGCTCCACCCCTACCGGGGGCGGCGAATTATCCAATCATAGCACTCATATGAACAAGTACTCGAAAAAGATGGCCACCCTCAATGGGCGAGTCCCACTATCAGCCATCTTACTTCATCAAGGGGCGGCGAAAGGGATGCAGCAGTTACACCCCACAAGTACCGAGAGTAATTAAAATGTAGCAAGTACTGAGAGTAATCGAAAAGCACTACATATACATCGTTTACACCCCTGCAAGCGCACATGCATCGGCCATCTTACTTCATCAAGGGGGCGGTGAAAAGGGTTGCACCAATTACACCCCACAAGTACCGAGAGTAATTAAAAATGTAGCAAGCACCGAGAGTAATTGAAAAAGCACTACATGTACATCGTTTACACCCGCAAGCGAACATGCATCCGCCATCTTACTTCATCAAGGAGGCGGTGAAAAGGGTTGCACCAATTACACCCACAAGTACCGAGGTAATTAAAAAAGTAGCAAGCACCGAGAGTAATTGAAAAAGCACTACATGTACATCGTCCACACCCCGCAAGCGCGCGCAATTACACTAAGTACACGCCGTGTACTTGCATGTACAGGAAGTAATTGCAAAATGCACTAGTTATTGCTGCTGAATGCCCCCATTGCTACTACTCATAGAATCGTCTAAGAGTATCTTCTCTCTTCCAATCTGTTAATAAATAAGTTACTTATTACAAAAATCTCAAATAATCACTTTGGGATACAACCCATTTGAAATACGTTTGTCTATGTTTACTTATCCAATTAAATATTTGTGCTTACATCTACAATTTTACATTTCTGTAACTAGAATTTAAATTAGGTTTTTGTTTCTCTTGTTAACCGTGGCTAGTTTTATTTTTATTATTCGGTGATCACAAATTTATAGTATCTAACTAAACTGTTTCCACCATAAATATTTTAGAGTACGATTAATTTATCTATCGATGCCTTTTTTTTTTTGTGCGAAAAGCACTATAGTTATTTATTTATTGTTTTTCATCAGGCCCCGAAACGTTTTATTATAAGATTCTAAATAGTTGCTATAGGATTAATTTCATAGTTTCGGACCCTTCGGTTACACCTTCTGATTTTATAGGAGCAGTATAAAGTATTTCGGAAAACAATCAATTACAACACGTATGTACTTACAATTATTATTTTGTTTTTGCATAAGGGATCATTTCAACGATATCACCTTGTAGAAATTAATTCTTGCTTGTTCAGCATCTCCTAAAAACACGCCCTCTTTAATTTGAGAAGGTTTATGCTGTTTATGTTGTTTTGTGCAACCCGAAATAAGCATATAAACGTGTATAGTGTATTTATGAAATCATGTGTAGTGGTGAACTTGTTGTCTGCACAACACACTCGTTTCTTTACTAAAACACTTTTACCTAAAACAGTGTGCCGTGTGAGTTTTTCTTGTGATCTGGGAGGGTCTTGACGACCATGTCCAGAAACAGAAAGTGGTGATTTTTGGAACAACATAACCTTTATTGAGTACTCTCGAGTACTCAATCCAATTCCATATTTTTACATCGCCAAAAATCACTGAACAATCTAACACAATTAACATAAATAACTTTCGACAAACAACCAATAATTTCCTAGAAAAACTGAGTTATGCTTACAGAAAGAAATGAATTTATAAAATTTGGTGATGTGTGTTTGATAGATTTGTAGTGTACCTTTTCCTTGAGGTCCAGGATGGTCTTGACTACCAGGCTCCGAAACCACAGTGGCAATTCATCGGAGAAACATGATTTTCGTATCGATCATAGAGTCTAGAGTACTGATCACCGTTCATATTTAGTAAAAAATTGCCACTTTATGGCACCTCACTGTAAAAAAGAGAAAAAACGATGTCTTAATTAAGGCAATAAATTAATTTTTATGAATAAGTATTGTCAATTTGTTGTTTATCGTCAACACGTTCACGTGATTTGATTTTTGTTTTTATTTTCTTTGGGGATAAGTGAAACAATGTGTTTTCCAGATTGAACCCTGCGAACTTTGTTAATATTCTTTGATTTAGTTATCTAAAGATTGTTACGGTTTTATTTTCAAAGGTAGAACGTATGTCAAGAGCTTTCTTAAAACGTGTGTCGTGTGTAGCATGTTACGGCGAAAGTCGAATTTGCCGCGCATGTTGCTAATTTTCTATTGGTGGAGATAAAATTCGAAAAGATTTCTGAGACGAACAGCGGACTTTTTCTTTTTTCTACACACGGGTGTTTTTGGCGTCCCTCTTGAAGTTAAAAATTTTATTCATAAACTACTAATGTGTGATTCAAGATTTCCAAGTCAAATTAGTGTTCACATTTAAATCCGGCCGAATTCACCGTGAGTATACTTTGCTTTCTTTTCTTTCGTGGTTGTGTTAGTTCTAATTACGACGTATGCTTTTATCACGTTGCGTTGACACTACGGTCTGCAAGGGTCGTTTGTGCTGCATAATTTTTACTTCGAGGGAACATATTCGCATTTCGTTCTTCGCTACGCCTTACCTCCCTAAGGGAAATCCTGGGATTACCTACCTTCTGGAGCTGTCGAATACCGTCGCTAGCAGGAAACTTTTTCATTCTGGAAACTGCATACTACAGATTACAGCTAAGTTTTAATGTTTAAGTAATCTATTCAATAATAATAATGCGTATGAAGCTCACGTGCATGTGACATAGAACGGTTTGATCTCTAGTATTTAAGCAAATTATTATTCGGGTATGCTCCACAACCGACGGTTGGTTTTTTAACCAGATTAATACGACCTCGGGCGCTTTACTCAGAGCGGTTGAAGCTAAAACAAAAGGCCTTTTAGGTCGCCGTGTTGTAAGTGATGTGTGTACGCAGAGCCTTCTTAGTAACCAATCCTCAATTGGAACTCTAACTTTAATTAGAGTGTAACTAGTAAGCTTCGACACATTAATTGCTAGCCTTATTTAATGTTGCTGCTAACGCACGTAACTATATGCGACAGTCTCTCTATTTCTGTCACATGCTCCTAGTACCTTAAGATTTGTTTGGTGTATTGAATTGTCTGTCTGTCTCTCCGATTTGTGTTTGATTTAGCGTATTAGACCTTAAGTAAAACCTGTTGATTTCCTGTTGGACAGTTTTATTTCTTTTTTTTACCCAGCAGGTGGCCGCCTTGTTAGGCAACATTTTTATTTCTTTACAGTTCTTCAAGGACTCCCCACTTACCGACAAAACCGTACGTTGCTGCTTTAACTATTATAAATACTGTATCCTCTACGAATTTTGTGCGCTACATCGAACCCAATTTCCTTTGGTTGTTTTCTTTTCTCTTTTAGGTTGTTTCCTCTAGAGCCGTTGCTTTCTTTTTTGTTATTTGTAAACAACAACCGTTTACAAGATCGCAAATTGTTTATTTTCATTTTGTCGAAACATTTTGTTTTGGAGCTGGAGACCGACCGACGCCACTAGAGCGTCAATTGCTACCCTACCGTTTCTGATTTACGTCTGATTTTAAAGAGCCTGAAAGAAAAATTACGAAATCGTCGACGTACATGCTACGACCGATGCTCGGATCAAGGTTTTCGCAAACGTTATTAATGGCGATCGCAAAAGAGTGACGCTCAGGGTAGAACCCTAGAAGTTTCCAGGCCCAAACAAACTCTAAAATATCTTTCTCTCAAAAAAGATGTAGTAAAAGGACGCAAGTTGCCTCTGTAACCCAAATCGTATAGCCTTTCCAACACACCAAATTTCCAGGTCATATCATAAGCCTTCTCTATGTCGAAGAAAACGGCCGCTAGGTGATGTTTGATATCAAAACTTTGCATGATGGATAGTTTGAGATGAAGCAGGTTGTACAGCACGAAAACCGAACTGATATTTTACTAACTGGTCATTTCTCTCCATACACCAGACGAGTCTTCTGTTCACCATCACTTAATCAGACACGACGGTAATTTTTAACTCACGAAGGACTTTATTGCTCTTAAGTAGCAGAAAAACGATGGCTTCCTTCCAACATGAAGGTACGTGCCCTCGGTCCATATCCGATTACAAGTCGCTAGCAAGGAATTTTTAAAATGGTCTTCTGCTTGTTTACAGAAAGCGTAATGGGTGTTATCATCCCCAGGACAGCTGTTTTTAGATTTGTCGAGAGCCTGATCTAACTCATGTTTCGTGAATCGGGCGTTGTAGTTATATTCGACATCGGTGCGAAAATCAAGAAAGTGTTTGGAAATCCGCTTGCGTTCGAGGAATTTCGTGAGCTGCTCACCTGTTTTCAATGGTCACCAACTACTTCTGCTGGCTCACCTATCGTGACGCCATCCACCTGTAAAACAGGAGTTTGCAAGGACTGCTTATATCCGGAAATCCTTTTTTCCATACGAGCGAAATCGGAGAATCGGTGTTAATCGAAGACACGTATTTATTCTACGACGCTCTTTTGCTCCGTAATATCGTTTGACGGGTATCTGCTCTGGCGCTTTAAACAGAAATCATGTTTACAAGAGTTTGGTGCCTCTTGAAAACGTTGAAAGCCCTCTTCTTCCGAGTGATAGCCTCCTTGACTTTTTTGTTCCACCATGGAACGCGTCTCTTCCCGGAGTGATAACCTCCAGATTTCGGGACGGCGATCGATGCCGCGTTCGTGATATACAGCGTCAGGAGGGATATATCGTCGTCGACGTTTGTTTCTGTCGGAACGGCCAGAGCAGATAAGTTTGATCTAAAAGATCCCAATCTGCTTTATTGACATTCCAGCTTTTAGGAATGTAGCACTTGGAAAGAAGCACGTTCCATTCTATCGTGATGGAAAAGTGATGACTATCGTACAGACCGTCGAGCTATTCATTGTATCTTCGGTGTAGTAGATGAGAAGCAAAAGGAGGAGATCGAGAGTCAAAAAAACGCTAGATCGACCATTTAAAAAGGTAGGTGAACCATCGTTCAGTAGCGTCAGATTGGAATTATTAATAAATAAACTTTCTAGCGGCTGACCGCGCGCGTCAACTTTCCAAACCTCACATGGGATTATGGGCATTAAAATCGCCAACGAGCACGTACGGATGTATCCGATGGGATTCTTGAAAGCCTAGACGCAGAGGACTATATTTATTTATTAAATTCTAGATTGACAGTAACGTGCTATCAGACTATTACAATTCCATTGAATTATGTAAGACATCTAAGAGTGTTAAAAGTGTAAAGACAAGTAGACAATAGTTACATAAATATAGACGGACAAAAATGTGTTTTCGATTAACGGGAAACTTGACTAGAGTCTGACTCTTCCCCTTGCGGAGAAGGAGTCAGATCGGATTGTTTTCGTTTATGAGTTTAATCGATATTTACGCCAAAAGAGTTGACGGTTGGACTGGGTGCATAACTAGGTATTACATTTGGTGGTGGCATTGACGCCAATCTAATCAGGTTCATTTCCTGCTGTATCACCTCTTTTAAAACTAGTATCAGTTGTTTGACAATTTCTTTTTGCAGATTCGCGACGTGCGTTGGAGTATTCTTGACTACGTCATAGTAGGATAAGTTTGTTTAAGGTGCGCGTATGACCACCTTTTTCTTCGCTTCCTGATAAGGTAAGTTTTCGCGAGTTTTAATTTATTGTACAACCTTCTCTTCTTTATAGACTGGACAATTCCTCGAGAGGGAGTGGCTGCCTTGCAATTGACACAAGTCATAAGTTCTTCACAAAACGTGCTTTTGTCTGGTGGTATTCCTCAGGAACACCTGGCGTCGTTATTACAACGTATTGAGGTGTGTCCCAAAACTTTGACATTTAAAACACCGAACAGGTTCGGAAATGTAGAGACGGACTGGTAGCGAGTTAAATACAGCCTTTACCTTCTGCGGAATGTTCGGTTTGTTGAAGGTAAGTATTAGGCTCACCGTGTCTTCTAAGATACCGTTCCTTCGTGTTTTAATTCTGCATACTTCTATTACGCTTTGATCCTCCATTCCTTACACTGTTTCCTTGATCGTACAATTTAATAGGTCCCTACATGCTTAACCACGCCTCTGCTTTGATTAAGCCTTACATGTGGTCTAACATGCATAGCAACTTCTCCAAGCTTTTTGATCGCTTCCAACCTTCATACTTGTGAAACAGAGACTGTTTCTATTAAAAGTGCTTCTCTAACTTTCCTAATCATTTTCAGTTCACCTACATATCAAAAATCTGTTTAGTGTTAACACAAACGGGCTTTCTTTAAAAATTCCCTTCCTCCTTAAATAAGATCCAGAACCGCGGCAGATCACGCTTTTCTGGATTCGCGTTAGGAGTTTTAAGAAGGACCCCTGCCTTCACCCGGATTTGGGGAGCTGGTGTCCCTTTGGATTTGTCCGTTTTATCGCTGTCGTCGTCAACATTGGGCTGAAATTTCAACTTTAACATGATTATTAAAGTAAGATTTTCAAAAGTAACATGTTTGTGATATCTTTCTAAAATTGAGATTAGCAAAAACTACTGCGAGATTACAATCAAATACATTACTTTTTAAAAAATAATACAGAGTAAAAGAATAAAGTAATTTTCTTGAAGCTTTCATGAAATAGATATTTTCAAGTTTAAGGAAACCTATTCGCTAAAGAATTATTAATTGTTAAATCTTCATTTATGCTAGAAGCTCTACTAATATTTCGAGCATATATTAGATTATTCAAATTTAAAAATTTTATTTGTTCATTACTCTGTTTATTTAGGATACAAATAAAGTGATTGTTACAGTACGAATTCTATCAAATTTTTTGAAGTGAGTTAAATATCAACTTAATATTGCAAGTTGGTTATTTTATGTTTTTTATTGACAACTTTAGTTGTTTACTTTTAAGTTTAAAATTAATGGTTATTTTATCCTTATTTTTAAAGCTTGGATTGGATATGAAATTTCTAATTTTAACTTTAAACATAAATGTTTTGATAAACGGAAGTAATACATTTTATGAATACCTATTTTTACTTCAAAATAATTTGTAAATATTTTTATCATATTAAAATGTTAATTTGACGTTCAAACCAAACAATCCATATTTAATCCATGTTTCATAACTGTGTGAAAACGGCAAATATTGATTAATTTATAAGTAATTCAAAAGTGAGGTATGTACAAAAAGTAACACGTTGATACATTAATTTAGATATCCATTTTGTGGATAGTTTCGGTCTTCCTCTTCTTCTTTATCCAGGAATCCATTACGTTATATTATTATTAATGCCCGTTTGACACAAACCTTTCAGATATCGTATTCTATTAGTTTCGGTAATAACAAGTAACATCTCCTGTAGTTTTCTTCTATTCTTCAATTTATTGCATTAAAAGTCTTGTGCTTTGACTGCGTACGTTGGTACTGATTTCTAATTTTTTGTATAAACTTTAGTTTTTGTTTTTTGTACTTCCTAGTAAACAAAATACATAATTAAAACTGATAACCAGGACAGAGAATACAAAACATTATCCAACCTCAGATGTTCTTCAAACTAGTAAACCATAATACAACGTCATCCGTCAACATTCATAAATGTTTATAAACCCTCCTTTAAACTTTGTTAATAGCCAATCATTAATCGTAGTTATCTTTCATCCCTTTTAAAGACATCATTATCTATTTCCTTTGAAGATCTGTATTAAGTTCATGTCTATTTAAAGTATACGAATTATCTACTTGGTTTATGATTCGGTTTTTAAATTTTCTTAATTACTTGCTTTCCAAGTTTTGCATTGATATGAACAATTAAACTTGCTTGTTTAGCTTGAATCAGTGTCCATAATATTTTGAAAGTGTTATTGTAATATGGTCCACTTTTTACATCCCATCTTTTCTGTTAATAGTCTGTTGAATTGTTTCTCTCAAGTTCTTGATGTTTCATTATCTTTCTTGACTAGTGCCGTTTAATTGTCTAGTGTTTTTATGTATGTCAGTTGTAAAGACAATTTTATGAAAAAAGTTTAGGAGTTTTAGGAAAAACGTGTTGATATTTTAATACTCGACGATTTTTCAATGTGTTAATCGTGTAGATGAATCTTAAACATGCAATGTACAGGGTGTTTTCTGAAGGTGTGTACATGTCCTTTACCAGAGGTTCTTTTGCTCAAAATAGAGCGTTTGATACCAATTTACCTATAACCAAAGTGCACCATGGGGGCGCCAGAGGTTGACGCCACTCTGGCGCCCTTATGAGAACTGCTCGAGAACCGTTCGAAGGATTTTGTTCCGCTTTTGTATGCTGGTTGTCTGCTTCCGAAGACGTTTTTTCTGTGTAATTTATTTATTTATTTATTTATTTTATACAGAAAATGAGTGTACATACAAGTAATTTAGTTTAAAGTAAAATTATAATTACTATATTAGATAATAAATAAAAGAATAATTCAAATTACAGAAATCAATATAACAATAAATTAATTTAACTAAACACTCTAAAATGGTACAAAAAGTTATAACAGAAATCAATAATTAGCATAAAAGAAGCATCAATTTTATTTAACTTAGTTTTGAGTTGCTTTTTTAAACTGTCGGCACTAGTACTGTAAAAGTTAAGGTTAAAATACAAATTTGCTGATTCCATAAACCGTTGGAGAGGAGAATTAAGAAGGTAGGAAGTTTTACAGAACCTTACTAAAAATTGTGAAGTGTTACGAAGAGTTTTGATGGGTACATTAAAATCGATTTGATGCAGAAGCTGAGAACAATCTAAAACGCCATTAACCAGTTTCTGAGAAAACACCATATCCAAAAGTATTCTGCGAGAATTTAAAGTATTTATATTTAAAATGAAAGTATTTCAGAGTAGTTTGATAATGTAATTCCAGCTTTATATGCAATAAATCTAAGAAATCTATGTTGAACTTTTTCTAATTTTAATATATATGTTGAATGATAAGGTGACCAAACTTGAGAACAATACTCCAAATGTGAACAAATAAAACTTTTAGAGTATCAACATTAGAGAACGTTTTTGTGCAACGAAAAATGAAACCCAATTCTTTAGTTGCTTTTAATCTAATGTGATTTATGTGTTCTTTGAATGACAAATCTCGAGAAAATATAACTCCTAAATCAGTAACTGAAACACAATTTTGTAATGAGTGACTCAAATTTAGTTCCATCAAATTAAAAGAACACCAATTAGAAAAAGCATTAAGGTCTTCTTGAAGCTGAAAACAGTCGCCTACAGATCTGATTGTTTTAAATATTTTCTTGTCATCAGCGAAAAGAAGAATCTGGGAGTGTTTAAAAATATTTTTAATGTCGTTAATAAAGATTAAAAACAGCAAAGGAGCCAGATGAGCACCTTGTGGTACTCCTGAATGGACTAAAACATGATCAGAATAAAAATTTTTGTACTGGACTATTTGACGTCTGTTGGAAATGTAGCTATCAATCCAAGAAAGTAAAGTACCACCAATACCTACGTTTTCGATTTTCTTAATTAAAATTTTATGGTTAACGCTGTCAAAAGCTTTTGAAAATTCAGTATATATGACATCCAGCTGAGTATATTCATCAAAAAGCTTGATATATAAAATTTTGAAAAACTAAGAGATTCGGAGGTAGTCGAGCGATTTGGGTAAAATCCATGCTGTTCTTCAATGATTGTTTGTTTTGATAACGGAAACATATTATTAGCAATAATTTTTTCAAACAGTTTTGGAATTTCAGATATCTTTGAGATAGGTCTGTAGTTAGTGATATCGGTTTTATCTTTACTCTTGTGAACTGGTATAACATAGGTTAATTTCCATGTATCCGGAAAAATTTCACTTTTTTAAAGATTTAGAGAACAATATTTGAATTGTATTTGCTAACACGTAGCAACAATTTCTTAAGAGAAGAGCAGGAATACCATCAGGACCATGATTTATTTTTTTCGGGTAAATCTTTTAATTCCATCATAATTTGATTAACGTCAATATTAATGTAATTTAAATTAACATTGTTTTCGGAAATAATTTCTTTTTGGTAATAATTCTTATTATTTGTCTTATAAACAGAACCAAAATGTTTGGTAAAGAGATTTACAGTTTCCTGCCCATTAGTACTGACTGACGAACCAAGGCTCATTTCAGAGGGTAAATGATTAACTTTCTTTTGATATTTTATGTATGACCAAAAGTACTTAGGATCGTTTTGATTTTTGATTGTACATCATTAATATGTAATTTAAAGCACTGATTAGAAAGAGTTTTGCATTGATTTCGTAATTTTGAGAATTCATTATAATAAGTGAGACAATTTGTAGATTTGTATAACTTATGGTAGATATGTTTAGTTTTAATTAGATTTCGCAGAACACTACAATACCAGGGAGGAAACTTTTTATTATAATTTGATGTACGTTTTATGGGTATGTAATAGCTAGAACCTAAATTTAAGATATTATAAAAGAGTTTACAGCATCATTAATGCTTAACGGTAGAAGAAATTCCCAGTTTATAGTGGACAAGTAGAAATTAAGATCTAAGTAATTGCCGTTACGAAAGCCATAATAATAATGATCAAAATTTAAAAATGAAGATGTAAATAAAAATTTAAATGATATAGTTAACGGTGGATGATATTTATCTTCCAAAACTAATGCTTCCAAACTACGCTCCACAAAAGGTAGTGGTGTTAGTACTAAAAACTAAGTCTAGCATTCTATCGTCACAGTTCTTAATAGAATTAAATTGAAACATATTATACAGATTTAAATTTTCACAAAACTTTTCAACACATATGAAGTTTTTGCCATTCACTGAGAGGATGTATTCCAAACTAAGTGTGGCAAATTCCAGTCACCCATTAATAAGAGGTCGGCATTTAAATATGTCGACAAATTTCTGATGCCAGGAATAAAATGAACAATTTGAAAAAACTTTTTCTCTCTTGTTAAATTGCGCTGTTAATAGTTCTATCAGAAAAAAATTAAAGTCATATCTATGCTAGGCGCATCCATACGCTTAGAAATTCAAGTAGACTGCTAGTAGGCAGTGGGGCCGATTTTGGTGATTTTACAACCCAAAATAAATTCGGAGTGTTTAAATTTATTAAGTGCTGTAAAATAATTTAACGCATAATATTTGTATTAGCTTTTTTGGCCGACGATTTTTAAATGGTAAAAATTATCAAATATTTTGTTGTCAATTGTCAATATCGGTCATAAAGTGATTCAGAATACATAAGATGGCGCGAATCATTTACATAAAACTAAAAATATTCCAAATCAATTTATTTATTACCATTTAACAGTAAAAAGTTGTGTAATTGTTGATTTAGTAAACATATTTTGTTCTATAAAAGATTTTATTGACAAATGTACTTTAAGGGCGGACGATTTGGGTAATTTTTTACTCAGCTGTGCGTGCACTGTATTTAGTCATGACATTTCAAGGTTTGTAGTTTCAATGTTAATTTGACGTTTACGTTAGGGGGCCAAAAGGTATTTATACGTTTTATATTACATCCGTCGACAAAATGAAGAACAAATTAATCGTCCCCGCCTTTCTCAAAGCTTGTTTATGAAAAATTTAGTATACAAGCTTATTCTGCAAGAATTAATAAACTTAAGCCATTTCCATGTTGTTTCAATTTATGGTGAAATGTATTTGTTAGTTATTGGCAACTATAATTTAATAGATTCTGAAATTTTATGCGAGGTCACCATCATTATCATCATATAGCCTCTATATTTGCTCACTGTTGAACATATGCCTCTCTTAACGTATTCCATTTGTAGTGATCCTGAGCATCTTGTATCCAATTTTTGGTAATGTGTTTTATGTCACCAGGCGTTCCTTGCTTCTATATGCATGTTGTCTCGGCCGTCAAATAATTACTCTTTTAGTCCATTGGTTGTCCTTCATCCTTGCAACATCTTTAGCCCAATTCCACTTTAGATTTACGATTCTTTTTACTGTATCGGATATTTTAGTTCTCTTACATAAACATTTGTGATTTTACCTATTAGCGATATTCCCAACATATAATAATCCGTTGCGCTACTCTTATTTGGTCTTTGTTAAGGCCAGTGTTGCAGTTCTATAGGTGAGTACTGGGAGCACACAGTTATCGAACATCCTTCTTTAAGACACATTGAGATATCTGCTTTAAGGATATATTTTATTTTCCCACAAACCGCCCAGGTTAACCCAATCCTTCTCTTAATTTCACAGGTCTGGTTGTCTCTCCTCAATCTTATTTTATGGCCCAGGTATTTGTAAGATGTGACCTGATATACTTCTTGGTTTTCTACCCAGATGTTTTTATTAGGCACCAGATTTCTCATGAATTTAGTCTTCTAGAAGTTAATTGTGTTATCGGCAAATCTTAAGTTATTTAAGTTTTTGCCTCGTTGTAGTCTACAAATATTATTACCAAGGGTTTATTGTATTCGCTGCATTTTTCGATTAGCGTCTTTATAACTTGTAAGTGGTCATGTGTTCCATATCCTTGTCGAAACCTGCCTGTGAAGGTTAATGGTAAAAGTTCAATTTAATTGTAATACGTTTGGTTATTATTTTTGTAAATATGTTTGCTTTTTGTGTATAATAATGATTATGGCGTTTTTCAAACCTGGAGTGATGTTTGTTAAAGAGTTCTATGATTGTCTATAAAAGTTCTTCTCCGCCTTCTTTAATCGATTCTATAACTATATCGTCTTCCCTAGGTGTTTTGTTGTTTTTCATTTCTGATATGCATTGTAGCACTTCTTGTTTATTTATAGGTGGTAGCTTCTACAATCTTTGATTTAAGATTCATGGTAAGATTTTGAGTATTCCTGGTTGGTCGCTGTTGCAGTATATATATGGTTTTTATAAAACTCTTCTATCGTTCTCTTTTTTCCCCACAGACAATTTTTTACGGAGAACCTTCATTCCTTTATTCTCTTCTTTTAATTTTTTTTATCTACTTGTTGTTATTTTTTTACGTCTTTTCTAATTTCCTTTGCTATATCTCGGTTAAACTGTTTCATTTATCGGTATTTGATGAATATTTCAGTAGCATTTCTCTTCTGCGTCTCATTTGGTTGTTTCCATTTTCGTTTAGTTTGTTTTTTCCTTCTTATTTCGTTTGGACAATGATCTCTTTGGGTTTGATTTTTATTATTTATGTCTTCAATGTTCATGTTTGCCTACTTGGTATTTACTAGTTTCTCTGTTATAGTTTCTTTCTCAGGATTTTCCAATGTTGCCCACTTATTTTTTATTGTTATTTTCACAAGTTTGTGTCTTTCCTTTTAGATTTACCCTTACTTTTGACCTCAGCATTCCATGGTCTCTACCTACTGTCAGCCTGTATAACATTGTTACATCCTGGATTATTTGCCTTTTGTCTGAGTATATTTCCTTTGTTGTATTTCCATTTGGGCTAATACATGTCCACTTGCTCCAGAGCCTCGTTGTTTTTATAGCAGGGTGCACCATGAGCAGGTGAGGTTGCCAATTGGACTGGTTGTAGACCTATAACCATTGCCCATAACATTCCTAATGCGGGGTACTTTAAGTTTAATACAAATGATGTCAAAATCGTAGTCACAACCAACTTATTAGTATTATCACTCCTGAAGCGTCCCAAAAGAACGAAACGTCTATCAAATAATTATCGGTGCTTGTTTGCAATTTTACAGTCTCTTGCGAATGTACAGCAGGCGATTTAAAATTGTTAATAATAATAGTAATACTCAAAGAATCGACTTTGGTATATGCTTACGCAACTATCGGCATAGTTGCTTTATTGGATTGTTATTACAATAGCATGAGACGGCTCTAGATCTCGCAAGCAACGTATTAATCCTAAAAATAACAAAACTAAATATAAGTAGATTCATGTTATATACACATTGTGTCGTAAGTAATGTACATATATGCCATTATGCATAAAGGCCATATTTTGGCGAAAAAATCAGCTTACTTAATTCACAAACATGAAGTGTTTATTACTTTATTTTCAATTAAATCTCGAACATGATGATGTTGGTTATATGCTTTTTTTTTAGCGGTAGAATGATATGAAACTACGGAAATGTCCAATTTTTTGTAGTTTAAAACTAGTCCTGTATTCAAATCAATAATATAGTATTTTCGCGGTAACTTTGTTGATGAGCAATTAGGGATTCCCACCTGCAAACCGTATTAAGTGCTCATTGCTCATAAACTTCCCTATCACCTTAACTAAGAGAAATGTACTCTGATTCTGTAGAATTCAAGGACACAACTTTTTGTTTTTCACTTTCTATATATCTCTATCTGTCTGTTTGTCCTTAAACCAAACATGTACTTCTGACAACTTTTTGGTAACCTGTCTTATCAAGTATTACCTACATTATAGTCTTTTGTACAATGCTCCTTACGAAAAGTAAAGTAAAGTCACCTATAACACATTTGATGTGGTTTTTAATTCACTTTTATTTGCATCTCTAGTGCCACCGCAATCTAACTTGTTACTATTGGCTACATACATGTCTTTTCCATTGTCCCTTTCTATAAAATTAACCAGTAAATTTTGTAGGTAAGAGGAACGTTAGGGAAAGAGTTTTGGACGAGAAAGGGTTGAAGCAGGGATGTACTTTGGAGCCCAACGCTGTTTTTCAATATATATAGGAGACATCGACGAAGAACTACAAAAAAAACAGATTCGACGAATAAAGATAAGAATGAAAAGGTAATAATGTATGCGACGATATCGTAATTTTTTGGAAAGAAGGAATAAGGGATGAAATAGGTAATAAAAAGATATAGAAAAGTATTTAGAAAAAGAGCTAGAGGCAAATGTGGAAAAATGAAAATTATAGAATTTAAGAAGAAAGCATCAGATACGATAATAAAGATATTAATCAAATTAAAGAACTACAACGCAAAGGTAACACATTATTAGGACAAGTATGGGGATTTTGAGAAAGGAAGTTAGGGAAAGACATCGCTAAGAGAAAGTGGCTGTTTCAAGACATGTAAAAAGCGTGATCATGTACGGGGCGGAGATATGAGGGTGGAAGGATGGGAATGAATTGGAAAGGATGCAGCAAAAATACTGGAGGTGGACTTTAGGATTAAATAAGAATACCTAATAGAAGAAGAATTAAAACTTGAAAAGATAAGAATTCAAACAGGATGAAAAGCATTGAAACTGGAAGAAAAGATGTAAAACAGAAAATAGAATGAAATGCTGTACGAGTGTTGGAAAGAGATAGAGGGCAGGCAATGACATACGGCGAAGAAGGTAGAAAAACGTATTACAGAGAGGAGGGACACGCAAAGGATGAAATGAAAAGGCTAAAAGGTGAATGAAGAAAGATGTAAAAAGTGATAGTAGTACGAGACCAGATGTAGGAGAGAAGAACGAAGATTAAACAATGAAGATATAACGACAAATACAACGATTTAATAACGGACGAAATCCCAATGTATTTAACAAAAGGAAAATCATGGATCAAAACAAAATGATAGCCAGGTTTAGATTAGAAAATAAGGAAAATGTAAATAAATATTTTAAGACGGATGAAGAAAGAATGTGCAGAATGTGTCGGGAAGACCTGGAAAGCATAGAACTTTTGTTAGAGAGGTGAAGGGAAGTAAGAATGGAAGATAATTAATATATTTTTAGTTAGTTTTAAGTTTGTAATGAAACCGAATCAATTTGTTATTTTTAAAAGACAAATAAATTTGATTTATATTATATTTATCATTAAATTTTTGTTACCTGTCATGTGAGAACACCCAGCGCATTCAATAATAGCTTGACTATCAATTTCCTGGTCGGTTGATTAAACGAAATGGTATCTTCTTTGGCCTTCTTGATAGCTCAACAACTTAACCCAATAAACCATTAGATGATGAGTTTCTTGTTGCAATTATGCTGTTTAGTGTGTCAGATAAATATGACCCAATAGTAATGGCTGCTCAAACAACTACAAATTTTCTTATAAAACATAAGCTCTTGCAAGATGATTAGTGTAAGGATTATAAAACAGTGCATTCAGCATTAGTGCCCCTCCGAAAAGTTTCAAAACGAAAC
Source organism: Abscondita cerata (assembly GCA_030710515.1). Lineage (NCBI taxonomy): Eukaryota > Metazoa > Arthropoda > Insecta > Coleoptera > Lampyridae > Abscondita > Abscondita cerata. The sequence continues at coordinate 170,125 of JALBCR010001460.1, read as the reverse complement.
CGTGGCACTTCCACTGTAAAATACCATCACATTGACAAAGCGAATGCAGAAAAATAGCGGCTAAACAAAACATTGACATGAAACATGTAGAGAACTTAATATTTGAAATGGTCCTATACAAGATTTCCACGGCCGAGTGGAAGTAGCTACAAAATCGGTATTTAAGCGCCAAATAAAATAGCTGGTGCAATAAGAAACAATTCGACGTAAATAGTTCAAAAAATATTTATGTAAGGTCAGAAAATATGATTTTTAAATTTCTTGAAAATATATCGCTTATGTTCTTTAAAATAGTAACTACATTGCTCGACTGATAATTACGATAAAAATCTCTTTTAAACTCAATCAAGTTTTGTTATTCATCTTTGCTGTATATGCTTTTATTCTGAATTTTACAATTTAACTAACTGATAGTACATACATACAACAAGTTTAAAAAAATTTAAAAAAAGTATTCTCGGGATTCGAAACGTAATACAATATCACATCACGCATGCAATTTAGTAACTACTTTATTAGTCACACCTGCTAACCAACTGAGCTACGGGGCACATTGTGTTTGGTCTGCGTCAACAAGAACATAAGCGATAGATTTTCAATAAATTCAAAAATCTTATTTTCTGACTTTCAAAAAATATTTTGTTTGAACTATTTACGTCAAGTTGATTCCACATTACACCAGTTGTCATTCGGTGCTTAAATTTGGATAGGGAAAGATTATAATCACAATAAACCGATTTTGTATGTATTTTTCTTATGTTTCACTCGATCGTGGAAATTTTAAATACTTAGGGCTCTACTTTTCACTGAATGGTTTCACGTCAATGTTTTGTTTTGCCGCTATTTTTCTACATTCGCTTTTCCAATGTGATGGAATTTTACAGTACGATTTCTTTTAAATCTTATTGTGGGCACTAATGCTGAATCCACGGTTTGATAATTCTTACACTAATCATCTTGCAAGAGCTTTTGTTTTTATCAAGAAGAATTTGTAGTTGTTTGAGCAGTCATTACCATTGGGTCATATTTATCTGACACACTAAACAGCATAATTGCAACAAGAATGCATCTAATGGTTTGCTCATCGGGTTAAGTTGTTGAGCTATCAAGAAGTCCAAAGAAAGACCATTTTGTTCAATCAACTAAACAGGAAATCTTTCGTCTAGAAGTAAACTGTCATATTATACAAATTATAGAAGTTTAATAACTTTAAATTATAAAACTTAATTAGAGGAAAATAATTACTCCCAACTCTATACGTTAATGAAGCAGAATTACTTATTCATTTTCTTTGTTTAAAACCAACCAGGATTGATCTCCATATGGTCATAATTCAACTCGAAACTTTTTCGTCATTTACACTTTACGTGATTTCAATCCGTCCACATACTGTATGTACAATACCTACATAATAACTAAACTAAATTCAACTAGAATTATGTTCAAACAATTTTAAACTAAATGCCCAAATGTTCATAAAGCAAATTTCAAACTTTCAAAATCACATTAGATGGTAAAAACGTGCTTAGAGATATTGCTTTCGTTCGCATTCAATGCATTCCTAATTTTTCACTGAAAACGTTTCCGTTTATTTGGCAGCCCTTTCTTGTTGTTGTATAATAGCAAGATGACAGAAACTAACAAATTAAACTGTAGTTACAAAACATGCAAGCGTTTTACTAAAACGTATCTTGCGAAATTCAATTAAACCTTTTTACACATGAGAATTTTTTAACAGTACCCTTTGCACGTTTTATCATTGGGTATTGCGTGGCTTCCGAAATGAAGTAATTTCAGTAGAATTCTATATCTGAAGCTTTGCACACCAAGGTCTGCCATATTCAAGTATTCGAATCAAAATGCAATCTTTAAGAAAAATGTTGTTTCGTGTAGATTTAGTCACAAAAATTAATTAATAAAAAGTTTAGGGTATAAAATTCTTAATCACTAACACTTAAATTAATTTTTCATGCGCTTCGTTTCATTGGCTTATTTTGGAAGTATTTGTTAATTATACGACTTGTAAATCTCTTTAAAAGGTATAATTTCTTTGAAAAGACGAGTCGCTCATGGTAAATCGTGATCAGAATCAAGGTGTCTGTTCTTTACCTTCAACTTATTTGTTGCCATGCCATGAACCGACTCATTTTGATACCTACCATTTTGAACAATAATAATTGCGAACAATTTTCTAAGAGGAAGAAAATTCGACGTATTTTTCATGTATATACATGCGATGAGGTTGGTGTTAATTAGTTTTCTACACAAGAACTGGACTGTAATTTTTATGACATATTGATGAACCATATGGTTAAAAAAGCAGAGTAACGGTTATCTATGAACATCAGCGGGGAAGACAGCGTTCTACACGCGAGAATACAAGCCGGCTTAGTGTTTAGTCCTCTTGTAAGTTGGCAGAAGGTGCTATGTAATTGCAGGAGCGGAATGATCAATACACTGTTATTATATACAAACCGCTAAATGCACATTGGCCCCGTTGCGTGTTTCTCAAATAAATTCCTGCCAAACGCAAAACGAACGCGCTCATTTACTATTGTTTAATCAATTAAAAAATGTACATACGCAATACGTTTGACGGCATTTGATCCTCTTGAGAAATTTAACTAAGCACAAATTCTTTAACGGCCGCTTAAAAATTCCCATAAAATTATCTTTTATTTCTAACGCAACCTCAACCTAGACAGGTGGCAGAATTTTAGATTAGTCCTTAATTATCATGCAGCCGAGCAAGGGCTTAATGACCACCTAACAAAATGTTTTACAGGCCCGGATTAGAACACCTTAAGCCTTTATAAAACTCCCTAATTACAAAACAACTCGATGCATATCTACGAATAATAGCAGCAACCTTCTGTCACACGACGAAGGATGCACATTTAGTAAAGGACACTAATTCAGCAACCGCAATTAGTAAACGAGTACTCTCTACTCATAATAACGACTGAAATTTTTCTATTACACCTCTTGGTGTAATGTCAGTTTCGAAAACATCCCCTCAGCGACAAAAGAAATTAGTGAGCCTCTCAATAAGGACCTGGTGTTTAAACATATTTAGGTGTTTAATGTGATACAAACTTGGCACCTTGGATTTTACAACCTTGTCCCTTGTGAATCTCACTTCTGCTTGAGTTACAGCGGCATGTTCTCTTTAATTTCTTACCGTATTAAACATACATTAACGCACCACAGCGTTACTTACCTGTATAATCTTGTGGCGGTTTATATAAAAGGGTTACATTAAATACATGATTTATTTTACAAAACGTAAGTGCCATGTGCTACAAATAGATCACAAATCTGCGTGATTACTTTTGACTTTCTTTGGTCGAAAATATTGTCAATTTAATAAAATTTTATTATTAAAACGTAGAAGTCATACTGTAGCTGTGCTATAAAAAACAGCTGGCAATAAAGAAAGAAAATAAGACATAAAACAAAGACTTTTCAGATCTTTTGATAAGGTTAAACTTGAAGTTAAACAAAAGTTTTCGAGATACATAGATACAAATTCAGGTAAGAATTTCCGAAATGACATGTGATTTGTTGGATCTCATCAGTTTCCACAAATCAAATAGTATACTATAATTAAATTTATTACAGGTACATGAAATAAATGTATGTTTTACATAATTATACAATTCGACGGAAAGAAATTCTAATTAAAAATACCTTTTTCTTAATTAATATAAAAAGTTAAGTATTAGTCTTTAGGAATAAATTTAGGCTTCCCTGATTTAAGTTTGTTGTTGCAGAGTTCAATTCTCTTTCCGGATCTCTTTCAAATTGAAATTTTTCGTTATTTACGTCTACTGTCCTGTCAGTTTAGAATATTATTTTGCATTTTTAGTTTCTAATAATAAACACTATCGGCTATCATTTCATGAACGAGAAATAAACCATAGATTAAAGACAAGAACTAAATAATGAAACACAAGTGAAAAATGCTAGCTGTTGAGTTTTAGTAGACCGACATGTATAGCAAAAGTTGTAAAGAATTTAATTCTGCATCGATCTGGGGAAAATATACAGGATGCTCAATTTAATTCTATCAAGTTATTTATCATTTTCGATTACTATGTTTCATAATTAGGGTTAGTTAGAATAAAATTTAAGATTGTTATTTCAAATAATAACCTAAAAAACGTAAAATATCTGAAGACAGAAGACCGATATCGACTCAAAGAAGTGTTTATAAATCGACATCTGAAAATGAATCACTTTCGTATACATAATGTCCCCATAGTTTTTTATGCTGATTGATTGATTTAGTTAGAATAAAAAAATATACTTTTTTCATTTTAAATGTCAAAGTTGAGAGGTAGTCCATAAAAGTAGGACACCCTGAAAATTAAAATATTTTTTTAAATTGAAACCACCGAGGAACCTAAAAGAATGGTCAAAACTGATTTTGAAAAAAAATAATACTTTTTTAAAGGTCCGCGTACTACACGGATAGGCTGTATCAAAACAGCACAGATGACGAATGGATATTATGGTAAACAAAAACGGATATGCAACAAACAAGGACTCCGCTATAAACAACACGAAGTAATAAAAATCTAATCTGAAACGGAAACCAGGAAACAAGACTATTACGGAGAAGAAGTTTTAGATCATACACAGAAGAAGACCTAAGTGATAAAGTTTATAAACGGATACACAATAAAATAATGGGACTATATGGGGAAGGAATTAATAATAAAGACAAAAAGTCAATAATATGAGTTATTTTGTTACAGCATCGAATACGAAGACTGCCAGCTCATTATCAACCACTTCAGCAAAGTGTAATTTTTGGAAAAAAAAACGTGTGGCAGTTGACTCCTTCCTATTCTATGCTACCAGCAGTCTACTTATGGACGTAAATATGAACCGGTCGCACGAGAAAAATATGTAAAGGGGTATTTGCAGAACAGCGAAAAATTGATTGAAGTTGGACTATACGCTAACAAAGATTATCCACATTTTGGCTTGTAGTGTAGATGGTATTGTAGTAGAAAAGGAAAACATTAAAAATTATAAAGATAAAGTGTCCTAAGGTGTTGGAGGCAGAAGATCTATCTGATTTTTTACGTGTATTAACCCAAAAACAGAAATGTTCTTTCTATTTAGAGGACAACAATGGAATCAAGTTACGAGATAACCATCCGTATCTTTACCAGGTTGTTACCTCCATGATTATTTTTGATGTTCCCGAATGTGACTTTATTATCTGGTCTAAAGTAAATATGTTGGTTTTCTAAGTGAAATTAGAAAACATAAATCAACAAATAATTGAAACTATTCTTGTAAAACTTAAGAAGATGTATTATAATATGTACATTCCTGAAATATTTTTATTGAAAATTCCTCGCAAATTGCCATTGTATAAGCTAGATGACTAATTTTGTACATATTTTATATTGGTTAAAGCATGTTAAATTTTTTTATTACTTATTATCCCCTAACGCTTTAATTTTGCTTTTACCGACATTGATTCGGAATAACAATAAACCTTTTACTGGAATTGGGAAGCAATCTTCTAAGGCTAGTTTTCAATTTTAATTGAAAGAATAGACGCTTTCTGTTTTTTTATAAAATCACAATATTTACAAAACTAATAAGCAGTACAAAGTATATACAAGAATTTAAATTACAATTAGTTCACCAATGGTTTCTCAAAATTTACCAAAAAACAAATAACACTAAATATGCTTGATATTTGGGGTATCATTTATTATCATATATATATATATCATAATATTTGAAAAGTTTTATTTCTTTGGATTTGCGATTTTTTGGTTAATAATTCTTCCTCTGCTGTTAATCTACATCTACCTGCGAGAAATGGAGGAATGAGTAATCTATATTTATTCTCATCACAAACATCATGATGTATTGTAAAGCCTCGATCCACCATCAAGGCATCTCCTTCTTTTAAAAATGTTGGACAACACATGATTTAAATAATTCCACATCGATATCTATCCGTCATACCCTTCGCTATTATAAATTATTGCTCTCTTGTTGAAACACCCACCAAGAATTTCATAGAATTGAAATGTTTGTAACTAGAACGAGTGTTCCCCTGTCTCTGAAAGGTTGACATTTGCATCCGAACCTCAGTGCTATCTAAAGCCGGAGATACACGGCGCGTGGTTCGGCAAACCAGGGACCAGGTACGGGGTTCGTGGTTAGAGGTTTGTGGTTCCGCTATTGCCAAACCAAAGGTGGGTACACGGTGCGTAGTTCGTTTGGTGTATTGACGTAACAGGTTCGTGAAGAAACAACGGAACCTCTTGATTTAGTTCGTCAGCCGCCATCATGGATTCAAGACAACAAATCATTGCATCTGCTACATTGTGTGTTATTTCTAGTGGCGTTTGGTTACAAAATCGGTTAAGCAGACGTAAAAGGAGATGGTGGATGTCATCACATATGAAAAGTAAAGAAAGGTAAGTTACTTTCGACATTCATGACGGTATGAATGAATGTAGAACTAGTAGTAATTAATACTAAAATTACAGATATAGTGGGTCAAATATGTTAGTGGACTTTTTAAAGGAGCCCTCAGGATATTTTGAAAACTTTTGTCGTATGAGAGCTGAAGATTTCGAATTACTATTAGCAAAAGTAGGGCCAATAATTGCAAGGAAGGATACAAACATGAGATTGTGCATTCCCGCTAAACAAAGATTAGCTGTGACTTTAAGATTTTTAGCAACCGGTGATAGTTACTGCAGTATGGGTTTCCTTTTAAAATGTCTAGACACACTGTCGCAAATTGTGTTGAAAAAGTATGCCAAGCAATAGTTCAGGAACTGAAGGATGAAGTAAAGGTAAATATATTTCACAATATTGTTTTGGTAACAAAAATATGAGTAAAAAACATGAACTCGTATGCGGAAACGTAAACTTTTTAATTATTAAATTTGGTGATAACGAGGTGTATCCAAATTTTCCCAGCCAGCAGTGTCGGGCGATGTAGGTGGATGAGACTGTTGTAATGGCTGGAACAAGTGTGTAGGACTTACAGTATACTGAAATCCTTCCGCCTCCTGGGAATGTGGTGATGGTTGCGATTGATGTGATTGTGGAGATAGTAGCGAGTATGGAGAAGGTTGAGACTGCTGGGAGGATGACGATGAGGGTGTTACTAGTGTGTTGTTCTGAATGGCAGCCACTTCCATGATTCGTCGAAGTTGGTGAGTGTTGAATCGAAATATTAAGTTATCGATTTCATGCATAACAAGGTCTTGAGTGTGGTCCTCCATGCGCCTCAACTTCGCGACCAGTAAATCTGCGAATAATTCGATTCAATCCTTTTATCGGAGTTCACAGGTAGCGTGACAGCTGTTTTTAAAATTTTAAGTGCCTCGTCCATTTGATGTTTAACTTGCTGTGTTTGAGTTAGTTTTCGTTTTTGACATTTCGTCCCATGGATTCGACAGGTGTGGATGGATTTAAAGGACATACATTACGTGGGGTATCTGTAGTGAGTTGATTTTCAACCTGTGTCTCAATAGCACTTTCATTGGAAATATCCTCATTTGATTGTGTATTTGGCATATCTTGTTCAATGGAATGGTCTTCATTATCACTTTCCATTTCCTGAAACGTATACATATGTCTAGGAATGTATTTTTAACGTAATGAAATTTAATATTAGTTAAGGAACCACTTGTCAGCGAACAGTTGTAGTAATAATGAAAATAATATCTGGAAGAACTTGGTTGTGCAATTAAATATTCAACTGTTAAAAAAGTTACTGAGATTACGACAGTCATCATCTCGAAACGTATCGGGTGTCCAATTAAGAAGCGACTAAGAAAAATTGATGGACATACTTTTTAATTTTTATCTCTAAAGCTAGATGTTGTCATATTTAAAAAAAACATGTATTCCACAAACAATTATAAATCAGTCTAGATCAAAAATACACCTATCGAACTTAAGAAAATGTCCGTAACGTTTGCCCAGCACTTGTTACTGTGTTTTCAAATAACAGAGGGGTGGGAACGTTGTTTTGCAACAACCATAAATAGCGGAACAGTGTATGCCATCTTATTCCTTCTTATATAATCTATTTTAACGATAGTTTACCTTTTAGATGCCAAATAACGAAGCTGAATGGTTAGCTATAGCTGCTGATTTTGAACAGAAATGGAATTTTCCACACTGTATAGGAGCGATTGACGGAAAACATGTAGTCATAGAAGCTCCAGCAAATAGCTCTTCAGAATTCATCAACTATAAGGGCACATTCAGTGTTGTTTTGATGGCACTTGTGGATTCCAATTATTTATTCACATTTGTAGACATAGGGTGTCAAGGAAGAATTAGTGATGGAGGAGTATTCCGTAACACCGCTTTGTATAGAAAACTTGACACCGAAAAATTAAATTTACCAACAGAAAAACCGTTACCATTGCAAAACAATAAGGTACCGTATGTAATCGTGGGTGACAGCGCATTTGCTCTTCGCCGAAACCTTTTGAAACCATTTCCTGGTATTCATACAAAAGGAAGTGCTGAACGCATTTTCAATTATAGATTGTCTAGAGCCAGACGCACAGTAGAAAACGTTTTTGGAATAATGGCGTCTGTCTTTCGGATATTACGTAAACCTATGTTGGTAAATCCAGAAAAAGCTTCCCTAATTACTATGACTTGTGTCATACTTCACAATTATTTGCGAAAAAGTAGAATATCCACATCAACCTACTCACCAACAGGTACCTTTGATAGTGAGGTAAATGGAACATTTATTCCAGGAGCGTGGCGTCTACCGAATAATGAAATGAGTTCTTTGCTACCTATACAAAAACAACCTCGAAAGGCGAGTATTTCTGCAAAAGAAGTTAGACAAAACTTTTCTGTTTATTTTCAATCCAACCACGGAAAATTAGCATGGCAAGACGATCAGTAATCATCATGTGTAAACGAGGGTACCTTTTCTTGAAATACCGTGTATGTCGTAAATGTATTGTAATATTATAATACAATTATTGTCATTGTAGATCAAACAGTACCGTTTATGTTTAATCATATATTACTGGTCATATTGTATTTCATTAAAAATAGTTGGTGCGATACACATAGAATTAATAAATAGATGAGAATGTGTTTAATTATGTAAAGAAGTGTATTTTACAGGAGGTACTTACCATTGAATTTATTGTTTTATTTGGGGTATAAACTGCATGCAGAAACCTGTCTATTGGCTCGTATAACGACCAAGTCGGTATATATAAATCGCCTGTTCCACTTCCAGAGGTCTTGGAACATTTAGCTTTACGTGCATATTTCCTGTATGTGGCAAAAGTCCATCTTTTTCTTCTTTAACGCTTTAACCCCTATCGGAAATTTTGTTTCCAATCGTTTCCATGAATCATGCACAATATTTCGGTCTTTGTGGTGATTGTGTTTGGGATTCCAGATCACTTCCTCTTCCTGAAGTGCCTCGATAAACTCTACATTTTTTCGACATTCCACTCGACCGCCATATTTTTTACCTAACCTCTATCAACAACACTCGTCTTCACATCAAACAACCTACTGGCACGTTCTGTCGGTTCGCGTTCGCAATATTGCGATGGACCGTACACGAACCGACGTGGTCAGCTCCTTTGTATCGTGACAATTTACCGACTTCCGATGGAACCTCTCGAACCACGCACCACGAACTGCGGACCACGCACCACAAACTACGAACTTCCTATGCTACACGGCGCGTGGTTCGTGGATTGTAGAGACAAGATCGTCGAACCACGCGCCGTGTATCTCCGGCAAAACTACAACAACTTTTTCCTGAAAGACTCTGAAACAAGCAGGCATCTCATGTCTTTCTGTGTCTCGAGAACCTTGAAATAAATTATTTTGTATACAACAGTACTGCAAATACATAAATTGTAGCCACGTATGAAATATGACAGACACGTGAGTAGTACTTAAACGATAAAAATAGATATTTCTTTTAATGTATACCCCTTTTTAAACGTACAAGTGTTAAGCATAATTTATCCTTATCTGTTAATTGCATTAACTTGTTTGTTTTACTGGTGTCTTATTCTTTCTAGTATATTTTAACCTTGACATGACTAATGGATCAAGTAATTCATATAATGCTTGAAATTGTAACAATGTTACACCAGTAAAATATTTGAAATCATTGCCTTTTGTTAAGGATTTGGAAAAAAAACTATCTATGACATTGCTGCGTTCCTCATTTGAATTAAAAATATTTCTTGGTATAGTCTGTGTTGCCACTTCTCGAGCTGGTATTAGTCTGGTAATTTTATGAGTGCTCACAGAAATTTTCACTTTGCTGCTGTTGCGTTTCCAAGGAAGATATAATTTCCATATATTCATCTTTACTAGTGTTTTTATTCCCACAAAGGTCCAACCAAAGTAAACACTTTGTCAGATTTGATTTAGGTTTTGGAAACCGGTGGTATCGTAGAGCTTTGGTTCTTTTCAATTTTGTTGTGTTAGTACAGTCCTTATAGAAGCATTTTGGAATTTTTCTAAAACGAAAACTTCTATAAACAAGTATGTTACAACATTTATAGAAAGTTTATTTACAAGACCAGTTTAAGTTTTATCAAGAAAATTAGGTATACCGAAAATGATTTTGCTGAATCGCATAGACTTCTTAATTTGCCAAAATTAGGTATTACTTACATACGTGAAGATTCTGCAAGTTTATCTAAACAGTAAATAATTTTATAAAAGTAGATTAAAAACGATAAATGAAACAATAGAAAGTGAGGTTGTGTGATAAATTTAGGGAAATTCTTTCCGTTATAGTGATCCTACTGGTAGAAAAGATAGCTCTAGGTAGAATATATCTGTCTTATGTTTTCTTAAAAGAAAGTCCCACTGTTTGAGAATATCTACTAATAAAATAATGTGTGTAGGAGATCTAAAAATAATCAATCTCTTATTATGATTTCTCCATTGCTTAACTTCCTTTTGTAATAAAATGGAGATTTTTTTCCGTTTGCATTTGTCGGATAATGAAAATGTTGTTTAATTTTTGGTGGTTCAGATTTTACCAAAATCAATTTTCTATTTCCCATAATCGCAGAGGCCAATTAGCAGGAAGCTAAACTTTTTGAAAATCATTAAGAATGTCGGAGGTTAGAAATCATTTTACAAGATTATTTTTTATAGCCCAATTACCCAAACTTTCTACAGTTTCTGAGTTCTTAAGTTTTAATATCCACTGAGCCAAAGGAATTTCATCATCTTAGTCAAAATCTGAAGAAGGATAAAATCCAGCATCTTTATAACAATTAACAATATCGTTTTTTGTGATTCGTATTTACAGTGAATATACCATCCAATAAAGAAAAATTTAAATCTTCAGCTTCATTCAAACAAGATCCTCCGACAAAAAAACATTTTTTTTATATTGTTGTTTGTGACAAGCGATGATACCTTAATCCATGGGTTGTAGAGCTACTGTTGTATCACGTAGCACAAATACTAACTTTATGGCCTTCAGATTTTCAATTGTAGGGTGAGCTAGACAATTGTCGATTATCGATAGTTTTTTTATTTTTTGTTTCAGTGGATGTTGGTCCCAGTCTCTTATTTCTTTTTCAAACATTTCTGATGTTACCCAAGCCACTTTATTGGAAGTGTAATTTACAGAAAATATTTACAAGGGGTGTTTTTGATTTTTCGATAAAAAATAATTCTTTCTTTGCTCTTTTTGCTTCTATTACACTTTTCTTTCTAAAATTTTAATGTTTGATTTGGAACCATTTTATAAAAGAGACCAATTTCGTTGAAAATATTGTAATTGAAAAAACTTCTTCCTATAGTGGGCAATACGTTATTAAACCAGTTCTTTGTTGTTTTAGTAGAAACACTTGCTCCTTCTCCATTTTGCTAGATGAAATGTGGTACCTTTTTTAAAGCGGTCGATCCAGCTTTTTGAATAGGGAGATATTTTGTTCCTGAAGGACAATAACTTTCTCTGCTTTTTCCTTTAGTATTGGTCCACTTATGGGCACATTCTGATTTCTTTTTTGCTGAAACAACTGCAGCAATACTTGATCAACTCCCTTGTTAACTAGTTTTCGAATTTGTTTAAGTTAGAAATGTTGGAATTTACTGTTTCTTTAATTTTATTTGGATTTTTCCAAATTGTGGAAACAGTCGAAGTTGCTAACTTATACTTTCGATGCTTCGATGTTCTATTGTTGATTTTATCAATGATTTTAATTTTTTGGTTTAATGAAAGACAATTTATACTTTTCGGCATGATTATAACGACATCACTACAATTTAACAAAAACTGACGTGCGCCTTGTTTAGTACGATTGTAATTGCTTAGATACGGTATAGAAATAAAATTATATTGCAACGAATATACGAGTTACGACAAGTTTGGTCGTTAGGCGCACGTAATAAACAAAGTTAATAATTCAAGAATGTGTCGACTCCTCGTTATAATTGCCGCGAAAAATATCTACCAAAACTTGCTCGTTGTATACAAAGCAATGGAACAGGTTGGAAGAGAAAATTTGTTCGTATTAGAAAAAGTGCTCGTTATATCTAAGCTCGTTGTATGCGAACTTAAATTGTATTAAGTTTAAGAACGTTTTGCCGTAACACTAATGACACGTTAAAACCGAACGCTCGTTATAAGCTGTACTCGTTATAAACGGACCCGACTGTATGTGATAAGATGATTGATGGTTCTCTTTACAAACAACTTTCTTTCAGGTTCAAAAAGATTTTATCGATAGCTTTAAAAATATAGAAAGCGAATGTATTGTACAGGGTATTTTAGAAGGTATAACTAATTATTAGTAATACTGACAACTACTTTAACGCTTTGTTATAAAGTAACTTGAAATAATTTAACATATATTTCTATATTTACATGTCAATAGTGTGTTTAGTATTAATTACTTTTATTGTCGGAAATTTCATTAATACACTGCGCCGCAAAATTCGAAATTTTGTTGCGAAAAATTAATTTTAGTGTATTTTTCCAAAGTAGACATTAAAATACTTCCTGTTTATTTAGTAGGCTAAAAAATTTTTTTATCTGTCACACAACCTTTTTCTTGTTGTTAAAAAGTCAGGTATCGTTTGCTATTATTTGCTTTTAAGCTTATTCTTCATCTCATTTACTGGATTTCTCCGTTTCACAAGTTTGGGCGAGTCAAGGTTCTACCCATACCTTTCTTCCGGGAAACATCGAACTACCGTTGTTATGTAAGTTCTTCGGTTTTTTTAAGTTTATTTACACTATTCAAAAGACAGACAAAAATTAATCGGCCCGGACGGATTTCAAGAAATCTTACGGGTCAAGAGTGTGCTGATGTAGTAGCGCTGCAAGAGGAAGGGTTTACTGCAACTTACAACGCCCAACGCTTGCATGTGGTTGTTTCTACAATATCGCGGGTTCTTTCCCGATTCAGGGAGAAGGTAATCACAAAAGAAGACACGGACAAGATCGAAGAAGGCGAGAGAAGACAGATTTCTTAGGTTTCAAAGTTCAAGGCAACGATTCATAACGAGCATTTACCTACAACAACAATTTGTTATATCTATGGGATATTGTGGGAAGGAAGATTAAAAACTTGCTACACCCTCCTAAAAACCCCCAGGAGTTAACTCTTAGATTAATGGAAGCATGGGAAGAAGTTGAGCAACCAGAAGATTCATTGACTCATTGACAATATGCCACGAAGAATACAAGCTGTTATCAATGCTCGAGGAGGTAATACCCGCTATACGACTGTAAGATGCGAATTTGTGGACCAGATGAATGGCGATTTTTGAATTCCTTGCAATTTATTGTTTTTTTCTTTAATCTTTTGTTCATGAATTAGTAAATTAGTGTTAATAAGTGTGTAGATATTAGAGTTAGGTATAATTCTATAAAAACAATAAAATTAATTTTTCACAACTAAATTTTGAATTTTGCGTTAATTTTGTGGCGTAGTGTGTAAGGTGAAGCAAAATGCAAACCAAGTAATATCTCAAAATATCACTCTGTATGTCTTTTAAGGACTTCACTTCAGTACAATTAATTAACTTTTAAACGATATAAAGTACCTTAACCAAGTATGGGCACCCCCTCAAATATGGGCACTATAAAAAAAACAGTTAGTAACCAATTGTAGCAACAGATAGCAGCATGTTTCGTATTTAGAACATCTACTTTTTGCTAACGTTTAATCATGTTTTAGCTTAATGGACATTATTTTTCAGACTATGCCACCAAAAATGCGAGCTCAATGGTGTTCTGACTCCCTTAAAGGTGCAGTAGCTGCAATTCATGGTGGAATGAATATAAAACGTGCAGCCATAAACTTCAATATTTTACGGAGCACTTTGCAACGCCATGCTTGGAGGGGTAATACAGTTAAACGTTTGGTACGAAAATTTTTCTTAAGTGATATCTAGGAAACCAAGTTGTGTTCTCGAATATTAAGACTTACCGAAATAAGAATGCCACTTACTTCTAAAGTTTTGAGAAGAAATGTATACACTTACTGTAGTGAAAACAACGTCCAGTTTTCCCTTACAAAACACAATTCGCCAATGGTTGGTAGGAAATGACTTGCTCTATTTTTAAGAATACATCCTTGAGTTGCTCGGAAAAAATCACAGAATGTTAATCCAGCACGAGCTGCGAAGCTAAACAAATTTATTGTTGAGGATTATTTCAAGACATTAAAGAGTGTAATGACCGACTTAGACGTTATGGATAAACCTCAGCTAATCTTTAATATGGGCGAAAGAGGGTGTCAATTAACAATTCATAAGAAACCTGTCATATTAACTCGCAAATGAATTAGAAGGGTACCCTTTGTGGCACCAAAACACGCCGAAAATGTTACCATTGTCTTGTGATACTTTTGTTAAATGGATCGGAGGTTTTGCACAATATAAATCTCATGGGAAAGTGATTTTGATTTTTGATGGAGCAAAATCTCACCTCGATGCAAATATTGTAGACTGCACGCATGCATTGCAGCCGATGGATAAATCGGCGTTCTGTTTGTTTGAGTACCACTGGTATGATGAATTGCAGCAGTATTGGGGTCTCAATTCTGGTAGAAAATTAACAAAATTTCCACAAATGATTTTAAGAAAATCAAGAAAAAGAAAATATTATTTAAAAAATATTTTTTTAAATATTATTCCGAATATGTATCTTGAAGAATGTTGTTCTCTGTTTGGCAACAGTAAAAGGTATGGACACATCCGTATTTATGATGACAATTTATAAAACACTTTTAATGCTTTAGAAAACCCAAAATATATAGAGCATTTTATGTAAACAATTTTGAATGCAAAATACAATATTTTTTTGAATAACCTAAAAAGCATGAAATATCTGAAACCCGGTGTTGACCAAGTTAAATGTTCAAAAATCGATATTTCAAAAAGTTAAAATTTTGAGTAAGGCTTGTATTAATAAAGTTCCCATAGTTTTTCACGTAGGTTTAGAATAAAAATATATGTTTTTATTTAAAATGTCAAAGTTGACAGATAGTGCATGTAAGTGGGACACCCTGTGGAACATATTTTTAAATTACTCACTGAAGAACCTGCAAGAATGGTCAAAACTGATTGAATACGTATCTTTTTTAAGGTAATATCAAAGGTCCGCGTAGTACAATAACAGGCAATTGCATTGCATTTTGTTTCATCCTGTATTAAGAAATTTTTGATAATAAAAACAATTAATACTAAACGCAGTTAGTGACTTGGAAATAACATGTTAATAGAAATACAGGTTAAATTAATACAGAGTATAGGTTTAATTTTTACTAATAGTCAGCGATACCTTCTAAAATACCCTGTACAATACATTGACATGTTGACAATTGACAGTTTCGTTCTGTATGGCAAATTAAAAAAAAGAGTGCAAAATCATAGATACGACTCCCAAAATAACGAAAAACTGTCCAATAATCCATCTATTACCACATTGGCTTTGCATCATAAAGATAAAAAACATGATTTTGATTTTGATTTTGACAATCCAATTACTTTAGACGTAGAATGTAATTATCGTAAAAGATTAATTTCAAAAATGATTTTATTAATAAATTTAATAATAACATTAATTACAATAACTGACACTCAGGGTGTCCTAGAGATCACTCCCCAGGCTTGTATTTTCGTTATTTTTTATGTTTTTATTATTTTTTTTAATTTTCGTAAATGAGACTAAACTCTCTATAAGATAAGTTAATACAATTTTCAAATTCTGCACTTGTATAATGGTAGCGATATTCAAATTTTTTTTTCAAATAGCATAATATATTTTTTTTTAATATTTTGGATAGTATCTTTTATTCTTTTTTACAACCATATAAAAAATATGGGTCTTATTAGAATTTTTTTTAGAAAAATACGATTAATAGTTGAGGCTGAGTTTGCCATGGAAATAACTGATTTTTGTCATTTTTATCTAGTAGCCTATAAAATCAATGCGTAAAGTTAGTTGTCAAACTGATTTCCTTAATTTTTAGTGTTCCGTTTACCATAATACATATGAATTATACCAATTCCGAAAAGTGTGACATGATTCTGTCATTATTATTATTTTTATAATTATGTTATAATAAAAAATTGTATTTACTTATCTTATAGAGAATTTAATCTCATTTATGAAAATTAAAAATAAATATTAAAAAAATAACGAAAATACAAGCCTGGGCAGTAATCTGTGGGACACCTTGTATATTATGATCAACGGAACACTCAAAAATTAAGAAAATCAGATTGACAACTAACTTTACCCATTGTTTTTATAGGTTCCTAGAAAAATGACAAAAATCAGTTATTTCCATGTCAAACCTACCTTTAACTATTAATTGTATTTTCTCACAAAAATTCTTATGTATGACTCCATATTTTTTATATGGTTGTAAAGAAAATAAAAGGTACTATCCAAAATATTAAAAAAGTATATTATGCAATTAAAAAAAAAGTTGAATAGCGCTACCATTACACAAGTGCAGAATTTGAAGTGATCTCTAGGACACTCTGTATAAAGGACTAATAAACGAAACTAAAAGATAAAATAGTTAACTACTGACTACCCACCACCAAATAAAATACTAAAACTACCCAACACCATTATCCTAACATACTTAATTAATAGCTACCTACCACCATAATAAGCATACTAATTAATTACTCTACAATACTATTCTAAAGGATAAAATTGCTAATTAACTATTACTAAAACCTAACAATCATAACTATTAAGTTTTTGAATGTTAGTTATTATGTTATTATTATATCATATTTTGTAATCTAAAACTACATTCCATTCCATCGTACGAACGTCATTTTTGTAAGGACTCTCATTTTGCCTACAAAATTAATGTTTGCACCTACATTAGTAATAAAATTCTCAATTACTTACTTATAGAGAATTTAATCTCATTTACAAAAATTTAAAAGAAATTATAAAAATAAAAAAATAACGGAAATACAAGCCTAGGAAGTGATCTCTAGGACACTCTGTATAAAGGACTAATAAACGAAATTAAAGAATGAAATAGTTAACTACTGACTACCCAGCACCAAATAAAATACTAAAACTACCCAACACCATTATCCTAACATACTTAATTAATAGCTACCCACCACCATAATAAGCATACTAATTAATTACTGTACAATACTATTACTAAAACCAACAATCATAACTATTAAGTTTTTTGAATGTTAGTTATTATGTTATTATCATATTTTGTAATCTAAAAACTACATTCCATTCCATCATTACGAACGCCATTTTTGTAAGGACTCTCATTTTGCCTACAAAATTAATGTTTGCACCTACAATTAGTAATAAAATTCTCAATTACTTACTTATAGAGAATTTAATCTCATTTACAAAAATTTAAAAGAAATTATAAAAATAAAAATAACGGAAATACAAGCCTAGGAAGTGATCTCTAGGACACTCTGTATAAAGGACTAATAAACAAAATTAAAAGATAAAATAGTTAACTACTGACTACCCAGCACCAAATAAAATACTAAAAACTACCCAACACCATTATCCTAACATACTTAATTAATAGCTACCCACCACCATAATAAGCATACTAATTAATTACTGTACAATACTATTACTAAAACCAACAATCATAACTATTAAGTTTTTTGAATGTTAGTTATTATGTTATTATCATATTTTGTAATCTAAAACTACATTCCATTCCATCGTACGAACGCCATTTTTGTAAGGACTCTCATTTTGCCTACAAAATTAATATTTGCACCTACAATTAGTAATAAAATTCTCAATTACTTACTTATAGAGAATTTAATCTCATTTACAAAAATTTAAAAGAAATTATAAAAAATAAAAATAACGGAAATACAAGTCTAGGAAGTGATCTCTAGGACACTCTGTATAAAGGACTAATAAACAAAATTAAAAGATAAAATAGTTGACTACTGACTACCCAGCACCAAATAAAATAATGAAAACTACCCAACACCATTATCCTAACATACTTAATTAATAGCTACCCACCACCATAATAAGCATACTAATTAATTACTCTACAATACAATTCTAAAGGATAAAATTGCTAATTAACTATTACTAAAACCAACAATCATAACTATTAAGTTTTTTGAATGTTAGTTATTATGTTATTATCATATCATATTTTGTAATCTAAAACTACATTCCATTCCATCGTACGAACGCCATTTTGCCTACAAAATTAATGTTTGCACCTACAATTAGTAATAAAATTCTCAATTACTTAACGAAAAACCAAAAAATAAAGTTGTGCTTAAGACGTATTTTTTTAAACAAAAAATAACAACTGATATAACAAAAATAATCATCTGATTGTGATAAGTGGTTTTGTAATTTTTCTTCAAGTATATGTCGTTTAGCTGTTGTAATTGTTTTATTTTAATAAACTAGTGGCCCGAAGAATCGCAACAAGAGTTCAAAAGTCGCCATAACTCCAGAGCTGGTGTTAATTTTTTGTTTACAAAATCTTCTACTACAACAAAGGGTACAGGAGTAGCTAACTACGTGGTGGACTTTAATAAAAAACGAAAATCAACACTAGAAGAAAGATATAATCTATCGATGTAATTGTATGTTGCCACTACTTTATGGGACACCCTATATAATCAAAAATATTTTCAAAACGAGCACTCAGTAACTGTACTAAATGTAACCCATTTTGAAAATTATATCCTTTTTATGAACTAAGTTATCCTCCGATGTCAGAAGTTTACGTCACCCTGTATATGTACTTCAGTATTTATTTCGAAAAACAAATTATGCAATTTTATAAAAAATTTAAACTATATTCACATTTTGTCCTATTCGTAGAATTTCGTGTAAAATTTACTGCGAGTTTTACGAGATTTCATTAAAGAACGCTATCACCAAAAATCATATGTCGAATTATTGAACGCCACTGTATATTTTATGAAATGAATTTTATACTGAAAATTTAGTAACAAGCGTTTGGAATTTTTTGTCAAATCACATCACATTAGAATTTTACGAGATTTCACTAACAATAACAACCGTTTGAAATGATTAAATATATACACACTTCTTTTTAATTTATTGGCGTAGACATGTAAATAGTTTGTAAAACGTATATCCATTTCTTGGTAAAGGCATAAATATACAGAGTACTTTTAGTTCCCATACTTAAAGTTGATACGAACTTAAAGCTGTTTACATTATTACCTCTTAAAGTATGATGGGGTGTCATGAGTGTGATATATTTTTAGGAAAAAATGCAGTAATTACGTATTTATGATTTATAATTACGTGTGAAAAGTTTTTTATAATTTTCAATGGGCATAAAATGCGACCCCCAGACTTGAAGCAATTGCCTATCT
The DNA here is from genome assembly GCA_030710515.1 of Abscondita cerata. Classification (NCBI taxonomy): domain Eukaryota; kingdom Metazoa; phylum Arthropoda; class Insecta; order Coleoptera; family Lampyridae; genus Abscondita; species Abscondita cerata. Next base: position 150,235 of record JALBCR010001460.1, on the reverse strand, counting down.
CGCCTACTAGTTTTAATTATAATTTAAAACGCCATTTTAGAAAACTTTCATTTTTTTAAACTATAGAAATCCGTAGAAGGAAACATTTCGTATGAAAATAGAGGTATAGGAAATCCTTTTTGCTCTTCATACCGTTCTATAAAAATAATAATAATTTGTGTTTTTAATGGTCTTATTCCCACGATAAGAGTCCACATGAATATTCATCATTATTCACAACGCATATTTGCCGTAAGAATAAGATACAGATTATTAAATTAAATGACAACCACAAGTTGCGGTTGCCTTCAATTCTGCAATAATAACGAACCTACCGCAGAGATGAAAATGCATTTTAAAATAAATGTTAATTGCTTCTCTTGTAAACATTTTACATGAGGAGAATTTGTTTTTTATTCAATTATTTTTATTATTCGTTAAAGAATTTATAATACAATGTAGTTGTATGCATACGAATGACTAAGATAAAGTAAGATTTTTTCAAAATCTTTCTTATGAATACCTTTTTAAGCGAGTTCTGTTTGAAGTTATATTCAAATTAGTACAAAATTATTACTGTAACAATAATTTATGTATTAAACCTACACGTAAAATAATTCAGTTCTGTTTTTGTTTTGAAAATAAATTTTCTGAAATTGTCTGTTTTCGAAATTCAAACCAGTTTAGTATTTCGAAGATGGAAAACATCTTTGTTTAATATATAAGGTTTATTCTTTTGATTGGAGTAGTAGTTGACAGTCTTTGTGAAAGTAGCACAAAAAAGGTTAATTATATGTTTGTATTAACCCGCCATAAGTTTTAATTATGTTTTATAGTAGATCTTTAATGATCTATTTCGATGGAAAAGTAAATAATGACCACAACTATGTAAAGCATTTACATAAATAGGCCTAGCAATTTACAAACGCTAATAATTTTTTTTGTTCTTTACAAACACGATTTCGCTATTAGTCATTGGTGTTTTTGTAAACAAACTGCAAAGCAAACCAAGACGTAAGTAGTAGAACGCCACTTATAAATAATACTTTTTTCTAATTGCTTTCATGCAAGAGTGCATGTCATACGATCATTTGAGCTTAATATGCATGAGTTGCATTTCAACCCTTTTAAAAACCCTTGAATGCTAAAATTTGTTCTTTTATTTGTACAACTTGTAATAATACTCAGTTATCCTTGATTACATTGTAGTCATCAATTAAAATGAGTTTTCTCCCAAATGTTTAGTGCTTTTCAGTACTTATTGATCGTAAAGTTTTTCAATAAAAAATTTCTTGTGTAATTTCAGTCTGGGTAGGTAGTAAGTACACTAACGTGTTAACTGCGTTTATGTTTGGCTAACAATTTCGCACAGTTTTTGCAGCTTTCACTAAGAGTTCGTGATCAATTCTATTAAGTAATGTTTGTTTTTAAACAGAGTTCTAATAGTTATTGGTTTTGAAATACTTTTAACTCTTGGTACCAGCAAGACAATTGACGAAAAGATGTCAGGCCGGTACTTTTAGCAACGTTGATCAGCAGTTCTTGGCGAGTTCTAATAATTATTATAATAATTAAACAGAGTTCCGATAGTTATCGGTTTTGAAATACTTTTCAAACTCTTCATACCAGCAGAGCAATCGACGAAAAGTTGTCATCTTGGTAATTTGAAGAACTTTTCACAACATTTATCGACAGTTCTTGACGAGTTTTAATACTTTAATATTATAATGATTAAACAGAGTTCCGATAGTTATTGGTTTTGAAATAATTTTTTAACTCTTAGGGCAACTTTGATTGATAGTTTTCGGTTCCCAATAATAATAATAATGATTATTGTCCATGATCTAATACAAGATAGAAATAGACATTGTCAATTTATATACGTTTTACAATTTAGTACAATAAAATTCATTAAGGTTGTAATAACATTTTTCTGATAATAATTTTTTTATTGTTACTTTAAACTTATTGTATGATAGAGTTCTATATATAGATGAGCAATAAATAAGCAATTGAAATATGGCGACTTTTCGTATTTGGATGTACGATGTGATGGCACCAATAATAGTCTATTATCACGTGTTGCATATGGGTGGTTCTCAGATGTTGTTTGAAAGTAGTTTTTATTTTTATGAGCAAACAGTTCCGTACTTAGGATTATAATCGATGGAAAAGTAAGTATTTTATATTTTATGAAGGTATTTTTGCAGGATGAACAGTTTTTTATGTTAAAGATCAATCTAATTAAGCGTTTTTGTGAAACAAAGATTCGTTGCCAATCGGTGCATCTTCTCCAGACAATAACGTTGTAATACATATGTGAATAGGCAAGCGCATAGTAAACTTTCAACAGATCGGATTTATTTATGAAATTTTTTAGTTTTAGTATGACATAGAAAGCGATATTCATTTTCTTGCATACAGTTTCTACATGGACTTTCCAATCTAGATTGATGTCAAATAGGCAGTTGTTTCAGTGGTAACTGTCGCTTCTTGTGGTTGTAACTTTTGTTGATTGGAAGTTCTGCAAAAATCTAGACAAACTGTCTTGGTATTGTTTAGAATTAAATTGTTTCTTTTGTACCAGGTGTTGAATTCATTTATACATATCTTGATGTTTTCTGTAGTTCCACAGAGTCCCTTGCAGTAGTTATAATTGCCGTATCATCAGCATAGGTGGTTATTAATCCGCCAGTATTATACAATGTCAAGTCTGATGTGTATAGTAAGTATATTTAGGAGCCAAGTATTGATCCCTGTGTTACGCCTTTGTTAATTGTTTGATGTTATCTATTTTAACCATAAGTTTTTTGTTGCTGAGGAATGATATTATCCAACCTGGAATTGGGTAACCAATACCTAAGTGAGGTAATTTTTGTTTTAGTATCTTCAAATCAACAGTATCAAAAGCACGTGAGATGTCAAAAAATAAACCAGCTGTATGTAGACCCTTATCAAGATTAAGATGGATGTGACTCATGAGTTCAAAGCTCGCAGTGGTTGTTGAAAGCTCTTGTCTAAATCTGTGTTGAGACATAGGAAGTAATTTGTATTTGTTTAGAAACCTGATAAGCCTAATGGATACAATTGTTTTCAAAATTTTTGCGAATATGCTAAGAGTAGAGATAAGGCGATAGTTTACTGGGTTCTTAGGATCGCCTTTTATATATTGCAGTTATTGATGCAAGCTTAAGTGTGTCATCTTCTTTCAACGAGGAGTAGACAATGAAGGTAAGGACATTTTTGATTTCTGGAAGGATGTATCTCAGTACTCGGAGTGATATTTTGTCAATTTCTGTGGTATTTTGGTTTTTTTAATTTGTATGCGACCTCTTCAAGCTCTTCTTCAGTTACTGGATAGAGGTTTATTACAAGTAGTATAATCTTTCACACCGATATTACCCAATTGGTTGTTCGTTAGTTCATTAGTTATATTTGAAAAATAGTGCAAGAATGTGTTTACAACTTCGGTTTTGGATTGTGTTTCAAGATCATTGACCTGAAGAACAATATCTTTAACATTTCTAGTTGTATTGGAGTTCTCGTTAATTATCTTCCATAATGCTCTAGGTTTGCAGTCAGATTTGTCTATAATCTTATGATAATAAGCCATTTTTGCAGTTTTTTATGTTAATTTTGTGTTTTTCTTTATATTTTTGTATTGGTTACATATATTGTTAGTGTTAATATTGCAAACTATAGCGTGAAATTCTCTTAGTTCTTTGGCGTTTTGGATTATTTCTTGGGAAATCCAGTTGGTATGTTTTTTTTGTTTGCTCGTTTTGTTCGAAGTACAACAGGGCAAGTAAAGTTGAAAGTATCTAAAATTGTTGAAAAGAAAAGTTCGAAAGCTTTAGTTGTGTTGAGATCCCTAATTTGTTTCTAGTCTTTTAGCGATAGTGTTTCTTTGAAAGTTCGTAAATCTCTTTTAAAAATAATACAATTAGGGCCTGATTTCGGCTTACCGTAAAATTGGAATTAAAAATTAGCATATTGGCGAAGTGATCCGATATGGTAGATTTAATAATTTTATATGTAATACGTATTTATTGGTAGATTAGTTAGCAAAATAATCTATTGATGATACAGAGGTTTTTCCGTGTTTATTAATCGCAATTCTTGTCGGCTCTTTTGGTATTATCTATCAGTTGAAATGAGTGGAAGATATCAAATAATATTTTCGTGTTGATTGAGGTTGATCTTTTATCTATATTAATATCACCAGCTAGTATTATGTGGTTTGTGGTATTCGTTATTGCAGTTAGTACTGTGGCATGTGTCTTAGGAAAAGCCTTCTGTAGAGCGATATATAGCAATAATACAGATACTGAGGCTATCGATTGTTACTTTAACTGCGCAGAGTTTACAATGTATCTCGATACTTAATTTGTTAATAGAATCGAGGCTTTTTACAAGGATTCCTTGTTTAATCAGAATTGCAGTACCCTAGTGTCCCGCTTTAGATCTAACATAATCAGATGCAATACTTGATTCAGTATTTGCAGGCGGCAGATGGAAGAGTTATCCAAGCAGCAGATACACTTTTCCATCACTTAAGTTATTTAAGCAATTAGGGGTTGGGTCTGTTGCAGATTTGTCAAGAGTGTCGATCAACGTTGCGAAAAGTGTGAAAAATCACCAACGTTATAATCTTTCGCCGAGTGTTCTGCCGGTAAAAAAATGTTTCAAAATTGATCAGAACTCTGGAAAATGAAAATACTTATTAAAACTCATCAAGAAATGTTAACAACTGTTACGAGTTTATTTGCAAAAGTAAAACGTATGTCGGGAGTCTTCTTAAAAACGTGTGTCGTGTGTAGCACTTTACGACAAAAGTCGAATTTGCCGCGCATGTTGCTAATTTTCCATTGGTTAAAATAAAAATTAACAAAAGTATCAAAGACGACAAGCGGACATTTTCTACTTTCTGCTACTTGGGTGATTGACGTGCCTCGTGAAGTTAAAAGTTGCTGTGAAATCTACAGGCTGCGGGGTCGTTCACGCTGCATACTTGCTGCGTCGAGAAAACATATTTTCCTTCCGTTCTTCGCTGTATACTTTCCCTAAACGAAATCGTGGGGTTACCTATCTTCTGAAGCTATCAAATACTGTCGCTAGCAAGAACCTTCCTTCTCGGAACTGCATACTACAGAATACAGCTAAGTTTTGATGTTTAAGTAATCTATTCACTATTAATGCGTATGAAGCTCACGTACATGTGACATTGAACGGTTTGTTAAGTAAATTTTTATTCCACCACCGACGTTCGGTTTTGTTTTTTAACTAGCTCTATAAGAGCTTGGGCGTTTTACATAGAACGGGTGAAGCTAAAACAAAAGGCCTTTTGGGTTGGCGGGAGCTACCTACTGTGTTATTCCGAGTTTAAGTTAGTTTTAAGTCACCGTGTGTAAGTGACGTGTGTACGTCGAGTCTTCTTAGTAAACAATCCTCAATTAGAACGCTAACTTTAATTTGGGGTGTAACAAAAAAAAATTGCGAGCTTTAATTAAATTGTTGTTGCTAACGCCCGTAACCTTATGCGACAGTCTCTTATTTCTGTCACATTCTCTTACTACTTTAAGATTTATTTGCTATATTGAGTTGTCTATTTGTTTCTCTGATGTGTGTTCGTTGTAGCGTATTAGACCTTTAGTAAAACCTATTGAACTCCCGTTGGTCGGTTTTATTTCTTTCAATTACCCAGCAGGCGGCGCCTTGTTAGGCAGCAGTCTATTTCTTTACAGTTCCTCAAGGACCTCCCCAACTCACCGACTAAACCGGACACTGCTGTGCTAACTACTACAAATACTGGATCCTCCACGAATTTAGTGCGCTACATCAAGCCAAATTGTCTTGTTCTTTTCTCTAGGTTGTACCGCTAGAACCGTCGCTTTCTTTTATTATTTGTGAACTACAACCTGATACAAGAAATCCATAGTTTCTGGCAATATTAATTACTACACAAAAGTCCCTTGCACCAAAAGATAAATACGATACCAGTACACGAAATAAAATTTTGGGGTTGATTGTTTTTAACAAAAATATAACAATTCTAACAAATCTACTAAGAAAGATTAATATCCTTGCAAAACTAATACAAAAATTCCCAACCTGAACAATAACTGTAATACAACAAACAATTATTTTAGAAATATTAAGAACGATATTATAGCTACTTATAAAAATTATAGAAGTTCCCACACTCATCTTTAGACTTATTAAAAACTTCTATAAATATTTACTCGATACTCAAAAACAAGACAGACCCGTTAGACAAATTATGTTGTATACATGATTTTATGCAACAATTGTCGTAAATATTACATCGGAAAAACAAAACAAACCAGTGTCTTTTAGATGAAGAAAAAGTTGTCAATGATCTGAATAAAGACAATGATCTAATTATGCCTGGAAACGGAATATGATAACACATCATTGTGTGTTTATCAACTGTGTCTGTACTGCAATCAGTCATTATTTCAAAAATGATCTCACGTGTTTGCTGTGAAGAAAACAAGGACTCCTAGAAGAATGCAGAACGAAAGAAAACTCACGATGCCGAATGTTTTGTCAACGATACTGGATCTACAGGAAAGATGGAAGTCGATGATGAAATAGCGAAACTATTGCTGCAATCTTAAAATCAACACAATATGATGATAATATACTTGTAACATAAAGAGAATGTGTTGGCCATGTCAAGAAACATATAGGTACTCGACTTCGCAAAGTAAAAACAACAAATAAAGAGCTGGGAGGACAAAAAGCATTAACATGAAAATTGATTAATGAAATTTCCTCTATTACGGTTTTGCAATTCGAAGACATTACAATTGTTTTGAGGATATAAATAGAGCAATCTTGACAACGTATTACCAAAAAATTTTAACCAAAGAAAATTCGCAACACGATTACTATCCTACAGGAACTGATTCTTAATATACATTTCAATAGGCATACGGAAAAGTAAATTAAAAAAGGCACCTATTCAAGATGTTCAAGATGAAATATTACCAGGAAACAATGACTACATTTGGATAATATGCAGCTGTTGAATATAAAATTATAGAGCAAGTCAACACCAATCCTGAGTTGTAGTGCCGAAAGAAGAAGAAAATAAATATAAAACCGGTCAAAGAAGAACATAAGTAGTGCGTGGTTGCGGATAAAAGCGCGTCTATGCTGCCGATTGTCTAGCGCAGGAAACAACGCCAGGGAACTTCTTTAAAAAGAAAATCGAAATAAAATTTGTAATTTGTGAAAGTGATACTAATTTTTTTACCTATTACTGATATCTTCATAAGAAGACACCAAAGAAAATAAAAAAAGTACATATATAAAAATAATTTATATTGTTTAAAAAAGAGCAGCAATATTGAACCCTGAAAAATCATCCCTCACTACTATTCGACCCAAGAGTAAAGTATCCATTTTTACTAGAAGAACCAATCGATACTATTAAATTCACATTATTATATCAAATTGTAGGTTTATATATTTTATTTATGGTATGAAAATAGTTCAATTCTGTTGGAAGAAATTTTCCTATTTTTTGTTGCATACAAACCTTTGATGCATTAGTTCAAATGTTATAAACTGCGACAACCTACAAAAAATATAGCAGAACCCTTTAAGACACAAAAAAAAATTACGATACACATTTTTTAATTGGTTTGAACACTTAAAATCCAAAAAATTACATAGTTCATTATACAGACAACAATAATTAAGTTGTGCACTACTTACCAATGAATGAAATATCTGTTGATGTCTATGCACCCCGTAGAAGGTTCGTCTTTTAACTACAAGGTTCGCAAGTTAGGAAAGTCTTAAAATCTTTCCCACATTTTATTTACAAGACGATGTAAATGATTACGATTTCAAATTTGGGGTGTTTCGTTAAATCGTACAGCTGCAGTCCATAGATTTTCTATTGGGTTTAAATCCGGCGATCTGGCTGCAAATTCCGAGTACTTCTAAGTGCCCTCCTAACCACTCTTGCACCGACCTTGTTATATGCAAAATGCAAAAAAATTTCGTCTGAAAAAATTGAACCCTTCATATTACCACCAAAAGCGGTCAAAATATTAACTTCTGTGTGTTAAAATGAAATTTGAAAGTACCCGTATTAAAGAAAGAAATATATATATAGTTTCGAATTTTGCGCCAGTTTCAAATGTACCTTGACCATCTAGGTGGCAGCACAAGTCCAAAGTTAACGTTTCTCTCTCTGTGCGCATTGCAAAATATTAACGGAAAACTGTGCTTTTTTAAGGGATAATATGTATTGGAATTGTTTATCAAATTTAATTAATTCGTTTTCTTGCAATAGGAAAGATACAGGTTTATGTTATAAACCCAGCTATAACTTGGCTTTCATTAAAAATTCCACGAGTTGCCGTTCAATTTGCCTACTCAAAGTATTCACAGTTATATTGATCTCAAAAAATTAAAAAAAATTATCTGCTCAGTGTTGCTCCAGTCCCAGATATGGTGTATATTTGAGTTCTTTCACATATTGTTTTATGTATACGCATATATCGCATTGTGGAAAGAAGAGAAAAGAATTAAATATTATTAATAATTTCGTTAATTAATTAACAAATTGACATTTTGTTTGGTGCTAGATACATTTCCAAAGCCATGTCGTGATTAATTATGGGTTGGAGATGGCAAAAGTCCCCACTTAAAAGGAGCTTTTCTACTTTTTACGACAACATAACTCTGAAACAAAGATATTATATGAACACCTTTTGACAACACATTATCCAGTTAGCAAAGGATAAGTGCACACATTTTGCACCAAAGTGTACTCTAAACTGAACGCTTGCTTTAGATCAGTTGATAATATTTTGGGAAAAAATGAGGCCTGGTTAAATGATGAGTTTCTTCCACCAAAAATTGCAGAAACGAAATCATGAGGTCAGACAACAGGTCCTGTTGGCCGACTAAAAAAACATTTTCAAAATATAAATGAGCAAAATAAATGCCAACGGTCAAAGAAATTAACTTCAACAATAACCACAAATGAACTTACCCATGCAGCTGTCATGAGCTTAAGAGCTACTAGAAAGAAATATACAGCAAAACTTTTGAAAACAGCTAGTGAAACTATGACAAATAGGGGCAAAGAAAATGTGTTCTGCTTGGAAATTATCTAATGAAGAAACAGAAATGGTCACAAAGTATACAGAAGACAAAGCTTTACTATTTTACATAGAAGGTAGTTTTTCTAAGCATTAGTACTGTCTCTTACAAAGACGTGCTAACTTATACCTACACTATACTATACCCCGCGTATACTTCAGTTAGGGAAGCTAAAAGAAATTCTATTCTTCGAAACGGTAAATGCTATCAGTATTTTTGAAATTTGCGCGAAAGTTAATTTGCATGCTCTCATGGATCATACAGTTTCAAGAATCGCAATTGTGCAGGAGCTTGCAATCATCGATAAAAACCTCCGTTCCCTGACCTAATGTTGATTTACAAACGGGAATGCGACCGCAGCAGTGGCCATAGTGTATATAAACAGAAATTTTAACTGGAATATTTCTCGGACACCGTATGTTTATAACGTCAATGGTCTCTCTCCAGTATCCGGAGATTTTTAATTCTGTAACCGGCATCACTTCAGCCCAAGTGTGCTACATTTGTGGTGCAAAACCAACAGAGATGAACAAACTCGATGTGGTAACTGGTAGACAGAAAGACGCAGGAATCCCGAAACAAAGATTTTAAATGTATCGGGAGCATCATTCAAGAAAAATGTCTCGAGTTTCAACAAACAAAACGTCTTTCATCTACTACTTGTATCTTCCAATCTTGTGATCTCGAGAAAGTTGCCAAAAATACCAAAACACGTATCGAAAAATTTTTTTAGTAAAATTGCATACAAATTATTTTTCCTAGTCTTGATTCTGATTAACCTCGGTAGGCATGTTAAAAGTTAGGGATGCAAAACAATAATGTTTTTTTTATTAAATAAAATTGTATTTTGTTAATCGGAGGTTTACATATAACCTATGGTTATTAGATCACATTGACATTGAAACAAACTTGACTCGGTGTTTAGAAGCGAAGGTGTGAGGACGTGTTTTTAAAGTGAGCGAATAGTGAACAGTTAATACAGAAGTATACAAGGTGACACAGGAAAGTGGCTACAGTCAATATATTTTCCCTATTGAAGATAAAATTTGAAATATGGAGCATTTACTAAAGACAACCTTTTGAGTTTAATGAGATAAAAATGATTTTCGTGCAACTTCCGGTTAAACCGGAAGTGTCCCAAATTTTGGATTTTTAAATAGGACACTCGGTATTTTTTGACATTTTCGGAATCAGCGGATCATTTTACACACGATTTGACTATTTTGGAAAATTTTTTAAATAAATTTTTAGGAAAAAAAAATTAAACGCCGCCTATGGTCAAAACTCATTAAAACCTTTTAGTTATACCTAGAAAAATTAGAAATTTTTTAGCACGTGAATTAAGTTATACCTCTTTAAAGTTTCCTAAATCACTTTTATCAAATGTACTCAATTTTTTCAAATGTAAACATGCCGGGTATATTAGACAGGAGTAAAAGACGATTTTTTTTCCAATTTTTGACACCAAATTTTTAAAATTGGCCGAGAAATAACATAACAGTAAAAAATACAAATTAAAATGACAACAATGAATGGACCAAAAACAATAAGAACATTTCGAACAAAAAAATAGTAACCCTTTGAATTGTTGGACAGCTTAGCAACACGGAAAACAAAAGAAAGTCGCGAAAAAAAAAAATCTAAGGTATGCTATCATCATAAAATAATTCCTAGAACAAATAGCAACCTTGGATTGTAATTTTTTTTAAAAATATTCTGTGGCTCTGAAAAGAACCGTTTTGTGTTGGCATAAACCGTTTACAGCAATTGTTCGAAGTGACCACCATTTTGAGCAAGACATTCCCTGACTCTCCTGATATTGTTTTCTGCTACTCCTTCCAACATTTTTGGAGTGACGGCGTTAAATGCATTTAAAATGCGTTCTTCCAATTCAGCAAGATTGAAAACTGGTGTAGCATACAATACCCTTGATGTGACCCCACAGATAAAAGTCAAGGGAGTGAGATCTGAGGATCGTGCTGGCCAACGCACTGGCCCATGAGTAGAGATGACATTCTCTCCAAAACTTTCCAACAAATTCTGCGTGACGTCTCTAGAATTATGGAGAGGAGCACCGTCTTGTTGAAAAAACATTTGGGCTAACAACCGTAAAGGCAGGTTATCCAGTGCTTCCTGGATTTGGTTTCGTAGGAAACCCAAACACCGAACTCCAGTCAGCGTGCCTTGGAATAAAATCGGACCGATAATTCGGTTTCCAAGAATCCGCGCCCAAACATTGACTTCAAATCTTTTTTGAAATCGACCAGGTCTAATAATGCGCCTGTTGTTTGTGACCAATACCTGCAATTCTGCCGATTAAACATTGCATTATTACAAAACCTGGATTCATCCATGAACTGAATTTTTTTCACAAAGTCGTTATCGTTATGCTTGTTTAGTAGAAGCTAAGTACAATAAACCCGTCTTCTGTCTTCATCACCATCGTACAAATGCTGGTGTAAATTGTACTTAAACGAGCGATAATTATGCTTCTTCAGAATTGGACGCACAGTTTCTCTTGACGCATCCACCTCCAAAGCAATCTCTCTTAACGACGCCGTAGCATTCATATTAACAAACGCCAACACGTTAATTTCCAAATCTTCACAACCAACAAAGCGATCTTCCCTTTCTTACCGGATTCCTTCTAATAATTTTTTCCAGCTTTTGAAGTAAAAAATGGTTGGCGCCTACTGGGAAACCGCTCTGCGTAGAGTTGTTGCGCTTGACGGCCGTTCTTCCTACACTCGCCGTAAATTAACAACATGTCAATTTTTTCATTTTGGGAATAGCCCCTATTATCATTAATGTTATTCATAATGATAACTTAGTGAATTTATTATTAATTATCAACAACAACCAAACTAAAAACTTTTTAAAGTGCAAATTCAAAACGGGAATGACAATCTGTTTTGATAAATAAATTATTATTGAGTTTTAGAAACAGCGACTTTCTTTTTGTTTTCCGCGTTGCCATGCTGTCAACAATTCCAAGGGTTACTATTTTTTTATTCGAAATGTTCTTAATGTTTTTGGTCCATTCATTGTTGTCATTTTAATTTGTATTTTTTACTGTGATGTTATTTCTAGGCCGATTTTCAAAAATTTAGTGTCAAAAAATTGGAAAAAAATCGTCTCCACTCCTGTCTGATGTACCCGGCATGTTTATATTTGAAAAAATTGAGTAAATTTGATAAAAGTGATTTAGGAAACTTTAAAGAGGTATAACTTAGTTCACGTGCTAAAAAATTGCGATTTCTAATTTTTCTAGGCATAACTAGAAGGTTCTTAATGAGTTTTGACCATAGGCGGCGTTTAATTTTTTTTCCTAAAAATTAATTTAAAAATTTTTTTTGCGAAAAATTTTTGAAAAATAGTCAAATCGTGTGTAAAATGATCCGCTGATTCCGAAAATATCAAAAATACCGGGTGTCTCATTTAAAAATCGAAAATTTGGGTCACTTCCGATTTAACCGGAAGTGACACGAAAATCATTTTTATCCCATTAAACTCAAAAAGTCGTCTTTAGTAAACGCTCTAAATTTCAAATTTTTATCTTTAATTGGAAAAAGATATTGACTGTAGCCACTTTCCTGTGTCACCTCGTATATGAAACGCTAGTGATAGCTATTATGGATAACGAGTTGTGATATACGTGCATACAAAGTTAAAGTGATAAGAATATTACGCACGTGCTACGATAAAGCATATGAAATCTGATACAAGAACGTACGATTTTGCGAAGTAAAAGTCGATTGTGATTACGTACATAAATAGTATTTATTATTAGATGAAAATAATATACAGAGTACAATAAAATTAAGGAATGTCAGAATCGGAAGGAACAGGGTCAGAAGCACGAAAAAGATCACATGATGAAATGTATGATATATTTAGAAGAAGTAAAAAGACGGGAAGATCACCAAAAACTAAAGGTACACAGGAGAGGTTGGAATAAGAGAACTTTGCCACAAAATGTTAAAGGAAATAAGGATCGATAAAAGCCAGCAAAGAAAAAAAGAATGAAGACATTAAAGAAATACGGTCAGAAATTGTAAGAATGAGTGAGCAATGGGAATTAAAATTTAAGGGAATGGAGAAAAAATAGATAAGTTAGAGAGAAGAATAGACAACATGGAAAGGGAAAAAAGAAGAAAGAACTTAGTAATAAAAGGATTAGAAGTAAATGGAGGAAAAAGGAAATATTGAGACAAGTGAAAGAAATGTTGAAAAATAAAATGGGGTGGGAGAAAAGTTAGAGGATGCTACAAAAATAAGGAAAGGAGTAATAATAGTAGAAGTGGGAAGTGTGGAGAAGAAACTGAAAATTTTGACGAGTTTTGTGGGTAGAAGGGAAGAAAGAAGATGATGGAAAGGGAGAGAAAATTAAAAAAATTATGTCAAAAAACTAATGTGTGGGAAGGGAAATAAAGAAAAAAAGGTCAATAAAAGAAAAAAATAAAATTTTGTTTTGGAACATAGCGGGAATAAAAAACAAAGGAAAGGACTTTTGAAAATATATACATGATTTTAAAATGGTAGAGTTGATTGAAACGTGAATGGAGAAAAAAGACTGGAAAAGATGGGAAAAACAATGTCAAAATAGTTTGAATGGAAAGTACAATTTGCAGTGAGGGAGGAGAGAAAAGGTAGAGAAAAGGGGGAATAATTACTGAGTGAAAAGGAATGGAAGAATGAAGAAGAAGGGAAACATGTTCATGGAATGATAAAACGAAGACTAAAAACTGAAAGAGGGGAAAATATGAAATAGTAATAGTATACCAAAAAGAAATGGAAAACCCAAAAAATATAGAGGAGATGATAGGTGAAGAAGAGGAAAAAAAATAATTATAGGAGGAGACTTCAACGCGAGAATAGGAGAAGAAGGAGAAATGGCTATAAATGGAGAGGCGATTATTAGAAAATCAATGGATAAGAAGATAAATGGGCAAGGAAGACTATTAATAGAAATGTGTGAAGATAGAGGGTGGACAACCTTAAATGGGAATATAGAAGAGGATGGAAGGGCAGAATTTACGTTTATAAGTGCGAGGGGAAAATCTGTGATAGATTACGTGATAGCAAATGAAAAGGAATAGAGGGCATCGAGAAGTTTAAGGTAGGAGATGAAGAAGAATCAGATCATAAACCACGGGAAGTTTTATATTTAATAGAAAAAAGGAAGAAATAGAGGAGGAAAAAAATAGTTGATAAAGAAACAATGGACAGAGAAAAGTATAAAACTATACAAATTAAAGATGGAGAAAGATTAGGAAACGGAAGAAGAAGTGCAAGAGGAAATGAAAATATTGATAAAAAATGAAGGAAGCAGTGGAAAGGAGAAGGTATAGAATAAGCTGAAAAGAGGCAGGAAAAAACCAAAGAGTGGTGGTATAGTAGATGTGAAATGACGAAAAAGAAATGCGAAGATGAAGGAGGAAAAGAAAAAGAGAAAATAGAAATTAAAGAATATAAAAACTTAAGTGTTAAACACAAAAAAATGTGTAAGAAGAAAAGAAAAATATAAGAAGAAAATAGAACAGAAGATTAAGAAAATACAAAATAAAGAGGAAACGTGGATTTATTAACAAAAGAATGAGGAAAAGGAGTAAAGATAGAAGACAGATGGAAACAAAACTGTGTAGAACTATTAAAAGGAGAACATGAAAAACCAAATAAAGACAAAAGGTGTATCATCAAAAGAAGAAATGGAGAAATAAAAAAGAAGAATTAGATCAAGCATTTAAAAAGGTTAAAAAGGGAAAAGCAGAAGGTACCGATGGAACGCAAGCGGAACAGTAGAAGTATACAGGAGAAGATAATAGAAAGATTAAGAAAATATTAATAATATAAGAAAGGAGAGGAATTGCCAGAGGAATAGAAAGAAGTTATAATATGTCCAATATATAAAGGAGGGAGAAAAGAGAAAAGTAAAGAATTGAAGAGAGTACATACAAGACATAGAGGAAGAAATACGAAGGCATCAAAAGGAGGAGTAGTGATAGGGAAGATAAAGGTGACGATAGTGACATACGCGGATGACATAGTGCTTCTAGCAAAAGCAAACAAGAAATGAAAGGAGTATCAGAGGTAGTAAGAAAATAGTTGGAAAAGAAGAATATACGTAAATGTGGACAAAACAAAATAATAATTTTCAAAAACAAGAGGGAACAGGAAGATGGTAAAATGGTGGTGGAAGAAAAGAATTAGAAAGCGTGGACAAATGGAGATATTTAGGATATAAATTAAGATACGATAACATGGACAACAGTTATATAAGAGAGCTAGCGAAAAAGGTAATGGGGAATGGGAGAGAGAGTGTTTGGAAACGATATAGAGAAAAGAAGGTGGATTTTTAATAAGTGTTATGCTTTACGGAGCAGAAATATGGGACTGGAAAGAGTGGAAAACTTGAGAAAATACAAGAAAAATATTGGAAATGAACAACGGGCTGGACAGGGAGACACCCGGATATATAGTAGAGGAAGAAATGAAGATTGAGAAAATAGATGTAGACAAAATGAAATCTTAACTAAGTGCTGAAAGGAAGTAAGAAATCAAAAGATAAACACGAACAGGATGAAAAGAGACAGTACTACGAAAAGGAGGATGTGCGAGGGAAGAAGTAGAAAGAATAAGAGAAGAAGGAAGGAGTATAGAAGAGGAGGTAATGATACGAGATAGAGACACACAGATACAAAAAAGAAGAACAAAAATAAGAGAAAAACCGATACAACGAAAATATATTAAACTAGTTACAGAAAAAATTACTAAGATATATTTTAAAAAGGAAAAAAATTTAAGAAGAAAAAAAAAACATAGCTAGGTTTAGGTGTGGTAATGAGGAAAACGAAAACAAATATTGGATAAAAAAAAGAAAAAAAATAAAGAGGAGAGTTCCAATGAGGATGTGTATTATACAACAGAAATGTAAGCCAGTTCATTAAAAAATTCAGGTCCAACTTAACCAGATTTGTTTGCGATACCTTTGTACTTATAGTGAACTTCATGGCGTACAAGTTAGTAAACAAAATCTTGAAATACTTTATTTCCGGCTGCCAGAGTACCCCCTCCAGAAAACTGTCAACCAACTCCTAATTTTACAAATCAATATTTATGAAACCAATTACAAAAATACGTTTTCATATAAATGTAGTTTTGAAAAAACGTATTTAATAAATTATTGACATTTACTTTTGTCAAAAAAAGAACAAAAGTTAAAGGAAGTACTGTTGAAATGAATTTTTATAACCACAAATCAAAACTAAACTATAAAGAAATACAGATTTAGAAATGGAATCGAGAAGTAGATTAAGAACGTCTGAAGAATCGACTCTTAATTTACGCAAATTAATATTCTTTACAACTTTGTCCTTGCGCATTTTTAACTGGTTTTTAATGAATGCAGAAATTTATTTTTATGTTTTGCATTTGTAAATTTGAATATGTCTTTACTGCACTCGATCCTCATAATTCTCGTGCAAGAATTTTCGAAAGTCAATTTGTCTAAATAAGTTACAGTGTCCGAAAATGTTTTACGTTATTGTTTCTAGCGTTTTTAAACAGTGAATAGTGATCAAAACGATATATATTTTTCATTTATTTGATAGTGTCTTATAATTTCATTAAATGTGCTACTTACAGTTACATTATCCCGAACATTTATTATTTTTATCGTTTTATATCTTATAACATAAATCAAATAATTTTAATAACGCAACTTTTGTACGGGTATATTTTAAAACTTTTATACAAATATAGACGGACCTGAACGAACCATCATTTTTCTTCCTCCAGAAACATGTCATTAATTCGTTCTTTAAGAATGCATAACATTCTTTGCTTCGCCCGCGTTGTAAAACGAAGTAATGATCGTTGGAAGGTTTTCAATGGTCATAGATGTTGTTATAACATTAATTTAATTGCGATACATGAAATAATGAGCGTTTTATTATACAAATTGGAATTATAAAAGAAAGAGGAACATATTTTCGACAACTAACATTATGTTTATTTGCATTCTTAAGTAGCATGTCAAAAACATTATCGTATTTTTGTAGAAAAACACTTTTATGTGATTAGAAAAAAACAAATTTAATAATAAACATGTTTCAAATTAAGAAATTACAACGACAGTTTTGAAACTTTGTTCGTCGTTTTTAAATTAAATGACAATTTATAAGCGTGGCTTTCGCCACTCGAAATTTTCTCCGAAAACTGAAAACTCGAGCTTTGATCTATTGTTTCCATAACAAATTAAAATTCCCATCTGTTTAATAGAATTTTTTCAAGATCATAAATTTGAATGTTAATTACACTAAGTTGTTTTTCATTGAGAAAATCAGTAAACAAATATATTTTTAATTTGACAGAATTTTCTTCATCCCCTTTTATTCGTAAGGAGAAAGAAAAGTCGGCATAAATTTTATTACACTCAAAATAAATGTGGCCAGAAGGTTGAAGTCGACACGTTTTCTTTACGCCCTTAAAAAATATTTATTTAGAAATTAGAAAGGATGTACATATTTTGTTTGCAACGTTTTTGTAAAATTAGTTTTCACATATTTGATTGGTGTCTAAATTAAATGTGGTTTTCGTAAAATTTTGTAGCATTTGCTGAATAAATTATCAAATAATTAAAAAACAAGTAAAACAATACATTTCCGAAAAGGGAAGATCGAATAAGAATGTTAATTTAGAACAACTTTGTTACATATTTTTTTTGTATAATTGTTGTAATTAAACTAAAATATGAGCTAATTGTCTTCTCTGAAGTGTGCTCTAATTATCTCCAAAATCGATTTCGATTTTTGAGGAATCGTGAAAGAATGACCGGTTTGTAAATGTGAACGTTAATTTTAACATGGTGCATTTCTAGTCAAGTAAACTCGATTTAAAACAAAATACAATGAAAGCTTTGAAAAAAAGAGTGGTTTGAACAAAAATGTTTTATTATTGCTGGTTCATCTAGATCTAGATAATCTCCGTTTAAAAGACCTCTACATTCGTCTTTTGAGTGCTGCCCGAATTTTCATTAAACATACTAAGTTTTACTGGCATAATTTTATATAAAGTTGTATGGTGGCAAAAAAAATTATATTTAGTGGAAGAATTGAGCAAATCTTTTTTCTGTTAGAAATAAAACTTGAAAGCTTTATATCATCATTTAATTGCTGCAAACGATATAGTGGCGCAAAATGGTCATTGGGACTTTTCTAGCCAAAACTTTTTTTGATGTAGACAAATGTCTTCTCTCTTTTTAATTGATCGAATAATTGCAATGTAAATGTAAAAAATATTGCTGTGAATAAACGTTCGCAACCCAGCTCTGGATTATGTTTATTACTTATTTTTATAATTTTTTTTTTAAAACAAATATTTATGCATAATTAGGTTCTTATAAGCTGTACTTAACTTTATAGTAAAATGTGTGTTAGGGGATTTTTAAACCCAAGGAACCGATTGCAATGTTTAGAAAATCGATTAGAAGTTGCGCCGTTTGGAAATTTGAAAAAAAACGATTTTGAATATGGATTCTCAAGATGGCGGCCATGTTTACACAAACATAAATTATACAGAAACGAGAAATATTTGAACATCTTGTTATGTAATTTACTTAATGAAAATAAAATAAATAAATATGACTTTTTATTTAATCAAAAAAATTATTTTTACAATCTAACAATTTTCGTTTACATAGTTACCCCTTAAATTACAATACTCTCTTCAAATTACCTAAAATTTGAATTAATTTTTTTATATTTTTAAGTAATTTCACAACTAATTTTTAATTCCATCTAAACGTTATCTCACTTTTTATGCACTACTTTAATTCATCCCAGCTTCTTCTGCATTTCTATTATTTATTTATTTTATATAACTTCATATTATATTTTTTCATATAATTATTTTATATAATTATCCTTTCAACATCTTCATACTTCATAATAACTTCTTTTTCATTGAATTAATCTTGATTTTAACAAACTTCTTTAATTGTTTGCAACAGTTCATCTTTATTTTTTACGTATCCATTGATCAACAATTTCTGCTTCTGCTGTACATAAGATGCTTAACTTCACCTTTTCTCTTTCTTCCTTTTTTTCAAAAATTTGTACATCTTTCATCACTTTCTCCTTTCTAAATTTCACATTACCTTGTTTCATTCATGCTTTCCGTAATCCTAACTTTTAAAACATTAATAATTCTGTGTTATCTTAACTCCTTTTCATTTCGCGTTGCTTTTTTCAACTTTTTCTTCCTGGTATTGCGTGGTTTATTTGCATTTTTATACTTTCCCTTTATTTCTTATCCGTCTATTTAATTTACATTTTTGTTTATCTAATTCTTTCCAAATTTCTTCAATTATAGGGGAAAGTAGGTCATTGCAGATGTTGCACAATTCTGCAGTGGTTTTTTTGACTGAAGATGGCAATAATTCTATGTTGATATCGTCGAACTTCCATCATCACACAAATCATTTTCATTTAGTTCCTGATCTTCAGATGAGTCTGACTCATGTTCTTTTTGCTAACTTTTGTTTTTCTTTTGCTTCTTTGCTTTTGTGGGCTTAGGTACGATCTTATCAATTGAAAATCGAAGGAAACCTACAGCTTTCTTTCTCTTTCATTGAATTTTCTTAGCTTCGTTCAATATTTTTCTTTCCTGAGTCTTTTCTAACTTTACCTTTATGGGTGTGCTTGTTAGAATCTCTAAATGCTGTTTGGCTCGAGTTTTGACATTTGATTTTCTTGTTTCTTTCTTGGGGAGTGGTGCAAAAGTAAAAAAGGAGTTGTCTTTTGATGTGGAAGGCTGAGGGTTGACATACAAAGTTTGGTCGACCAACCCCTGTATTTCTACTTTGCTGTCTTATCTGTTGGTTGAGATTCATTTCGAGGATTTTCACAAACACTAGCGGTTTCACTTAATATCCCCAAGCTGTTAAAGTTTCTAGACTCATCCAATATCTCAACAAAAATCCTGCAATTGAGGAGCTGAAGGCGCATAATCTTTCTCTGAAAAGTTATCAGGATTGAACTTGCTTTAAAAGACTTATTGCTCTTTGAAGATGCCAAAATGTAACAGCAAATATGAAACACTTAGTACCACATTTTTTAATCTATGGAGTCATCTTTGTTTGCTATAGTCTATTCTCTTTATACAAACCAAAAATTAACCCGATATGGAGTTCCCGAAAAAAAGTTACTGATATTTTTGTAAACTTTTGCATCTGTGAAAATTTTACAAAAAAATTAATATCTCAAAATCTATGACTCCTAGCTACAGGGAATGTTATACAAAGTGTCCCAAAAATTTGAAGTAGAATTCGAAAATGCAATAATATATAAAGTATAAACATCTTGTGTCAGTGCTTAAGAATTATACAGGGTGGATGAGACTAAACGTTACTAACTTCACTCTGCTGTCATTTGTAAAGTTTTCATTAACGCGCGTCAATTTGACAGATTGAAGGTAAGTTAATTGTTTACATGTGGTCAAAAAAGAGTTGTTCTAAATTAATATCTTCATAAAAAAATCGTAATGGAATTCAAACGTAATAGTGTAATTGCACTGTATTTGGCTGGAAATTCACAAACAGCAATAGTTCGTCAGCTCCAGCATTTGAATGTGAACAAAATGTTTGTGTATCGAACCATAACTGGATACAACGAAACTGGTAGCATCGCTAAACGCAACAGAGGCTGTCCTAAAAAGACATCAACATCAAAAGAAATGATTCAATAGGTGAAGAAACGAATTCAACGAAATCCTCGTCAAAGTGCTAATCAATTAGCAGCACGTCTGCATGTTTCACGATACAGCATTCAAACCATATTAAAAAATGAACTACACTTGAAGCCCTACAAGATACAAAGTTCAAGATCTTACAGACGACAAAAAAAAGTTAGGCTTGAAAGAACCCGAGCATTAAAGACCTTGGCCGAACGTGATGGGATTCCGAAAATTGTCTTTTCTGACCAGAAAATTTTCACCATTCAAGAGTATGTTAATAAACAAAATGATCGTGTTTGGTGCGCAAGCAATCACCAGCTTCTGTTATGGTTTGGGCTGCAGTGACTGCGGATGAACGCACTCCCCTGGTTTTCATTGAACAGGGAGTCAAGGTAAACCAAGAGGTGAACCGCCAAAAGATCCTTAACGATGCTTTGTTACCTTGGGCACGTAAACACTTTGGTACGAACCGTTGGACATTCCAACAAAACTCGGCACCGTCACACAAAGCTCAAGCGACACAGCAATTTTTACAAAATTGCGTTCCGCGGCTGATTTCGTTGAAAGAATGGCCACCATATTCACTGGACTTGAATCCCATGGATGTCTCCGTATGGTCCATTTTGGAGAGTGAAGTGTCCACTAAAAAATACGAAAGTGTTGATGCATTGAAGTCAGCTCTTGTTCGAGAATGGAATAAAATTCCGCAAGCCCACGTTCGGTCAGCATGTAATGCTTTCTATGGAAGACTGAATCAAATAATCAAAGCCAAAGAAGGTCATATCGAGCAGTAAAATGTTTTTCATAAAATTTAATTTGTTTTTAACATATTCCACTAAATTTCAATAAAAAATAATCAAAATTAAAAAAATTACAGCGTTTTCATTTGGTAACACTTGGTCTCAGCCACCTTGTATTTAATAAGCAAAATAAGTACTCCTTATCCTTAATTATGTGTTTTTTATTGTAATACTACCGGTTTCGAAGAAAATTCTTCATTTTCAAGTATTAATAATTCATCAG
The DNA here is from genome assembly GCA_030710515.1 of Abscondita cerata. Taxonomy (NCBI): domain Eukaryota; kingdom Metazoa; phylum Arthropoda; class Insecta; order Coleoptera; family Lampyridae; genus Abscondita; species Abscondita cerata. Next base: position 128,353 of record JALBCR010001460.1, on the reverse strand, counting down.
AAACTAAAAACCATTTTAATTAAATTTAAAAGTTAAAATAAATAATAAATAATTCAGTCTAGTTATTTTAACTTTTAAATTTAATTAAAATGGTTTTTAGTCTCTGATGAATTATTAATACTTGAAAATAAAGAATTTTCTTCAAACCGGTAGTATTACCGGTAGTATTACAGTGCCTATTAATATATAAAGTGTTCCATTTAAAATAACTAAGTTAATGTCAACTTCCTGTACAACCGGAAATGTCAGAAAATGAAAATATTTTATTTGAGTTGGCCTTATTGGTTCTAGTCATTCTCCAAATTTTCAATTTTTTTCCATGTATACTTTTCCGTATACGGCTAATGGCGATTCCCGGTGAGACACCCTGTATATCTTTAAAGCTCTTGATGAGATATTTTTAAACTATAAAAATATATGGTATGTTCCATTTAACCAAAAGTAAGTTTATGCAGCCACGAGTCTTTGGAACACCCTGTCTGATTGAAATATATACTTTTAAATTGTACACTCAGTAACTGTACTAAGTATGACAAATTTTGAAAAAAGGTATTTTTTATTAACTAAGTTATCATCCGATGTTAGAAGTTTGCGCCATCCTGTATATCTTCTTTGTTTTTCCTTGAAAAGACAAACGATTTTGTGCAAAATTTGTGTAATGGAAATGATTCGTGCTAACACACTATTCCAATATTTGATTTCTGCGTTTTTTTATTCTTTGGAGATATTGAAACAATAGTTTGATTTGTTGAAATTCTTTTGTTTAATTCTATTTAAGATTTTTGGCATTTCATATGCGTGTTTTTATGACTTTTTCCACATTTTTCCAATTGTCGTATTCTTTTGTGCTAAACTAGATAAAGTTGAAATATACAGTACAAAAATGGTATTTCTAGATTCTGAATAAAGCAACAAGCCCCTTGTTATAATGTCACTATTGTTTAACTTCCTTTGTAATAAAATAAAGAAATTGTCCTCAGTTTGCATCTGTCGGATAACCAAAATGTTTCTTAGTATTTGGTGGTTTAGCTTTTTGTTTTCTGTTTCTTCTAATTTTAGAGGCCAATTATTAGCAGGATCAGCACTTCTTATTCAGCATCTACATATGTGTTGGTCGTTTCTTTCTTGTCAACAATTTCGTCACTGCCCGGGTCAAGTGGTAGAGAAGAAACTTCTATAATTTTATGGTTTGCTTTCATATGTGCTTGTTGACAGTGTGGGTGTGTTTTCACGTCCGTGAAGTTAGCACTCTGTTTCTCAAAATTTTAAATTTTAAAAGTTGTTACTGATTGTTCTCACTTTGTTCTATATTGTTTTAAAGTAACAATGTTTCAACTCAAATAGTTTTCGAATAAAACAAAAAAAAAATACTTTTTGAGTTGGCACCCCTTTTTCAAAAATCTAAAATATTGGGACAGTTTTACGTTGTTCTAGTTGTTCTGAACATTGTTCCAAAAGAACAAATCTATAACTCAAATTATAAGCACCCAAATTAAAAAAACAATATTTGAGTTGGCACCCATTTTCGTAAATATCAAAACATTTAATACTGTTCTACATTGTTCTAGTTATTCTTAGCATTGTTGCAAAAGAACAAGTCCATAACACAATATACAAGCTCAAAAATTAAAAAAAAAGGTTTTGAAGCTGGAAACCTTTTTTTCAAAAATTTAAAATATTGAAACAGTTTTACGTTATTCTAGTTGTTCTGAACATTGTTCCAAAAGAACAAATCTATAACTCAAATTGTAAGCACCCAAAATTAAAAAACAATTTTTGAGTTAGTACCCATTTTCGTAAATATCGAAAAATTTAATACTGTTCGACATTGTTCTAGTTGTTCTTAGCATTGTTGCAAAAGAACAAATCCATAACTCAATATATAAGCTCAAAAAATTAAAAAAAAGTTTTGAAAGCTGGCACCCTTTTTAAAAAATTTAAAATAATGAGACAGTTTTACGTTATTCTCTATTGTTACTGAACATTGTTCCAAAAGAACAAATCTATAACTCCAAATTATAAGCACCCAAATTAAAAAAACAATTTTTGAGTTAGTACCCATTTTCGTAAATATCCGAAAAATTTAATACTGTTCGACATTGTTCAGATTGTTCTTAGCATTGTTGCAAAAGAACAAAGTCCATAACTCAATATATAAGCTCAAAAATTAAAAAAATGTTTTGAAGCTAGCACCCTTTTTTTTTCAAAATTTAAAATATTGATACAGTTTAACGTTATTCTAGTTGTTCTGAACATTCTATAACTCAAATTATAAGCACCCAAATTAAAAAAACAATTTTTGAGTTAATACCCATGTTCGTAAATATCAGAAAAATTTAATACTGTTCTACATTGTTCTAGTTATTCCTAGCATTGTTGCAAAAGAACAAGTCCATAACTCCAATATATGAGAAAGCTTCAAAATTAAAAAAGGTTTTGAAGCTGGCACTTTTTTTCAAAAATTTAAAATATTAACGAGACAGTTTTACGTTATTCAAGTTGTTCTGAACATTGTTCCAAAAGAACAAATCTATAACTCAAATTATAAGCACCCAAATTAAAAAACAATTTTTGAGTTACTACCCATTTTCGTAAATATCAAGAAAAATTTAATACTGTTCGACATTGTTCTAGTTGTTTTTTAAGCATTGTTGCAAAAGAACAAATCCATAACTCAATATATAAGCTCAAAAATTAAAAAAAAAAGGTTTTGGAGGTGGCACCCTTTTTTTCAAAAATTTAAAATTTTGATACAGTTCTAGGTTGTTCTAGTTGTTCTAAACATTGTTCCAAAAAGAACAAATCCAGAACTCAAATTATAGGTTCTCAATTTAAAAAAAAACAATGTTGCAAAAGCCTAGAAAACAAAAGGTTGAGAAATTACAAATTTAGAAATTATTTTAAAATAGTCCTAAAATAATTAATTTTTCTATTCTAAACCCTATTTAAACATTTTTTTACAATACTGCCTAGATAATAAGCTCATACAAAAACATACAAAAAATTTCCAGAAAAAATGCCGGAAAACGATATGTTTGAAAAGTCGTTATTTTGTTTTGTTGAAATGTTGTATAACGTCTAAAATTTCAAAGAACATAGAATTGCTTTGTTATAGAAAAACTAACCAAAAGTATCGGCATTTATTCAAATACACAGAACATTCTCTTAATGGCTTGACGTCACTACCTTTATCGAGAATATAGCGTGAGGCTACTGTATTAAAGATTTTTATTTGTAACGGGTGTTCAAATAAAAAATGGATACAATAGTTTAGGTTAGAATTCGATGTGTATCTAAGCGTAGGTATTCTATCAATTTTTAGGTTATATTTATGTCACACTTTAATAAATATGCTTCACTGTCTCAGTTCTTTGTTTGAATACTCGTTATTTACTATTTAAATTTATATTTAATTTGGGAGTTTGCCACTAGCAAACAATCAAAGTCAAAATGATATTTTCAAAAGCCTATATTGCGCATGCGTCGATAAAGGTACTGATTTCATCGCTCGGGAGTGTGTTTTATAGCCTCGTCAAATTCATAGATTTTATTTTGCACATATTTTTGCGCCAAAAATGTTTTGAGGGATTTGACTATTATTTCTGTGATTCTATAACGTAAATACCATGTGTTCGTTATAATTAGAAAATAGTGAACATACGGTTTTCAGTAACTCAGAAATGGATAAAAAAAACAGAAGTTGTATTTACCATTTTTACTGACTTAGTTAAGGATTTCAATGATTTAAAGCCTTAAAATCTGTAAGTGTTACAATCAATAATTATATAGTTTGAGTATTTAATTCGAAATAGTATATTATGCAATGAGTCATTACATGCGAATTGCATACACTATTTTTTCTACGACCCCACAATATTAAATAGAAACTCTAATTCTATAATTGAGCACTGTTGAGATAGTTACGAATTGTCAAATTTGCTAAATTTATGTTTGACAGTCGATAAGTGCAATAGACAACGGTGCATTTCTATTGGTTCTGAATTTGTATCTACTCATAGAACATTTAATAATTACGTAATGACGCAATTCTATTGGTTCTAATTCTATATCGTAATAAAAACACGTAAAACTCTAATATATGAATTACAATACTTTAATACAGGAGTACAAAAAGCAAATTATGCAGTTTGCCTTCTAATATATTTCTATATTGTATATGTACAAAAGTTTTGCTTTACTTGGTTAATGATAGGTTTGTACTATATTCGCATTTGTTGTAGGATTAGGGACAGGATTAACATTAGCAATAGAAAAAATTTAAAGGATTTCTTCACATTCTGTTCTATTCCTGGTAGAATTTTGTATAAATTAACATTTTCTGCAAAAATACTTAACAATTTTTTTCGCAGTATCACTATTTTGTGAACACGTGATGAACAAATATTTTCTTATATTTTTTATAATTTCAATGGACGGAAAAATGTTGCCCCCAGACTTGGCGCTTATAGCAATGCCTATCTCGCTTACATGTAAACCTGCTCCTGCAGTGCGAGGTTGATACACATCACATTAGAATTTTATGAGATTTCACTAACAATAACAAGCGTTTGAAAATTATTGAATATACACAATTTTTTTTTAATGTATTGGCGTAGACATGTAAATATTTTGTTAAACGTATTTCCAGTTCTGGGTAAAGACATAAACATACTATTAGTTCCCCATACTTGAAGGTGATACGAAGTTAAACACTTAAAGCTGTTTACATTATTACCTCTTAAATTGTTATGGGGGTGTTATGAATCTGATGATTTTAGAGAAAATGCAGTAATGACGTTTTTATAACTTATACGTACGTGTCGAAATAGTAATGACAGTTACTAACGCTTTATCACGGCGAGGACAAAAACAGCCCAGATAATTTTATTCCAATAACTCATTTGGAAAACAATAAAATCTTATTGTTACAACGTTTTAAATCAATCCAGTCCATTTTTGAAACTCTTTTCAAATAAAAAAATAACAAACGTGTAGAAGAGTATCGAAAATGTTCGACCACATTTTGCTCGAAAAATAAAATAAACAGTGTATAGAAAGTATGTCGCAAATTAACAATTCTACTTTAATTGAAAAGAGCGAAAAAAACGATACGTAATGGTTGTTCGTTTAAAGGTGTAAGTTAAAATTTAAATTAAAAACTGATCGAAATAGAAGAAAAAGAAGTTTGTTTTAGAAAGAAATAGTTCAAATGAAAGTTATAGACAATAAAATTTTGAACTTTTTTTTCTATAAGTTTTTTCTATGATTGATATTTACAACAATTACTGTCACGTGATTGTATTAAAGTAAGTACTAATCGGATTAAAAATTAATTTAAACAAAAGTTTGTATAATTTAATTACAAACAACTTTTATTTAGGAGAAAATGTGAAAATGAGTATTTTTCTAAATATTCTTAGAACAAAAGTATATGTAGATTAACAGCACAAATATAATCAGATTTGCGCCTATGATATGCAAATTGTACCTGTGGTTTTTTAATATCTTGTTTCCATAAGTTCGGCCACCAGACAAAATATTTTTGTTTCATTATAAGGTACTATCTTTAATTCGTCAGAAAAAGTGAAAAAAAGAGGTATTAAAATTTTCGATTTGAAGATGTGAGTAAAAACAGGAAAATCGGTTACATACTTATTTTATAAATTTTAACAGAATATTCAAAATTACCACGTCTTTATAATTTATGTAGCTAAACTGTTCCAAATCCCACTGAATCTACCATGGCAGAAAAAACTATTGAAATATTTATTGACATAAATGCTGCTCACTTTTGTGGAATTTGTGAACAAGTGCACTTAAGATGTGGACGTGAAAAACTTTTTTGTGATAAAGTTTTGAATTCTATCTAATATTACAAAATTTATTAATGAAATAACTATTTTAGTATTAACTAAAGCAAGAATTTCATTCACCCACAAATATGAGCAATTATATGCAATAGTTCTCACAAAATATGCAACATTTTTTCTGAAATACACAACAATATTCGCAAACAAATGTCAAATAATGCAGTTATTATTGTCCTTAGAAAAATCTAATATTAACGGTTTGATTATTACTCCACAAATTATAAATAAGATGTGAGAGTTATACGACGTTTTCAAACTGAAAATTTTAACTCCACCTTTTCTTTACTTTTTCCGACAAGTAAGAAAGTGCGTAGTACTCTTATAACAAATAAAAATAATATATATAATAAAAATATTTGTGTTTTGGTAGGCTGGCCCACCATCCGTCCCGTATGTAAACACGATATAAAGACCCACTGTCCTATTCTTCTGATTAGGTTTTGAACATAATACGTCGAAGTAAAACCCCTAAACCTACATATTTTCAACCAAACTTACTGTATGATTACTAGAATTGCTAAGAGTGTATGTCGTAGTCGTACTCCGTCAATTTCCAACAAGAAATAATATCATTCAAAAATTAGCTGAACAACTTGGGGAGCAGATGCAGGCACTTTGTACAGCATTGGCATTAGTTTATTGTACAGCAGAATATTGTTCTCTGTCTGGTTGAATAGTTATCATACAAAAAAATAGATGCCCAAGTTGAATTGCACTATGTGTATAATTAGTAGAACCATTAAATCTACTCCTCTCGATTGGCTTCCTGTTCTTTTATTATTGTAGTTAAAAAACTTTGGGGAAATCACTTCTGCTTCTGAAATAACTTAAAATGCACCAAGTCAAAGTTGACAGGTAACATCTGTCAATTGTCAAGTTCGTAATTTTGGAAAAAAAGTCCTAAAATGGGTTAAAATTTGTTAAAATTTCGGAAAATGTTACTATGAAATTATGATGCTAATCACATTTTATGCCCATGTGCGGTAACGTTACGGGGGTGAATAAAAAATACGAAAATATGAAATTTATTGAACATCAAAATTTCTCTTTCAAAATCTCAACCCTAACCGTAACGTTATGGGGGTGAATAAAAAATACGAAAATATGAAATTTATTGAACATCAAAATTTCTCTCAAAATCGGCACATGGGCATAAAATGTGATTAGCATCATAATTTCCTAGTAACATTTTTCGAAATTTTAACAAATTGACCCATTTTTAGGACATTTTTTTCCAAAATTACGAACTTGACAATTGACAGATGTTACCTGTCAACTTTGACTTGGCGCATTTTAAGTTATTTCAGAAGCAGAAGTGATTGCCCCCAAAGTTTTTTTTTTTAACTACAATAATAAAAATTGCCATATGGTTTCAACTTTATGGCGGACAATGTATTACTCCATCAAACATTCGACAAAAAGCTGCGTTAAACGAGAATGGGATAAATTCCAACGTAACAAAAGCTTACCAATTTGGAATGACATTGACAACCTTCCTGCTAAAAGACTTAAATCTCGAAGTCTCATATGGTTGCAAGACTACTTAACTGCGGCTTTTTCTGAAGTTGAAGAGTGGAAAAATTATGGTCTGGAGTTGATGTTTGCAATAAACATCTCATTGATGATCCAACAATAGAAATCCCGGACTTTGATCAAAAAGAAAAATTTGGTCAAAAGTAAATCGCATAAGAACAGGCCATTCAAAATGCAACTTGTGTTGTTTAAATGGGGTGGATTTAATTTAAATGGTGACTGTGGAAACAAACCAGAGACTGTTGCACTTATTGTAGAGGATTGTCAATTAACAAGTTTAAAGGAGGGTTTGAAAACATTCATAATTTAACGGAAGAAGCTGTATTATAAATTACTAATCTGAAAGACATCTAAAGTTAAGCAGTATTCTCTGTCCTGATTATCTGCTTTTGGACTGGTCCATTGTATGTAGTCATGCAATGACTGTGCTGTTATATTTTATGTTGTTATTTAATTTACCTTCTATAATATTTTACACAATTAATTGATATTATTACATATGAATACTAAGGTTGGTATGTTTAGGTTTTAGTGGTTTTCCTAAACCTTGAAGCAAACGCTTTGCCAAGACAAACCAATCCACAATTGCACAAGGTTTCGACACCACACTATACAGGTTTATACTGATCTTCTGGGGCACCATACATAACAGTTACATTACATTACAATACTAACAATGTACCATACGAATAAACTCGGTTTCACACTTTCCGACGTATAAGAACAAATTTCTTATAGAGTTTTTAACGCTGATTACGAATATACCCATTCATTTTTGATATCTCAATTATTTTACATGATATTCAATTTTAAAATAAAAATAAATTTTTTGATGAGATAAGTAATTACTGGGATGTGATAATTACGTGACATTAATTTTAACAGTACTTCCAAGAATATTATTAACACAAAAAGTTATGTAGAAGGGTTTTGATAAATTATTTTCTTCTTTTCACTTTTTCTAGCAAAATTTTTTAAGTCAAAGCGCCCTTTCTATACGATCTCATCTTATACTTTTAATAGCGTCGGGGCGAGGTGCCAAACGTTTGTTTTATACTTTTCATTGCATAATAATGAGCTGAGGAGGCAATAGAATCTTTAGGCAGCTTTTTCTTTAAAGACCTGAATTTTCAGGTTGCTGTTAAAATTATTTGTAATACTGTTAATAAAAACATTGACTATTAATACCATGCACTAAACATGTTGCATGAACTTATTTATTGAAAATTGACTCTACACCTGCGGCAAATAGATTTTCACTTGAAAACAACCGAATAGAAGGTTTAAGTTATGTGTTAGGTCGGCACTAGATTTTTAGCATGAACACACCAAGGTGTGCAAAATATGGAAAGCTACATCTTACCAAATGATTGCATAATGGACTACTAAGCATATTATTATTTGAGTGTAATATTCGCCATAGAGCACATAAAAAATCCACTACAAATCCAAAACGCAACATGGGAGTTAATGAAGCTGCAGTGTGGGAAGCGTTGGCTACTGGTGGCACCTACGCTCATTACGAGGAATTGTTTTCTGTTTTGGGTGTTAGTTTTATGTCTTGTGATTTATTAAAAAAAATTTCAGAAACTCTGTCAAGAGTAAGTTATAATTATTATCATATACTGGATCATTCTCGTAGCACGTCGGTTAGAAAGTTATCGACTTTCGGAAATTCCATCAATGAAATGAAATTTGAAATATGGTTACTTGTAATGCGATTATTCAAAAACCAGAATAAAAGCATAGTTTCATCAAAAAAAGACTAATAAAACAACAGAGGAGAGATCAAAGGTTGGTAAAGAGTCTCGAGAGCTTTATAGGGTGCCAATACCTGCAAAGCAATAAAACTCTGACAAACGCTCACTGATATAACAGCTCTGGCAACAAATCCTACTTCCACGTCCACGAAGACATCAGTCACGTGATCCCTGGGCAATGCAGAACATTAAATGCTATGTAGCAACTGAAGAGGGTGAAGGGTGAATTTCCGGCGCCCGTAAATAACTGGAACATATCGGCTAAGAGAAGAAAACTCCAACAGAAAATCACCCGATCCCGCCAGGTTAGCAACCTAAGGGCGTTATATTATATTGCTCACAGAATCACGCAAATTAGCCTCGGATATGGACAGGATATTATGATGATGACCCGGCAAGCGAACAGGACACGCAATACGAATAAGCGACTGAAAAAGACAAACGTATGGAGAATAGGTGCATGGAATGTTATGTCTTGAATCCAAAGAGATCAAGAGATAATTATGGAAATCTCACAGAAGAAAATTGATATATGTTGCATCTCTGAAACAAAAAAGAAAGGAAAAGGCACACAAGAAATAGGGGATTACTTCCTGATATATATTGGAAGGAATATAAACGAACGAGCAACTGCTGGTGTAGGTGTGCTCCTGCATAACAAATTCGAAGAATATATTGACGATATTGACTATGTTAACAAAAATATCCTAAGAGTGACGTTGAAAGTCGACGATAAGCACTTCCACATACTAAGTGTCTACGCTCCTAACATTGGAAATCCAAGAGAAGAAAGAAGAAACTTTTATGAAGACCTACAGTTCCAGGTTGAAAAACTCCAAACGAATGACCATATAAAACAAAACAAAATGGAGAAATGCTAATCGACTTCTGCAACCAAAATAGGTTTAGAATTAACAACACATTCTTTGACCATAAATAGCAGTATAAATATACTTGGGGAAATACGAGGGGTCAACAGCTCGTCATAGACTATGCCATGACCAATAGAGATATCACACCTAGTCAAGTCCTAGATGTACGTACACTGAATTCAGCCAATATTGTAAGTGATCATGACTTGCTCCTATGTAAAATAAAAATACAACACCAACCAATGAGAAGAAAGACAGTACAATATACTGAAAGGTTAAACATAGAACTAATGGAAGATGACGCAATTAAAGATCTGTATGAGCGCAGATTAAAACAAGCAATAGAGCATGACCCAATAGTGGAGGAAGATAAAGTGGAAAATGCATGGCACAAAATAAAAACTGGCATTGTTTAGGCTGCAGAAGAAGTGCTTGGCAAGAGAAAAGTGGGCGGAACATCATCACAAAACATAAAATCCTGGTACAAAGAAGATATAGCCGCAAGAAAGAAGGGAAGCATACATGAGATATAGAAGAACACAATTTAGTGAAGACAAAGACATATATATTTACGAAAGAAATTTAGCAAACATAAAAGTAAGACAAATTAAGGAAGAATATTGAGAAGCGTTTACCAAAGGTATGGAAAGAGTCATGTATGGTTCGCAAAGGAAAGTATGGAAAATGCTTAGAAATAGGAAGTGTGAAGTAAGCAATATGATAAAAATAAATAAGATAAGCGTGATCCAATGGAAAACTATTTTGCATATATATAGACAGAACGCTACACAGAGAGGTAACCAGAACAAAATGAAAATTTCAGAAGCGGAACAGGGTAACATTAATGTCGAAATAACAAAAGAAGACATATAAAAAGGAATTGGGTTGTTGAAAAACCGAAAGCACCCGGTCCGGACGGCATAAGTAACGAACTCCTAAAATATGGGAGTGACTGTCTTATTAAACAAATGACAACACTATACCAAATTATAATAAATCGAAAAAAAATACCGGAAGAATGAAAGTGCAGTACAACGATCCCTTTATTTAAAAAGGAGACAGAAGAAATCCCGAAAATTATAGAGGAATCACTCTACTTAACTGCACTTTGAAACTATTAACCAAGATCATTCTTAACAAAATTCAACCCTTTATAGAAATAACCGAAGAACAACAAGAATTTTGCCAGAACCGATCCACAACAGACGCTATCTTCATAGTTCGCCAAGTAGTTGAAAAAGCGATTGAATTTTCCAAGCCTGCTTTAATGTGTTTCGTAGACCTAACAAAAGCATTCGATCGGGTACAACTACAAGACATAGTAGAAATTTTAGATGAAAAGAATATACCACCGCGGCTAATACAGTTAATTGAAGAAATAAATACAAAAACAAAATCGAAAATAAAGGTGGATGGCAGACTTTCAGAAGATATAGACACAGTCAGGCATTAGACAAAGCGACTCCTTAAGTCCGGTATTATTTAGCTTGATTATGGACAAAATAGTTCAAAATGTTAAAAAATTACCAGGGTATAGATTGGGAAGAAAAGACATCAACATAGTTTGTTATGCGGACGATGCGGTTCTCATCGCAGATACGGAAGATAAACTCCAATACATGCTTCATAAACTGGTCACAACAGCAAAGGCCTATAATATGGAAGTGTCTGTAGAAAAGACAAAGACTCTAACAATATCTAAAAAGCCCATTAGATGCAAATTGGAAATTGAAAGAAAAATTATCGAACAGGTCATGACCATAAAGTATTTGGGAGTTATCATCTCCAGTGAACGCAATCTGAACATAGAAGTAAAACATCAGGCAATGCAAGGATCGAGAATATCTGGTTACCTCAAAGACGTCACATGGAAAAACAAATATATGTCAATGGAGAGTAAGACAAAAATATATAAAGCACGAACGAACATGTAAACAGAGCCAACAATGATCGACTGATCAAAATCGCAAGAGAAATGAAACCATTGCAAAGCGAAACCCTGGTAGATCACCTAAAAGATGGGCAGAGAGCTGGGTGTCCACATCAGAGGAAATGTAAAGAAGCAAAAAATACACTGAAGAAAAACAGGCTGATGCCTATAATAAAAGAAGAAGAAGAAGAAGAAGAACAGATCATAGGGATGCATAATGGTAGTTAAACTAGCCCTAAACTTTAATTGTACATCCATTTCTGCAGTCAGAAATAGTAGTTGCTATTTGAAAAACTGAAGTATTATTTGACAGTTTCTGATTGTAAACTTTGAAAAAATCGCGGTAGGCAAATTTAAAATATTGGTTGAACTTCTAGAAATCAAAACACAAAAAAAACCTTAAAAGGCCCCTGCAAACTTAACGTTTCGCAATAAACGTTACTTATGTCAAAACGATGACACATGTATAGTAGATATGATGGTACTGGTGATAAAATTTAATGTAGAATTCAGGTATTGAGTAAAAATAGGGTCATTACATTAAAAAAACAAAGATGCGTCAATTTCGGGTAGATCCAAAAGTGTGGCCATTTTGAAAATATTTTAGTTACACTAAAGTAGTCGATTATGATCATATAGGTTTCAACCTTTTGATAACTTTCTAATCGACAAGCTAAATATGGAGTTGGCAGGGATAGAAGTGCGAAAAGAAACTCTAAGAAGAAATTACGTCAATTCTGATAATAAACCCTGAATAACTGTTATGGTTGATGGAGGTTGGTGCAAACGAAGTTACGGCTATAATTTTGACGCAAAATCTGGAGTTGTAAGTGTAATGGTTAATTTAAATAAAACGAGTACAATTTTGTTGATAATTCATAGGGCAGTAATCATTGGATATTTTACAAAAAAATATTTCTTGGTATATCAGAAACAAATACTGCAGTATCTGTTCTCGAGCTTCCGCTAAGAGTATCGATTCTATTGGCCATGTTTGCTACAAGAACTGGAGTGCAAGTTCTACATCTATGGAAGCAGGATTCCGTTTGAGTGAACAGATGCATCAAATACGTTACAAACAATTTATCGCCACCTCAAATAAATTAAATTTGTAGTAAAGAATTGTTATTTTGTTCAATCTAAATAGTATGGATAACCGGCGAAGGTTAATGCAGCTTCTTTATTTGTACAAATTATTACATAACGACAACCCAATTTCTTTACAACAAATTAATTTTTATATTCCGATGTTCCAAAATCGTAGCAAATACCTTTTTAATGTTTCCTATGCTAGCACAAATATCGGCCGTAAGCACAATGACTCGACAGTACAACATATTTTCAGAAAACCTGGACATCTTCTACTTTAGCTTAAATACTTTTTAAAAAATGTACAAAACTGTTAGCCGATAAGGATGAATATTGGCGTAGATGTTGTTATGTTAGATTTAGAGAGTTTAGTTTTCAGTTTTCTTTTTGATATTGTCAAAAATGTTTTGTTTATTTAATTATATTTATTTATTGCTATAGAAATAATTTATGTTAAGTTACTTGAAGCGTTCATCAATTGTTTTTTTCTTTTAAACTGCTTTATTGTAAATGGGAGAAATCCTGTAATAAAGCATGAACATATATAAAATAATTAAATAAAATAACCTACTAGAAAATAAATTTTAGTAGTTCGCGAGGTAATTTCGGCGACGTATGTTCACCTATACGTGTTTACAATAACAGTATTGTTCATGCTACTTCAGTTTCATTCAACTAAATAACTAATTTTAATTTGTGTTCTTCTGATAAAGAATAATAATATCACGTAATCGAGATTAATCTAGTTTCATGTTTTTGTGATAATCCCGTGGTAGTTTTTACTTATAAACCGTATTTATTTCGTCCTTCAACTAGAATACAAACAAAGCGTTGTATGTATTTTGGAACAAGTGGCTTCCTTTATTTGAATGTACGTCCATGTTACCAAAATTGGTTTCACTAGTGCAGCACCTCATTTCAGCGGCAATTTAAGGATCAATTGCCGCAAGTGGTATCTGTTAATAGTGAGTCCTTGTACAATAATTTTTTAAATAAATAATATGAAAATATGAAGCCGAAGTAAAAATATTGAATGGAATATGCTAAATGCATAAATATAATATTTTATTTATTTATTTGTTTAATAATATTTTCGCAACAATGGAAATGGATACGATACGAACGACCACTTACAGCAAGTGTATTGATTCTCACCCACGTAAGTTTTTGTTGCATTTATTCTTATTCCTTTTAAATGTTTAATCTACATTTAATATCATGTTAAAATTGTTCGTACTTGAACGAGTCAAATAAAGACGTTTTAATAAAAGTATACCTCATGTAAGTAAAATGTTGGGAATGCATACATTTTAATATCATCAAACGAAACAATTTCACGGCATTACATGTTCTGCACAGTACACGCAATTTCAAATTTTAAAAATTATACTTTAATATTTTAATATATTTGTTTAGTTTAGTTTATTGATGTTTCCTGCAAACCCATAATTGTGATTCTACAGTACTAAAAACATAAATAAACTACAATTACAACAACATTATCTCCGTTATTTTTTGAATGTGATTGCACAAGTAAAATTATTGTAGTATTGTGTAGTCAAAAGTTACATGCAAATGATACATTGTGAATATAATTTTAGTTACTTAGATATTCCGCAAGATAAATATACATTATTCTTATGCGGAGTAGTAAAGAAGTATGGAATAACTTACTTTCCAACCCTGATAAACGTTCATTCTAGAGGTGGTTGTTTACACTAATAGAATTATAAAAAAATCGAAACTTATAAGGCACTAGAGTAATCAGACAATTTTTTACTAGCAGCACACGTGATCTTGTTTGTCAAATGCACTAAAAATAGATCAGTTTTTTTGGCCGCCAATTAATTATTCATTAATTTAGTTACTGATTGATCTACAGCTAACTTATATTCAAATTTACTGATTTAGAACGTTTACAATAAAATCTTCAAAAATAAATCAAAATAATAGCGGAAACGTGGTCAATCAATAATATATGAAGAACATTTTGAATTTTGTAAAACTTAAAATACTTATCAATATTTCTAATACTTTTTTTACTCCCTAAAATTCATTACTAGTAGCTTGCCATTTCGACACGGTAAGGTAAAATGTCATTTTCCCACTTGTGGTTACAACTTTCACTATGTACTACATGTATAATGATCAATTCCATGTTTTTAAATTTACTTCATCTTCAGGAAAATGTTTCCTATAAAATGATTCGGTTTGATTATAAAGTAAAGACACAAATTTACAAAAAGCGAATGTTTTTTTAGGGATTTTGGTGCAAATATAAAATATGGAATGTGATCAGTACCTTACAGTACTCCATAGCCAACAAGAAAAACATGTTGTTCCTGAGAATCACCACTTTGGTTTCCGGACTTGGTCATCAAGACCCTCCCGGATAATTAGGAAAAAATATACAACACAATTTCACAAAACACAATCACATTACACACTTAATTAATATTATTACATGTGAATACTAGGGTGGGTAAGGGTTGGCATGTTTAGGTTTTAGTGGTTTTCATAAACGTTGAAGTAAATGCTTTGCCAAGACGAACCAATCCACAATTGCACACGGTTTCGTCACCACACTGTACAGGTTTATACTGATCTTCTGGGGCACCATACATAACACTTACATCACTATACAATATTTAAAATGTACCATACGATTAAATAAATAAATAAGTTCTGCATCAATTTAAAACTGTAAATTGTCAAAATTTATAAATTCTTTTGAATTTTTGAAGTCAAAAAATTAAAAACTACTCTATTGATTTCATCATTAGCATTGCTTTAAATCTTTCTTTAAATCGATCAATAAGATCATCTAAGATTTGGTAATAAATTGTTTATTTCCGATACTATTAAGAGTGTATGCCCCAGAAAAAAATCATCATTTTCTGACCAATAAAATTATTAAAAGAACTTGACTATTTTTACGTATTCATATTGGTCTCAAATTAATTTCATCTTAGGCAGCAAAACTAGTGATTTGAGATTTTCAATTTTTATATTTTTACCTATTCAGTTTTTCATAACCATGGCTATAAATGTGTGAGTAGAATAGCGTTTTTAACTTGACCAAAATGAAAAAACTGGCATAAATTATACAGACCAGGCATAATTTTATTTGGACATACAAATTGTAAGAGTAGAACAAAGAAAGAATTTGCGCTTTCTTTGTCTAGTATAATAACTCACAGAAATACCAGTAACCAACAAATTTCTAAGACATAATAAAATTGAAATGGGAACGAAAGCTTAACTTTTTTTAAACAAAGTTTTTTATAGTTACAGATCTGGACAAAACATTATTAACTATTAACAAAATATATATGACTAGACATGAACCACCAATTAAGATATGCAAACAACTTACAATTTACTATTCATAGATTAACATTATTCGAATCAAATTCATATTATATTGGTGTTACTTTATTTAATAAAATACCATTGGTATTAGGAGATCATTTTTTTAATTTGTGAAGATAATGAAAAATGTGTTGATCAAAAACGCTCTACATTGTAAATGACTTTTTAAATAATAATTTCTAATTTAATTTACTATTATTATATCAAATTGACATGTTTTATATCATTATTCTGATCACAAAATAAGATAAATGAATAAAAAAAAAAATAAAATGCCGAAAGAATCAAAACATTTGTAAATTTAGTCAAAGAGAGTATCAATGATTTCGGGATTCTTTGAAGTTCATTATAGGTCAGTTGAATACCCTGATGGAACCACCACTAAGTACTCACCTGCTCTTCAGGTGAATTCTGAATTCAAAAATCATTTGTATTACGTTCAATTAATTGAGTTATTTTAATGGGCACTTCCTTGCAAGCGACAATCTGTCGCCAATTTATTTCAATGGCACGCACAGTTCGTCAGGTTTCTAATCAAAATTATTCCATAAGAGTCACCGTTTTCTTTTGTGTCTTAAGACAGAAGCATGTGGTGTACAAAGAAAGAATCTTAAAATTGTAACGGTTGAGGTTTACAACTAACAACGGCACTAGAGGAACAACCTAAAAAAGAAACAACCAAAAGAAATACGGATCAATGTAGTGCATTAGGTTCGTGGAGAATAAAATATTCATTATAGCTAGAGCAGCAGCGTCCGGCTTCGTCGTAGAGTGGGGGGTCCTTAAAAAGTTCTAAAAAATTAAACTACTCTCTAACAAGGCGCCACCTGCTGGATAAAAAAAAAGAAATAAAACGGACCAACAGGAGATCAACATATTTTACTTAAAGCCTAACACGCTAGATCAAACACAACAATTAGTCATAAAAGAAAGACAGACAATTTAATAAAACAACAAACAAATCTTATAGTAATAGGTGAATGTGACAGAAATAGAGAGACTGTCGCATATATTCACGTACGTTAGCAGTAGTCTCGCTTAATAATAAGTAAGGTTCGCAATAATTGTACCGGATTCACAGGTAACCTTTAGTTACACCAAAATTAATGCTAACGTTCCAATTGAGGATTGGCTAATAGGAAGACTCTGCGTACACATATCACTTACACACGGCAATTTATATGATTGAACATTCAACAACACTGACTTAAACTAAGGTTACAAGGGGTAAGTACCTCCCTCAAACCCAAAAGGGCCTTTTGTTGTCGCGTCAACCGCTTTAAGTGAAACGCCCGAGCCCGTATTGAGCTGGTTAAAAACGTTCGGTTATGGAGAGTACCGCCGAATAAAGGTTTACTTAAGAACTAAAGATCAAGCCGTTTCATGTCATGTGTACATACGCATTAACAATGAATAAGTTACTTAAATAGTAACAGTTAGCTGTAATCTGATTGATGCAGTTCCGAGAGTGAGAGTTTTCTGCTAGCGACGATATCGACAGTTTGGAAAGTTAGGTAACCCCAGGATTCCTCTTAGGGGAAGTGTGCGACGAGAAACGGAAGGCGGTAGGCTCCCTCGATCAAGTTATGAAGCATTACCAACCCCTGTTAGACGTGGTGTCCACCGGTTGCCTGCAGCTTATCTAATGCGAAACCGTAGTGTAGTCTCTAATTGACAAGGAAGGTCTTAATCAGCCACTCCAGCACCCTTAGGAGTTATCCAGGTATAATACACAGCAAAATCATAAGGTCAAGAAACGTGGGTGAATTGAAGACTTTGAAGCAAGAATGGGACAAGCCACAATTTTGTAAAATTGATGTTTCGCAGTCAATTGTTGAGTATGATGGTATTGTACTATACAAAGAATCACCTTACATATGTACCATTATGCCTCCCATTGAGACAAGCCGCACTTGTTAGTAATATGGCGTAAGATAAAAAACGTGCGTGTAAGAGAGTTGAGATGGAACTAGTGACGATAGCGTTTAGGAAACCTTTTCAGATGACAGTGTAGTGTACATGTGGAAACTGACAGCGAATCCGAATCTGACTAACAGATTTCAAAATTGTAATTAAAATATGTGGCTTAACACCTTATCGCTTAAATCAATGTGGCTTATTTTATTACTTTATTTTAGTTTATTTTAATGTTGCTTATCTTCTTTTTAAATAAAATAAATATATAATTATTTTTAAGGCAACAGCGGCACCAGAAACCGACACTAACCAAGTTCTTCTAGAAAAGTGTTGCCTACACCTTATAAATTTGTACCTTCATCATGATTTGCCTAGACGACTAAAAACAAACAAAAAATTAAAATAAATTTTGGCCACTGTTATACCAATAAAGTTGACAAAGACATCTCTGCAAGAAAAAATTGGACTTGCTTGTAAATGGAGAAAAAATGTCAAACATCTTTGGCTGGAGCAAAAAACAATTTTTTTCTGCCTTTTGAGACCTTGTTGTTTATTATAAGCAAAATATAAACTCATGTTCCAACATGAAAATAACAAATAAGAAGATGTCCTATCCAAAGAAAACTAAAAGACAAGGATGATCTCGTAGAATTATTGTAAAATACTTTGTTAAAGTAAATGATCCGGAGGTTGAAATTTGTAAACAACAATTTCTTACAAATCCTGGTTTGCAACATTTTAAAAAAATTGGCCAATTTAACTGAAGAAAGCGTGACTCCAATGTCCGACCACCGTGGCAAATAAACATGACAACCGTGCAAATAAAATTAGTGAAGCGTCACGTATGTCTGTAAAAAGACATATCGATTCCATCCCTACGTATACCAGCCATTATAACCGACAAAAGAACCTAGTTAAAATATGCATCTATTATGATTTGAATATTTCTGCGCTTTACCAAGTTCAGTATTTAGACTGGTGTGAAGAACATGCAATTGGATCTCCTAAAGAGGATAAGTACAGACATATGTATCTTCTCCACTAAATGTAATATAGGATTTAGGTTGCCTAAACCTGATACTGGTTACACCTGTGATTTCTTGAACATCAAAATTACAAAAGAGAAGATCTCTGCAAATTTGAGGTCACTGCAAGCAAAATTAAAACTGCATCGAAAATGACACTTAGACTGCCAAACTATGCTAACTTAGCTGTAATTAGTTTTGAGTTACAGCAAGCCTTACCAGAACCAAATTTGACAGTTGGGTCAGCATTTTATCTGAGAAAAGCATGGGTATATAATTTTGGTATACACTGTGTTACTGGTGATGGTTTTATGTATATGTAGCTTAAAAACTATTTCGAAACGTAACAGCGATGAAATTACCAGTATATTGACTTATATATAAATTTGCTACAGCAAATAAATTAATAGCTTACAGACAACTGCAATGGAAAAAATAAAAATTGGTCTACTGTGTGCTTATGGTAACAGCTGGTGAGGGAAGAAGTGTTCAAAAGCGTAAAACACAAATTTTGGTTGTTGGTCATACTTATCTGCCAAGGATCGAAATTTTCCAGAAATCAAAAAGTGCAAGTGTCACTACTTAAAAGACGTTAATACACCTAAAGATTAGTACAAAGTTGTAGAGAAAAGCAAATGGAAGAACTTTTTTAAGGTCACTGTATTAACTCAAGGAGATATATTCTCATTTACGGGTACCCAAGCTCAAATTGTTAAAAATCCACAATAGTCGAGAAAAAAACTAAATTTTAATAAAGTTCGTTGCATCAAATTTTCTTTTAAAAATTCAAACGTTGTGAGAGTGAATCATGCTATAAATGAAGAATGCAAGGCCGTCAATATTGGAAGAAAAGATTTACAAAAATCTCTATTATTTTCAAATATTTTAAATTCTGCGTATTTTGAGTTTTATACAAATATAGGGGCTGTGCATGGAAGCCGTCAAGAACAAGAACATCATGCTGAAACTGAAGATATTGTGGAGCATTTAGATGACTACAGTCATAAGGAAGATTTCAGTGATGTAGATTATTGAGTTTTAAATTAAAACAAAATTAGTTAAAAACTTTTGTGTAAAAAGAGTATAAACCATTTTTTTCAAATTTTAATTTTTTTATTAAAACATAAATAAAATACTTTCAAAAATATCCTTTTACTTCTATTTAAAATTTAATTTCACTTACATTCACGCCGCTCACAATACGATTCTGATTTCAGGATTTGAAATATTTTCTTGCATAAAAACTTTTGTGGTTTGTCACCTTCTGGTTCCAAGGTGATGGAGAACATTTACTAAAAAAGACAAATTGATTTTACATTGCTATATTGAGATTTGTGTCTTTGACAACATTATGTTATGTAGAACCATTAAATTAACAGACCCCGTCATGAGCTATCTGTTTAAAACTACTGTTTTCAAAATTTGTGCCTGTCCGTCTGTTTTTCATACGGCCCAATCTTCAAAACGGCTGAATCTATTTGGAAGGAAATTTATAGGTAGGGAAGAAGATCATCAGAAAGCAATATAAACAGCAATCAAACACCCTAGCGGACGAGGACGCAGAAGGCAAAACTTCCAAAGAGCAACTTGTCGAGAAATGAAACATCACCATTAAGAGATCTGAACGCAGACAAGGAAATCGTGATTCTGGCAGCTGATAAGGGAAATGCCGACCGTTCTTCTAAAAACCGAAGGCTACAACCGAAATCATCTTTTCTAAGCAGTAATTAGATACCTACCGGACGAAGGCACAGAAGCGAAAATACTCAAGATAATGTACTCAGAAAGACAAAACATCATCATAATCACACATAAATGTTTAAAGACTATTTTTAAGAAATAATGATATTTAGTGTATCTTACTTTTTACATTAGGCAGTTAATAGGTGTTATAAAAATTTACATATTTCTGTTTGATCTGTCAAATTGTTATTGAAAGTTTATTGTCACTTTGTGTTTCTTGTTACATGAATTCGATTTGTCTCGTATTTTGCAATTAATATTTTGTTTGTTGGTTTATTACTTTATTTGTTTGTTTTATTTATTTATAAACCATGAAGACCAAATTTCACAAAAAGAAAAATGATGTGTTGACATTCTACATTTTGTGTCACAATAACTGTGTAACTGCTGAGGAAACGTATTTGGTTAAGTACTCTGAACGAAGGCAACCTGGTAAATCAATTTTTAGACTTTTGGTATCGAATTTAAAATAATTTTTTTTTTTTTGAAGAACTTGTTTTATTCCGTACAAAACAATCTAACGGAGAAAAAACGAATACGGTTTTGTTAACCGTTGTTGAAAATGCTAAAATGTCAGGAAGACCGGGTGACAACAGGAGACGAGTAGGTTTTTTGCGAATGGTACAAGACAATATTAAGTAGATGTACAATTTCTTTAAAGCAATTTGGTCTGACGGAAGTATGATAACTAATAAATAAATATTCATTTAATATTTGATAGGCATTTTGGGTGATCATAGGGCCATACATTTCTTACAACAATTTAATTTCCGAACGCTATTTGAATCTGCTACAAACTAACAGAAATTCTGCAAATGAGGATCAGTTATTAGCATCAGTTATAGCAACAGGTTAATACAATAACACCACACATGTTAAAACGTGTTTTAAATTTAACAGTAAAGAGAAATTTAGAAACTAATGGTAATTTATTTAAACATTTTACAAGATTTTTGCGGTTTAGCTGACAATTTTATCCACGCCTACTAGGTAAAAAGTAAGAAAATTAGGTTCTAAACAATTATGTGTGATACATTGTTGAATTTGTAATAAAAACACTACCACATACAAGACCTTTTGGTAAGTGGTCATATAAAAATGAAGTTGTTAATGCTTTCTCCGAGATGAAACTTAAAATTTGAAAGCACCATTTTCTAAAGCTCTAAAGTGTCAATGAATTTCGAATTTTGTAAAAATAAGAGCAAAAATATTTAAAATAAAAAATTAAAAATGATTTTTGTAAACACTCGAAAATTAAAAAATATTATTAAACTTTTTCAAACACCATGTAATAAAGATATTCTAAATTTTTAAACTTTTTTGCAGTATCTTTTACAGTTTTCAAGATCCCCATGCTGTTCATTACTCCACATCTTATGAAATAAGATAGGGAGTTATGCGACGGTTTATAAACCGACAATTTTAAGACTCCTTCTTTGACTTTTTCAGACGAATTAGAGTTAGTACGTTATAATGAAGTAAAAAATTTTATCGTATGTAAACAATTATCAAGAAAAACACTCGTCCAAATCTTATGAAACTTTGTACATAGACCTTATTTATAATTCCGCAGATCTGATTAGATTTTGGGCTATTCTATGTAGCGAAAAGAGCAGTTAACTTATTTATTTATTTTTATCTTAGACACAGTGTATAGTCCAAAATGGGTCAAATATAATAATTCAAAAGCGATGATCATTGGAAAAATGTTTTCTTAAACTGTGATGTTCCTTTGGTCGTAAATATTTCTTGTTTTTGTCCTCTGCATGTTCATTAGGTACTTAGAATATTGTACTTTTTTATCAAAATCTAATTAATCTTTTATTTAATGGTGTAGGTCTGTTTGCTGTCTATAACAATCTATTTAATCTTTTCGTGAAATTTTCTTAACCTCTTTTGACCTTAAGGTCATAGGTCAAAATGATGTATACAAAAGATGTCTTGTCTAGACAAACATATTTGGTAATAAAAACAAAAATTAATTTTGAAGTTTGAGGAGAGTGGGTGAAGCCAGCTCCCAGGGGGGGTTACAGTTCTAAAAACCCTTGCATCCAGACCGCCTTAAAATCCTCTATGGAATGGTGTATTCATATTTTTTTTTAAACACATCGGAGGAGATGATAAACAGACAGACAGACAGACATACAGAGATTTCAAGGAAATTATAATAATTATATTGCTGTTAAATATAGTGTACTTAGGTATAAAATAATTTAATACAGATTCACTTTTAAATCTCTAAACTAAGTGGAAACAGAAGTTCTATAAACATCGGCATGATTGAATGTCGTTGGGTTTATGTGTCAACGTTTAACTGTCAACTGTCCAGTGATTAAGTGTCACATTACCATATTTGACATATTTATTTCTTTTGTTATTAAGGATGAGGAGGGAGGGAGAAATAAAGAAAGATTAAAGTTAGAAGAAGCCACATGAAATGGAAATATACAGGAAAAACATGAGAGAAAGGTTGAGAAAGGTACTAAAAGTAAAATATGGAGAGGAAAAAAAATACACTAGGAGTGGAAAGAGATTATAATTAGACAAGAATTATGGGAAAAAATAGCAGTAACGAACAAAATACCATGCCCTTTATCTTGGGAAGAGATGAAAATTTCAGACATTGACTGGTTTTACGGTTTTCGGAAAAGGCATCTAAAATTCAGCTAAAGAACCCCTGAAGCTAGCAGCTTTGTATCGTGCTACTTCTTTCACCAAAGCAAATGCAAATGTATTTTATAACTTGGAAATACTCTATCAACAGCACCCAGAATTTGAAGATGAAACAAGGGTGTTCAATTTAGATGAAACTGCTTCATCAACTATACAAAAACCCTAACTGATTGTGACTGAAAAAAATGTCAAACAAGTGTGCAAATGTGCATGTGGAGAAAAAGGCACTAACGTCACCACAGTGTCCATAATTTCCTCTCTAGTAGCTCTATTCCGCCATTCATGATTTTTTTCACGTGTTTATTTTAAGGACTACATGATTTAAGGAGCACCTCCAGGCACAGTTGGCTTAGCCATCCCTAGCAGTTAGATGGCATCCGAACTTTTTGTAGAAACTCAAGTATTTCATTAGCCACACTTTTGCAGTTCTAGAGAGAACCCATGCATTCTATTAATTTATGACAATGTAGAATGTCACTTTGTCCCTCAAACTCTGAGGTTGTGCAAGGAGAAAGGCGTCTTAGTTTTTACTTTAACTCTCTTTTCTCTAAGAAAATGCAACTACTGGATGTTACAGTTTTCGGGCCGTTTAAAATTTATTATAATGCGGCTCTTGACTCTTGAATAAATCAAACCATGGTAAAACTGCTCCAGTTTATAATACAGTATCCTTCGTAAACACAGAGCTCATTAGAAAAACATATGACAGTTCCTAACATAATTGCATCAAGTTTTAAAAATGTGGAATTCATCCATTTGATAGCGATGTTTTTACTCAGACTTCTTATATAATTATGTGACATGATTGACTGCCTCCTACCATTGTGGATGATTTACCACAATCAACAACAAAATAGTTATGCTGTGCCAAAAAGTGACTCGTTCAACGGTTCCTTCCCTCAAATAGAAGAAGGAGCAGCTGTAGACCATACAGTCATCTGGTGTCCTCAATACAAGAGCTGGTCTAAGTCATACTTTTCTATCTCCTGAAGATTTTCGTGGTTATCCTAAAGCGGAAGAACGAAAAACTGATGAAAAGCAAATAAAGCAGAGTATGATATAGCCACGAGCACTCCAGAAATGAAAGCTATTGAAGAGAAGAAGTTGATTCCAACTTTCAGAATACTGTCAGTCAAACGGAAGGTGTTCGTAAATCAACCAAAACCGCGAAAAAGAAAAAATCTAGTTTACAAGTTCATTTTACATTACAAGAAGACGTTGAATATACCGACACTAACGACGACATCGACATAGACGAGAGGAGCTTTGTTGTTGAGCTCGAGATATTATGTTTTGATTGAATTCAAGCTTAAAAGTCAATCCAAATTCTAGGTTGACCAAATCACCAAAATGAAAGACGATGATGACGGGTACTATGAGGTCAAATTCCTACGATACAGAAAATGCAACACCTTTTATCTCCGAATATCTCTTGTGGATGACATAGCCGCGGTTAATGACAAAGACATAAAGATGCTACTGGAAAATAGTTCTGTGATTCAATGCACTAAAAGATAAGAAGGTTTTACTCGTTCATCGTCGATTTTGGCAATATGAACATTGGCTAAAAGAATTTCGTATTTGTGAATTTCGAATTGGTTGTGACATTTAAAATAACAATAAAATAACAGAGTTAAGCAACACTCTGTACAATTAGAGCTAAAATTCATTGCTTACGTTAAAACTGAGATACCGGTAAGTTTAATAAAAATTTTTCAAAATTGTCTAAAATTACTTAACCCCCAAAAAAATGTCTAAACTTTTTGACAGTAAGTCCAAAAACATTAACAATAGAGCAAAACATCCTATAAAACTAAAAATATTTTAAAACCCCAGCTCATGGGTAATTACGAGAAGACTCCCTCAGCTTTTGGCAACCCTGTATAAATATATTGAAAGGTAGGAACAGATAAAAAGAAAATTTAAAAAATGTCAAAACAAACTAATTTGATCTATTTAACACCAAAAACTCGTTCTGTAATTACGTTTATCAAGTCTGACGACGTTTGAAAAAAGTACCAATTTTTTTTAAATTGATTACAAGACAAAGAATTTGTAGTACTCAAGCACACCCAAATCATTGTGATTATTTTGTCAGAACATTTAAAACAGATGGTCATTATAAAAACTATTTTATTTCGGACCTATCTATTTTCTGAAACTTTTAACTTAAAAATAGAAAACTTGTTTATTTTGGAAATGAAACGTCGCAAAAAAATAAATAAATTGATTCACATAAAAGTAATGCATAATAAATTAGGTACATTAAAAATTGCCTGTTTTGTTTATATCTTTGTACGATAGTATTGAACTGGGATTTGATCCTTTAGGGATACCTGAATATGAAATATCTAATAACATAAATGGGCATAATGGGAAGCATGTATCAAATGAATCGGTTTTTAAGAAGTGTAATTTTTGTATATTTTATGCGGCATTATGATGAATGATAGGAAGCGACGGCGACAATAATATTGATTTAAAATGTCGTAAATTAAAATATCTAAGCTTTGACTTTTTCGAATATATTACGCATTCGGGACGGTGGCTGTAACTAAAATAGTGATAACATTCATATTAGAATTCTGACTACTTCAAAGTGTTCGTTTGAATAGTGTTTGCTATTAAATAATTCATTTTATTTTAAGATAAAATATTACTTATAATAA
The DNA here is from genome assembly GCA_030710515.1 of Abscondita cerata. Classification (NCBI taxonomy): domain Eukaryota; kingdom Metazoa; phylum Arthropoda; class Insecta; order Coleoptera; family Lampyridae; genus Abscondita; species Abscondita cerata. Next base: position 101,900 of record JALBCR010001460.1, on the reverse strand, counting down.
GAACAACGTTGTTGTGCGATGTATCATCGTCGTTCTCACAGAAATACATTTAAGTTAATCGTCATTAATTCCATTACGTCTGACAGCAACTTTTATTTTTATTATATTGAACAAATTGTGTAAGCGAATAAAGTATTTTTCATGTCTGTTTAAACTTTCAATGTCGTTCTTCCTTTTGAATTCGATTAATTTTTTTAAGGTCCTGTTCTTCCATTGCTGAGCATAGCCATTAACATAATGAGGCGTGATTAAATCTACAGAGCTTAGAAATTTATATAAATAGATAGGTAATGTAACACAAATATAAACACAAAAAAATTGAGTGAATAATATACGATAAAATAGATATAAAGTACAGAGTTTTTGTTGTATGTATAATATCATTATTATATACATAGAATAATCTAAGAAAAAAGCGAATACTTAAGCAATATCCAACGTTTTAATTGGAAAAGAAGAACCCCCATTGGGTTAAGCACGTATATGAAGGTGAAGTGGTTTTAGCGATACAATACTTAAAAGTTTGAGTTTGTGTTAAACGCGCATAGATTTTAACCCAGAGTAATTGCTTAAGGCTTCCCCAAGAATGCGACTTACAAAATTTATAATGCACCAGATAACCACAGTAGAAGAAGAAAGAAACCTTTAAAGACGTATATTGATTTCATATACTGTATGTAAACAACAAAATAAAATTATAATAAAAAATTATATCCCCGGGACAATTATACAAAGCAATTAGCGCGAAATTAAAATTACTTTTGGGCAGCTCGGTATATAATCTTTCCCTGGCAGATTCTACTGTTACAGTAGTTGAGCCACAGCCTGTTTCAAAATGGCTGCGTGTGCAGATGTGGATTTGTTGGAGCCCCGGGTTGGTTATAGCTAAAAAATAAAAGGGTGAATTACTGACTTTACCTGCCCTGGGTGGTTATGCACGATAAAACGTTTAATTTGAAGGCCTTTCCTAGCAACTGGAAGTGTTCGGTGCGGTTATAGGTTAACTTGCGGGTTTGATATGCTTACTAATTTTACCTTCTGGGCGGCTTCGGTGCAGGCTTGCGGTTTGGTTAATAGCCCCCAAGTATGACAGGCCCTTCAGGTAGACCTGGTGCCGGTGATTTATCTTTACACAGAGGTTTGTACGAGGTTGCCTCAACGTCCTACTAGAGTGGACGATTCTATCCTGTAGCTCGATTTTAGCGTATCTCTGGACTCGAGATTACGACCGAAAATTTAGAGTGCTAGGTGATAGAGGCGTCTTATGCCACAATCGAACGCAAATCGGTTGATACTAGACCGAACAAGATAGGTGAAGGAGCTATGCTAGAGGCTTTCAAACGTGGTAAACGGAATTAATGGGCCCAAAATGCAGAAGAAGAAACTTGCACGTTCGTCCGCGACAAATTGAATCACGGGTGAATACTAGTGCGTTTAGAAGTAAGATTATAGTAAATTAATCAGGTATCGATTTTAGATCAAGTTCAGGCGGTGGTCAATAGTATTTCAGCAGGATATCAAGGGAATAATCAGGTACAGGCGGTTTGTCAGATTTAGTTAAACAGGTAGGAATAACCAGACTCATCAAAACCATAACAAATGGGGCAATGCAAAATCCAAACTACGCATTAGTCCTTGTCGCCAAACCGTTCTTTGGAGTAGTAACAATAATGCAACACACGGATGAAACCTGCGTATCCACCGAAATCATCATACACTCTACATAGTCGTATTTTGTCCACTGAGATAACTCAAACCTTTACCTTAAAAAAGTAGAACGAGTAATCGAAGCGTATCTAAAGAAAAAAGTCGATCAGAAGCAATACTATAGCAGAGCAACAGCACATACCAAAGAGGAAGACCCACAGAGGTTGCACTAACGCGACACAAACTCAATGTCGCAAACACACTACCCTTTACCATGCAAACGGGACAACGAACATCAACATTACGATAACCATGGAATTGGTCCAAATCCCAAAATGAGAACGACAACAGGCAAATCAAAATTAGCACCGCAAAAGATAAAAAATTCAACAAATCACACAACTCAAAAAAAATAATAAACTCCAGGAAAGGAACTCAAACCAACCACGACGACCCAGACTTGCAATACAAGAAAGAGATCTATAAAAAAGTTCTTAGAAGAAACTCAACTCTAACAACGATAACCAAACCAAACGGCAAGACTACCACCGACTGGCGGAACACCGCTGAGACTCTGCTCGGCTGCCCACACAAGCAGCAGTACAAAATATAACAATAGGAAAACCACCAGTTTCCACAACCTAAATACAAAATGATACAACATTCAACGCAAGTAATACTCTAATCAATTACAAACCTAATAAACCTTTGCATAATCTTTCCCACCGAATGGAAATAAATGCTACTATTATACTCACCAAAAGTAGGCAGAAAGAAACAATGTGGTTACTCGCAATGCGCAAATTACATAAAAACTACCACAAAAAAATGGATCCGCATAGTTGAAAACACCGAATTAAATTTACAGTTTATAAAATTCTTCACAGAAAAGGACTTTAAAGGTAGATTAATATTTGCTCATTTTTTTCAAGGGGATGTGTATCAAGAATCCGTGAATCTACGAGAAGAATAATCATAAAATTGTTAATCTTAAGGATCAGTTTCGTATTGTTGTCAAAAACTCTTTTTTATTAAATGTTACTGTTTTCTTGTGATTGATTTACGTCAATAAAAAATTTTACACTTATGAATTTGAAAAGGTATCGAATAATTCAAATGCAGATATCTTCAAAACATTTACTGGGGGAGAGACATTAAAAAAAAGACAGAGATAATGCATAATCGTTGACACATTTTATGTAAGTAATTTGGGTTAAATCTTAATATTTTGACCTCAGTTCAGTTAAAATATTTCCAATTCATTATGATGCAGCCTGTATATCTTTATGCTTCATTTTTTCTGATTAAATACATTTTCGGTCTTCCGTCCATAATCACTGATTTTGCATCACTCGAAAGCAAAACACCCCCTTTACTTGGCTTAGTACAGCAAAAAGTTACTAAATGTTGGCTAAATAACACATTATACTCATGACACTGAAATCGGTACAATTCTCAAGCAGGAATACGTAAATAATACGTTGCAGTACTCTTTTACATCTTATTTGAAGGATTTTATAGGCAAACATTAAAAAAAAACACGTATTTTAATATATGCCAAAATGACACAGTGTTGACAGCTGCCAAATGTCGGCCCAAAATCATGTGTGCATCTGCGTGCCAGAAACTGTTATTGCGGGTGCTCGGACCATAATCGCATTCGCAAAGGTCAGTTTCTGGCCTAGTGATAGGTACAAATAACTATTTTTTTCCGAAATCGTGACTAAAGTACAAAAAATCGGCAGTAAAGTAAATAAAATCAGCACTAAAAGTAATTCATTACACGACGATTTTTAAGTTCACATTTTGCCGGTAGAAATGTGTAAAATTTGACATGAAAAGAAAACAGCTGATTACATTTTGCTACTTAAAAACGTTTTAAAATTGTCAGATTTTGTTCAAATTTTGGAATTTTGGAAAAAATATAATATGTACTTCGGCACTAAAGTTCTTTTTCATGACTCACGTGTTTTATTTGCCTCGGCTATCGCCTCTGCAACTAAAACACATTCGTCATGAAAATCATACTTTAGTGCTTTTAATACTATAAATAACTATTATTAACAACTTATGTTTTTTTTTATAAATAATTTTTGTTGTATAATAATTCAGCATTATTATTGGGAGGGGTATAAAACAATTAGACCAATAAAGTGTCCGGTAACATCTGGATTATTAATCTAAAACTTTTGTGAACTTATATCAATTGTCAAAATGCGGTCCTTATATTTTGCAAACTCAAGTCCATCCAGCTCACGTTCTATCAAGAGATCTCAAAACGTGTATGAAAACTAAACCCTTAAAGTTTTAGTAGTTTATTACTCTTATCTGAAATTAACAAAAAGGACGGAGAACATCGTGAAACGGCGAAGAAATTGCAATCAATTTTTGTACAGAACTGAGTAATTACAGCTGTTTTATGTTGTGTTATTATACGAGCGATTTATAATAAATTCCCGTTTTTGAGTTGCGTGGCTTATAACACTTTGCTCCGAATGATATGGTCAAAGCAGCATGTCGTACATGTAGCGCTAGTAATTATTTCCCTATTTATATTAAAATGTTTCTTTTCATTTTATGCGCTTTATCTTTTATTGCAGTTTGTCAGAAGATAACCTATTTTAATATTATGAAACAAGAATAATTCGTGGTAATGAAATGTATTATCAATGATAACATATAATATTTCGAAAATTACCTTGGGTAAGTACGATTATGTACTTTACATAATTTTCATTGAATTTTGTTTAACCTGACATTTAATTCTTCTTAAATTTAGTTATGCTTATGCTTAACAAAACTTTATAGACGAATTAAGTTTGATATAGCTTTTATTCACTCCAAACTCTAACTTTACTTGTGTACCTTTAACTAGAACTATGCTTACAAATATCAAAACGGAATAAATTTTAACGAGACATTAAATTTAAATTCATTTTTACCATTTCGTTGTGAATATTAATGGAACTTGAACAGTTTCAAATACATTGTCATTCATCGTTATTAAATTGGTTTAAATATTTTATTAAAAAATAATTGTTTTTCAAAATATCTCGGTTGCAAGAGTTTAAATGTAATTAGTGTTGATTTATTGTGGTTTCTATGCTAACACTTAAATCTTGAAATGAATTTTAAAATAGTAATAACATAATTGACTTAATAATTGATAAAAGGAATTTAAAAATATTGAAGAATAAAACTGAAGATTTTAATTTGTATTTATGTTTAAAATTAAAAAAAATAGTATTAATCAAAATTTAAATGTTTCTTTTTTATAATAACTTAAAAGTTGAAAAATTTACTTGCTTAAAATGTATATGCTTCTCTTGAAATGCCCACGAATGTAACGCACATATAAAAACAACTTCCAGTAAGAAAAATATCCAAATCTTGATGATACAAACCGGGTAAACAATCACCTTAAACTCGGTTGAAATTCCATTTGTTTTGGCCAAAATATCGAAAATTTATAATTTATGCTTGCAGTTTAAAGTCCTATGTCCAATTTCATAGTTCCGAGAGTGTGCACAAGCACTTATCGCTAAAACGCGCATTTCGTATGCATTGACTAAAACCTGCCGCGTTTTTGTTAACCGCAAAAATACTAATAACTGTGTGCATTGTTTTTTTATTGTTAGAAGACGACCAGGTGAGTACATGCTCTATCTGCAGACTTTTTTTTTAAAATTTTTCTACCGCAAATGTCTGGACTTATAATTGTCCTTTGCCGAGCTGCAATCATAAACAAAGAATACAGTCCACTAATAATTAATAATTTATAAAATAAGCAACCCCCGTTCCGCAAATAACACACACCATTATAATTCCAAAATAATTTTGATTAACGTTTGTCTGTCCAAATTTAAATCAAATTTATCGAAGATAAAATTATTGTTATTATATTTATAGCACAAAACGTTGATGATAATTCACTTTGATGAATGAATATTATTATTATAAAATCTATAACAACAATTTTTTTAAATAAATAATTATAAACAATGACCTTAAAACTAGTAACAATTAACAAAATACATAAAATGCAATAAACAATCTTTAATTAAAAAACTGTTTAACAATTTGTTGGTATTAAAAATCTAAATACTCATAAAACATTCGATTTTTAGCAGAAATAAGGTTGAATGAATGCATATCGGTGGTTTATTACAAATACATTCGATTCACAAGAAAATTATAATAAAAGTTTGATATTATTTAAAAATTGTGTCATTGACCTATTTACCTAGAGATTTTAAGCATCAGCTTATGTGTAGGTGTTAAGATTATTGACATACCGAGCTTGTGACTAAGTTATATAATCCCTTATCATGCTCATTTTGTGATTCCGAGACTCGGATTCGATCCCAGCAAAAGTCGTCTGGTCTGCCGTAATGCTACCACTAATTTCTCTTTCTCGAACATAAACAAGCGTTTACCGCAAAACTTGACAGCGAAAATAAAATTATTATCACGCAATTTTATATCTCAGATATCGGATCAAAAAATAGTTTAAACAAAAGATGTGTATATTTAAATTAAAAACAACTTTCATTTGAAACATAAATGTGTAAAATAAATATTTTTGTCTAAACACTGGTAAAATTTGAAAATCTGTGTAGGTTAATGGCCCTTTTGGTTAAATATAATATGCCTAAAATCTAATCAGATCTGCTGAATTATAAATAAGGTCCATATACAAAGTTTCATAAAAATCGGACGGGTGGTTTTCTTGATATCTTGTTTACATATGGACGGACGGTCGGCCGGTCGTCGGACATACATTTTTTTTGCTTCATTATAACGTGCTAACTCTAGTTCGTTGGAAAAAAAGATTGTTAAAATTTTCGGTTTTGGGGACTAAAGATACGTAGACAATGAAACCGAATATAAAAATAGTTTTTCAGGAGTTCTCTCATGGTTATATACAGGGTGATTCATAAATATTGGGACATAGGCTAAGGGCGGGTTATTTAGGCTAAAATATGACCATAGGACCCAATATTCCTTAATAAAAATATTGCTGTGGAAAAAGATACAGAGCGTTAAATTAAAAATTTTTTTTTAATTTTTTTCAATAATTTTACTGTAAATTTATCAATTCTTATCAAAATAGGCAGGAAGGCATAACTTTAGACCAAGAATATTATTTTATGTACTATTTTACAATTTGTTATAGGGAGCGCTACGTGAATGATTCCTAATGATGAAATCGACTAGTAACTTTTTGAGAAAACTTTTAGTGATTTTGATTAGAGAATATGACATAAACATCATTTCTGCACAAAATACGATAATTTCATTTGTTTCAGAAAAACGCAGTTAAATATAATATATAATAATAATTATATTTCTCAAAAATGGGATACATGTTTATCACTTTTTGACGTCTACTTACTACTACAAATTGCAATTACAAGGTGATATTATTTACAATAGCTTAATTCCATGCATCTTTATCATTTAAATAGTCTATAGTTGTATAATAGGCCTTTTTACAAGTTTTTGTTTTATAAAAATTTTAAATTTTTTACAGACAAATTTTGTATTTCTACTGGGATTTTATTATAAAACATATACATCGACATTTCAACGATTTATTAATTATTGACAGTCTTGTGTGGACTAGAGCAAGTTTATTTCTATTTCTAGTGTTAATGTTGTGAGTCTCGCCATTCTTTTAAATTGCTCGATATTTTAATGTACAAATATTAAATTATTGAATACATATTGAGATGGTAGTGTTAATATATTAATTTATTTAAATTTTTCCTTAAGGAGTATCTACTAGGCAATTTGTAGATTGCTCGAACAGCTCTCTTCTGCAACGCAAACACTATTTGTACATCAGCTGCATGTCTCCAGAGTACAATGCCGTAAGACATGATGCTACGGAAGTAGCTAAAGTAAACTAACCGCGCCGTATCCTCGTCTGCAATATCTCGAATCTTTTTACAGCAAATGCTGCAGAACTAAGTCTGTTTGATAATTCAGTTATATGTGGTCTCCATTGAAGTTTTGCATCTAAAGTTAAGCCTAAGAATACTGCGGTGTCTACAAGATTCAATTCTTCCTCATTTATATGTACTCTAGGTTTTACATTTTTAACATTAGGTATTATGAATTTAACACATTTAGTTTTTACAATTTAACAGTAAATTATTGACACAGAACCAGTGTACAACTTGAGATAAAGCATCATTTACGTTATTTAAAACCGTTTCGCGTCTTTTTATTTTAAACAAAAGTGATGTATCGTCCGCAAAAGAACTATTTCATGATCAACTTTCACAAAATGTGGTAAGTCGATTATATAAATGAGAAATAAGAACGGACCAAGAATTGATCCTGAGGAACTCCCATTTTATTATTGATCCTGTGGAACGCGTCCTATTTATATCAATTGTTCGAATTCTATTATTCAGGTAAGAAACAATGAGATCTAATGCCGTATACCTAACGCCATAGTGTTTTAGTTTCATAATTAGAGTGTCATGTTGAACGCAATCAAATGCCTTAGATAAGTCACAAAATACACCCAAGGCATCTATGGAGTTTTCCCAAGATTCAAAGATGTGTTGAACAAGCAATACAAGCTAATATGCTTCTCTGTAGAGTTTGATAAGAATGATAAATTTTACAGTAAAATTATTAACAAAAATGAAGAAAAAAATATTTTTATCTAAAGCCTTGTATCTTTTTCCACGGCAACATTTTATTAAGGCATATTGTGTTTTATATTTATATTTTGGTCTAACCTGCCTTAGCCTAGGTCCTAATAGTTATGAATCACCCTGTATAAATATAAGTATACACTTATAAGTGGGTGAATGTTGGGTTTGTAACTTCCTGTATTTCTCATCCTCTCATTAATTTATCCGTCCTTGAAGCTCACCCCGGTGTATGCACGATAGTACATATTACTACAAATAAACATTCCTTACAGATACTCCATGCAACAGGAAATATTGGCGGTTAACACAGATACACAAATTAACGTTTTTTTAAATATTTAGTGTACCAAGTATTGACAATTCTGTAATTTTAATTCACTGTAACAATTTATTATATTATTATTTCTACAATTCTAGAAGCTGTTAACTTGTAATTGAATTCAATATGTGTTGCATTTATTGTTCTATGCTATAATGTAAGAAACTCGTAAATTTTTACAACAGCCATCTGTATACTAGCAGTTGAGGTATCTATAGCGCTACTACAACGCCAACGCTAAAAGTGTGCCGCTTTCAAACTGTTTTAATATTGCCGACAAAAGTTGACGGCTAATTACTACATACGGTGGTACATCTGTAAGGTATATTTATCTGTCATATTATTTATGCGTCCAGTCGAAGTTTTAGAGCAGCCCCTCGAAGAGAGGAGAAACAAGCGTGTTGTTTTCTCCCTTCTTAGAGGAGAGGGCGCATGTTTGCTTGTTTTAAGTATTTGCTAATTTGTAAACTAGAAAGAAAATCAAAGATGCGGTTTCCAGTTTTCATTTTCTTTAAAAATCTATTGACAAAAGTATTTTATTTTCAAGATCTGTGTCTTCATGATCAAAAATCCTACATTATTCTTCACTTAATTTTGAAAAATAACAACTGAAATCATTTCAAACCAAAATTTAAAAAAAAACAAACGAAAAAGATTGTTAAAAAGTCAGAAAATCAACTTTTGAACCACTCCAGATTCTATACTGAAACAAATTGAAATGTGAGGGAGTGAGACTAACGATTGCAATCCGCATAAGTGAAAGTTGATAATTGAGGTCAGGATTGAAGTTGTTGAGATGACTGATGATATATTGTATGTGATTTTCCCAACTACCAATTGTTATAACGAGAACTAGTCAAGGCGCTTTCAACTGACGTTTGAATTTTCTTTGATCACAACACATTTGAGTCTTCTGTCATAAAGGCAATACCATTTGTGTTATAAAATCATCGATCATCGCTCGCACAATCACGGAAAAATTCACCTTTGCAACAACGTCACAACTTACGCACGCCATTCGAAACAACGGGAAACACAGTACTTCCACCAATAATTACAGAACAACCGACATCACATACAGGATCCATGTACAAACAATGACATATTAAATGAACCTCTACAAAGCAACCGACAATACACCATTCGTTTATGTCTTTTTTTTCCTTTATGTTTTAAAGTTGCAAATGTTGAGTTCAAATCACAATTGTTATCAGAAAAGAAATTACTTCTCAAGCGATTAGTAGAATATTATGGAATGTTATCATTCAAGTAATTAGAGGAAAACGTAAATAATGTTGAAGTGAGCATTACGTTAAAATCGATACTTGGTGACAAAAAGAAATAATCGAAAAAAGTATTCATACATTTATTTCTTAAAAGTGGACAACCATTATTATCCACAACAATATTGATATATTGTTGGTTGCTTTAAAGAGGGTCATTAATATGTCCCTGTTTGTACATGTATCGTATTTATAGTACGACGTACAGGGGTTTCACGGCCGTATGGGAAAAATACAAGCAAAATCGGTTTTGTTGTAAACATTATCTCCCTAGCACTTCCTTATCCAAATTTAAGCGCCGAATTACATAGTAATGAGGAACAAGTCGACGTAAATAGTTCAAAAATCATACTTTTGTAAGGTCAGAAAATAAGATTTTTAAATTTGTTGAAAATCTATCGCTTCTGTTCTTGTTAGACGTTGACAATACGCCCCGCAGCTCAGTTAGTCCACGCGTCCAAGTATAAAGGAGTAACTAAATTAAACGGCTGCTAATTACTATCAAAATACTTTTTTTTAATTTCTTTTAAACTTAATTAAGGTTTGTTGTTTATCTTTGTGGTTTATGCTTTTATTCGGCATTTTACAATTTAACTAACTTGATAGTACATAAAACAAGCTTAAAAGAAATTTTATAAAAAGTATTCTCGGATAATATAATATCACATAACGCGTGCAATTTAGTTACTACTTATTAGTCGGACTTGCTAACCAACTGAGCTTCGGGGCGCATTGGGTTGGGTCGGCGTCCAACAAAAACTTAAGCTATTAGTTTTCAATAAATTTAAAAATCTTATTTTCTGTTCTTACAAAAGTATTTAATTTTTTTAACTATTTACGTTGCATTCTTCCTGATTACACGAGCTTAAATTTGGATGAAAAGGTTCTAGAGAGATAATATTCACAAAAAAAAAACGATTTTGCATGGATTTTTCTTATATCCCACTCGGTCGTGGAAAGGCGATCTGATAAATTTCGTTCCGATTATACATTATTAGTATCGTAAGTGTTTGAAAATGAAAAAAAAATGAACAAAAATTGCTTCCGCTAATTTTACTGGTTTTATTGAGTTCTCTACAAAAGCAAAAAAGAAAATACCAAAATTGTAATTCCAACACGTAATTGATAGCTTACCATAACTATATAGGTTAACTATGTAAACACGTTTTACAATTACAGTTTTGTTGTACAGTTTTGGTGTTTTTGCAATAGTTTTAGGTAGACGTTGTAGTTATCGGTTTTGTTCGATTAACTTCCCTTCGCAAACCTTATTAATGATGGAAAATTGCGGAATTAGTTCTGAGATTACAATTATGACAGTTTTGTGAACTTGTATAAATGTATGGGACGAATTTTGTTTACAATCTTCACGGACCTTCAAAATTAATCAAAACACTTTCTACTAGTAACAAAAAAGTTTAGATGTAGCTCAAACTTCTAAAAGCATATTGCAAGGACCAAACAGTTAAGGTTAAACTATGACGGCGAAACTTCACATACCATTCACATAAATCCATAAAATGTTTACATTAATTACAAATATCCTACGAGTAACTATTTCACGAAAAAATTGATTTTTTTTGTTATAATATCAAAAATCAATGAAGTTGTATTTTTTCTGTAGGAAAACACTTCTCAAAGAAAAACAACTAATTGGATCCCTCCCCTCACTCCCTTCTGACATTGACCAATGGTTCAAGTATATGCTAAAATACTTTTTTATAGCTTCAACCGGTATTTTTGAAGGTTCGAAAATACGTCGTGTAGAAAAGGTTTCTATTAGATAAGTTTAGGATTTTATGTCAGCTAAGCTACAAATGTGAGTTTCGAATCTTTTTCCTCATTGTGACGGTGTCTTACATTACCTCAAGTTTTTACAGTTTATTTTAGCAGTTTTTGAGGTAATCTCAAATTTTTGTTTGAGATATAAACCTAAAGTTGAACTAATGGTTATTCCTCCAAAGGGTGCGCCAATTGCTCAATTTCTGCTTGTATCTTACTGAACATTCAATCCACACATTGGTACTTGTTCTGCGACGTGATCACTGATTTTTTTAAAAAGCACGTTCATATGGTTGAATTTAGAAAGCTAATAATTTGAAAACGCAATTGACCATGTGGAAGTATTATAATGCCAATACGGGATCAAAGGATCCTCTGATTTTTAATTTTTTGAACTGCTAAAAAATATTTTTTAGGTGGTTACAAAAGTCCTACAAATTTGTACATGTCTTCTACTCTACCAAAGTAGTGGTGCAAATTCGTAGGGTTTCTCGGAAAACTAAAATAACCACATACTACTTATTAACAATTTGCTCATTTCAATTTTTGGACTGCACCTTAAATTAGGAAATGTTCCGTAAGTTTCTTTTTAAGTTGGTGTAATGTGGAAGGATGTGATGGTTTAAAAGTAATTATTGTCCGACATCTCACAGTCTCACACACGCACACACATATATACTGAATGTCCTGTATAAAATGGTGTACATGGAAATATTGAGAAAGCGTTGAAGATACATAGTCAGTTAAATGGAAGTAAAGAGTACACTTTGGAATCACATTTGCAAAATTCTATGGTTTTCTAAATATAACTAAATTTGCTATTTTTCAATTTGAATTAATATTTTCAAAACTGCTTAACTTACAGTCATAAAACTTTTGGCGATGTAATGGCTAATGACTATATTTATTATTTATCACAATTTGTTTCCTAAATGCCAGTGTCGAAAACGCCATAGTAATTTTTTTTTATTTCTTATGGAAGTCATATTGATATTTACATTTTTAAAACCCTCATAAGAAATTATTTCAACATATTTATCTCGTATAAAAATAAATAATAAAATAAAACAAAATTAAAATGTTATGTAGAAAAATAGCATCTACAAAAAACAAGAGAGAGAGCCAGTATTTGCGACTTTACGTTTCTAGCGCGTAACATGAACAGGATAATTGGACAGCAAAAGTACATCTCATCTCGCCATTTTTTGTGGCTAAACCTGTATTTGGTAGTATACCAATTTAAGGTTTTATCAGACTTAAATAGTGGTAGATTATTTCTATTACAGTTCTACATGCAAAAGACTCAATTTTATAAATTTTCAATAAGAAGAACTGATGTAAAAAATTATTAAAAAACACCCTACCTTTTTTTAGTGATTCAACAGAAGACATTTTTTAAACCTTTAGAAGCCCCAAAAATGAGACCAAAGCCAACCAAAATGATATAATTTCATCAACGTGCTTATGTAAGCATCGCGATGTCTAGAGATGTACTCCAGTCATTTCTGTAACTGCTTCTGTTAACCTAGATATTTTATATACCGCCGTTACTGTCGTTTTCTGAATCAAAACTGATGAAATTGAGTAAATTAGACATTGATATTTCTGTTGTGTTGATAAGTACCTTTTGCTTTAGATTCTGTCTTGTCCTAAATTGTGTCTTATGATCACGTGTCATCCCGTTTGAGACTCTTGAGGTACTTCACATTTGTTGTGTTGAGTGACTTTAACTTTACCGAATACGCCTCCTCGCTTTCTGGCTGCACTTCCGAACGGCAACAACCTACTGTCCCTTGAGCAGTTCAATTTTGTCCGCAATTCTAACAATAAAATACTTAATCTTCTGTTGTCCTTCAAATCTAGTCTGGTGTGACCCTATAGTCGGCAAGGACCTCCACCTACCCTTCTCATTAGCATTTTCCGCAGCTCACCTGGTAATTTTCATAAATTTTCAGGGAACGGTAATCATTTGTCCTATAACTTTAAAAAGGCGACACGTCTCCTTACATAAACATCTTACTTCTCTATCATGGACTTCTATTTTGGTTGATTCATCCGTTAATTCCTCTTTACAGAAACTGTATTTTGTTATATATGATTCCTTTAATGCTTTCCTCCCTAAGTCCTTTCCAAAATCCAGAACAAAATATCCACTCTAGCTTTCTAATGCTATCATCTCTGACATCAAGCTGAAATAATTTTTCTGGCGAAATCATAAATCCACTAATGACCTTACGTCTCTTCATCGCTTTAGGGTGCTGCGAAGTAAGATAAAATCTGATATTTAACCTTCTCATAAATGCTTCTTGAGACGTACTGAGGCCGACATTAGGTCTAATTCTAATCGCTTCTGGTCTTACATCAATCTAGTCCGTAATTCCTCCGGTATACCTTCAGATATGACTTATCTTGGCGTTCACAGTGACAGCCAACATGATGTTGTGAATTTTGTTGCTTCTTTCTTTAATAGCTGTTACAGTGACGTACCTGCCCAGGACTCTTTTGTGAACCCACAACAAGCTGTTAACGTGATCTCCTTGCCTAAGTCGAGTTTGATTTGCCGTTTGCTATAAAAAAGATTAAGCCCACACTTACCGCAGGCACTGATCTCATCCCTACCTTCTTCTTGCGAAGCTGTATTTCTGTACTATTAACGCCGTTATTACACATTTTTAATCTGATCCTTCAACAGGGACACTTTCTGTTTGTTGTTAATCCGCTCAGATCGTCCCCTTTCATAAAAAAGGCGACAGATCTGACGTTCATAACTATCGTCCCATTGCGCTTCTCTGTAACTTCTCAAAACTTCTCGAATTCAGCTTACATAATCACATTGCTTCTAGAATCTTGCAAAAACTTCGTAGCTGTCAGAATGACTATATTAGAAAGGTTCTACAACTACCAATTTAACTGCCATGCACCAGTTTTTAGCTAAATCCTTGGGTTTTGGTTTCCAGGACGACATCGTGTACACTGACTTCAGCAAGGTGTTCGACCGCCTGAACCATGAGATTCTCATTTCAAGGCTTGATGCTTTTGGTTTGTGTAACAACTTAGTACAATTACTCAAAAGTTACCTGTGTAGTAGAACCGAGTTTGTTGAGTTGCTTAGTTTCCGGTCGCGTGCTTTAGGTGTTCCTTCGTGTACCACAAGGTTCTGTTCTCGGCCTCCCTGCTTTTAATTTTTTGTCAATGATGTCCCACCTACTGTTGATTATCATTGCTTGCATGATGACATGAAGATATTTCAGGTAATACATTGCATGTCTGATGATCTTGTGCTTCAGAGAAGGCTTGATCTTTTCATTAATTTTGTCGGTCTAACCACGTTCCTAAATGCCATGCCGTTTCTTATACTGAGCAAAGTATCCAATTCTTTTTAATTATTCTTTTCCGACACAACCATTATCCGCTCTAGCTTTTTAAAGATCTGGGTGTCACTTTTGAATTGTCTCTGTCCTTTGGTCCATTGTTTCCTCTTTACATAAGACTCTTAGTTTTATTATCCAAACTCTAGAGATTTTTAAGTGCTGACTTACCTCTTTTGTTTTACAAGACCCTTATTCGATCTCGACTGGAGTATGCTTCGGTAGTATGGAACCCTCACGTTTCATGTTCACATTCGCGCTCTGGTAAACGTTCAGCGTAAATTCTTAAAATTTGTTCTTGCTTATCACGGGATTTACCCTCCAAGAGTGATTCCCTAGATGGTTGACCAATTACCTCATCTGCCACGTCTTCTACTGTTTCATAACATTACCACTATATTTTGTATTATATTATAGATTTATTATAATTTCTGTATTACTTGATCGTATCACCTAAGTCTAATTACTTTCGCATTTATATTTATGTCTCGCTATTTAGTTAGTTATTTGGTTATTTTTTACTATTGTTGTATATCGCTGTTCCCGCCCATAATTAGCTTTTAAAGCTGTGGCGCGGCTGTATCTAAATAAATCTACACACATAAAATCGTGACCCGGTTTGTCTGTCGGTCTGTCTGTCTGTATGTTTGTCTTCTCCTCCGAAACGGCTGAACCGATTTCGGAGATCGATACGTCAAATTGTTCAGGAGGTCCAGGCGCTGATTTTATTCAGGGGTCACAAGTTGACCTGACCTTTGACCTATGACCTGGAGCAGTGACCTCACGTCTTTAATTTCAGGTTTGTCTAGATTAGGCCCATTTTCAAATGTGTTTGGTTACTAGTAAATAAATAAAATCATTCGAAAATGTATACACTTCTAACCTCAGAACATCAAAATAAACCATCACTATAAACAAAATAATTTTGAGCCAACAAACCACTTATCATTCCGTTTTGCACATATTTTCTGTTGAAGCATTCAAGCAGACCGGGGTGCGAAGAGTGCAAATTCTCTAAGAAGGAACGGAGTAATGAGATCTATCACGTAATTACGGCACTTTACACAATAAAATTTGTCGCGCTTTACATGTGATGAATTGTTTAAAACCTTGAACATCAAATTTTTCGAAAAATGTCAATACATAAAATATGTAATTTTAAAAATGTTTCTCGTGATTCTAGATACATGTTGGACAGAACATTTGTCGAATTTCTGGACACTCTATGTCTATGTTTATGGCATTTCATTATAATCAAATTAGTGCAACCTCTTTAAAGTTGAAAACAAACTAATTGTATTTCTAAGTGCGTATTAATAATGAACAAATTTAGAAAATATTTTACGTCTACATTTTGTGGTTTATAAAACATTAAGTTTATTACTTACATAGGTAGAAGCGTTACCGAGAATAAAACGTGGAAATATTGAATTTGAAAATGTAAAATTTTCTTTTACAACAGTTCAGAGCATAACATGTTGTTTGATATTGTAACCAAGTGTGTGATTTACTTTATAAAGTTGAAATAAAAATAAAGCAAGACTTCGTTTCTTCCGCTTCCTTAAAACATTCCTTTAGGACAAAGTCGTTAACAAACGAGCGTAGTTTTAGTAAAATTAGAAGAATTCAAATGTGGCAAAATAGAATTGCTTCACAAGTAAAAGCTATTATAAGTTTGCCATTATAAAGTTTTTTTTAATTGTACAATTGATCAGACATTTAATGTGTTCGATGAGGGAAAACCGAATATGCATCATGTTCGTATTGCAGAGGGAATATAATACCTGCTTGTGATGAGATAATAAATGAGGACGGCTTTAATAAAAATGACGTCCACATTGTACAACTAATTTCTAATTATAATGTATCCAAATAATTTATGAAAACTCTTAAGGGATGTTGAATAAAACAGGGTCAAATTACAATGTTTCCACATTATTCCGAAGTAATTTAAGTAAAAGTTGATACTAGTTTTTTAAAATATTTAATAGCAGAAAGCGTACTGAGTTTGGAAAGCATCGGGCATTAATAAATTAATGAATATTAGAAAGAGGCATCCTTTTAACTGCAACAATATAGGTCCCAGATGCGCCGTGTGGTCAGTGCGTTTAATTTTAATTATCATAAAGAAGCCTTTCAGTGTAATGCCGCAAAAGTCCATCTGCTACCCACACTCAAGGGCTAACTGTTTGTTAAAACAAACTTTATTCATTATTTTGCATATTAATTACAAAGTAGCCAAATTCAATTCCGACAATGGGCAAAATAACACGGCATAAATGTATCGTCACATTTTCAGAAGGCAACTGTCCAGCAATCGTAAAATACTCAATTGGCATTAAAAAATGTTTGTTAAAAAGTCTAGCTTCAAAATTTTTAAATTTGGTTTACAAGCAAGTGTCCAAAATTATTTAAATATTATTTAAATTTGCCAAACTATTATTAATACTGTGTTTTAATACACTGAAATCTGTTTTATGTTAGTTAGTTTAAAATAATTAATTCAACAAACACAACTCGTTCATATTTCGAATTTCCGCGCAGAAGTCCACATGAAACTCTATACTAATAAAAGGTATAAGTAGGTATAGAAAGTGTGGAACTTTTGATATAAAAAAAGTGAAAAAAACGAAAACTTGTAAAAAAAACATTTAATCAACTGTTTTCTAAAATGCTACCTGATTTCTATTATGGACATTACAATTCGGGAAGTACCCTAGAAACAGTTTAACAATAAACTTAAGCCGTAGGAAAAAAATATACTTGTAAATATACCCTACAGTGTAATCAAACAGACAATTTCCCTCAAACTAATGCCGCGCATTAGCGTCATTTCTCAGTAATTACTGTTTGGAATAAAGAAATAAACTTAAACAAATGTTGAGATAATTAAAATTACAAACAAGTTTCTTTTTTGAGAAATAATGTGTATAATAAGGTGTTCTTGTAAATATTCTACAGAATAGAAAAATGTAGATTAATGACACGTTTGGTTAGACAGATGTTGCCCAAAATCTGATCATATTTACGGAATCATAAATAACATCTATATGATAAATTTTACAAATTTGTTTGGTTTTTTTTTTATTTATAACGTAGGTACTAACTCTAATTTGCCTGAAAAGTTAAAAAAAGAGTGTCCAAATTTTCGATTGGAAACCGTCCGAACGCGCTTCCTCATCTAATGTGCAGTAAAAATTTTTCAATTTTGTATCAATACGGACGGTAAACTAACTATACAATAAATAAGAAGTTTAACTATACTTTGGTTTTAGAAATGAAGGTTTACATTACTTTGATTATATAACTAAATATTAAGCCTTCCTTAGAAAAATTAGGTTTATTAAGGGAATCAGTTCTATAAACACTTGACCAAAAATTAAAAAAAAAACAAAAATATTGTGTGAATATTAAAGTTGTTGAAGTTACGACAAACTTTTGAGGAAGAAAAATTCATCGATTATTATATTTTATTCAGATGCACATATACATAATCGGCCTTAGAGAGTGTTCGTAAGACACGCTTTGTTCAGTGCTGCAAAGACGCTCGTCTAGTATACAATTATGACCAGGTACCGATCAAAGCGGGTCCGTAGATCAGCTACCTAACCCAACTGTCAAGTCATGGTTAAGGGTCTGTACTAGGATAAAAGGTGTTGGATTGTGCTTAGCCCGATATACCATGCACATCTTGCGACGTGATCAAGTTTCGCTGGTTGGTGTGCTGGGAGTGTTGGCTTAATCGCCTGGACTAAGCGGGAGTGAACTTCAATTAAAACCCCAATTCAAGGTAGAACCCAGCATATGCCGAGAAATGAATGGCTGATGGGTCAAACTTATTCCCTAATATGCGATCTCTGATACCAGGTGTCCTCCAGGGTATATAACCTTATGGGGTAAGAGGCTCTGCCTCATGGACTTTAAATCCTCATTTATTCGTGTGAACAAAATGAACCCTGATAACTTAAAAAATAAAATGGAGGTGGATAACTTCTCAAACCAATAACCAAAACCTCAGGCAGTGAAGGCTGGTGGAGGGTTAAGAAGGTGGTCAAAGAGACCGACCGCTTTAGGGTGTGATATAAAATATAAGATTCAAACGATTTAAGTACCAAAACCAAGGCTAGGAGATTAGCCGTCCTGAAGAAGGAAGAATTTATTGTTCATAGCCAGGAGGCAGTTCTCAAGCTCAGGTGAGCCAGGTACCAAAAAGCAAAGGTCCCAGGACGAAAGTCCGAGGGTTGTAAAAAATGCAAAACAAAGTTACTCCTGTTGCGCAACCTAAAAAGCCGGAGGCAAGGAGACAGAAAAACGTCTCATATGAAAGTGTTTTAGAATGAACCAAAATGGCGATAATGTGTCATTAACCTAACACGTAATTGGTGTATCAAAATGGGCATAAACATAAGCCCGAATAAAACCACAATTGTACCTTTTACTAAACGAATGAATTTCAATATTCTAGTATTCAGTTAAATGTAATCACTAATCCTCTCTCTAAGGAGGTAAAATACCTAGTAGTGACACTGGACCAAAATTAATGTGGAAGAGTCACTTGACTAAAACTACCAACAAGACAATAAAAACCTTATGGACATGCTGCCAAATGATTGGCAAAACGTGACGTTTGAATCCCAGGGCAACTAACTGGATCTACAAGCTAGTCGTCAGCCCAGGAGTCCTCTAGGCGGCCGCAGTTTAGGGGATTAGGGGAGGAAAGTAGACAAAAGTACTGCGTTAGTAAAGTTGGTAAAGGTGCAAAGGCTTGATCACCATAGGTGCACTAAAATCCACAATTACCGCCGCGATGCAGACCCTTCTCAGTCTGGATCTTTTACCGGTGGCAATTAAGGAGGAAGCTATGAAACAGACTCTCAAACTACATGAGGTATACCATTTTAAAAAAGACAACCTCAAATGTCATCTAAGAATACTTGGAGCCACTCCATTATTAGATATGACTGCAGTGAGCGACTAGATAAACCTAAAAATGATCTTTGATCACAAAACAATATTTGGTTTTTCACTAGAAAGGACTGGACTGGAGCACGGACTGCATGCCAGGCTCTTTCAAAAATAGTTTACAGACGAATCAAAAATTGGAAATGGTGTGGGGGCAGGATGGTGGGACCACAGTTTAATGGATGAGTTCCTCTGTGCTGACGCCACCATTTTCAAGCAAAAATACACGCTGGTGGCAGAATATCTCCTCACCACATCATCACTCAAAGCAAGCAAAACTCAGGGCAGCAAAACCCTTTATAAAGCCACCTCCTTTCTACGGCTTTAACCAGAGGGTTCATTATTAACTGTGCTCAAACAAACAAGTTAACAGAACCTGGAGTAAACTGCCATTCTAAGAAGTTCTTTAGCCCTAAGCAAAAGAGGGGAAAGGAAGTGTTGAACTTACGCAGAAGAGAGTTAAAACTACTCTGTGGTATACTAATAGGACACATCCATTGTGGATATTATTTGAAAAAGATTGGACTGAGTGGTCATAAAGTAAAAGTGGAGAGATACAAACTCCCGACTAGGGATCTGATTGAATTTGTCAATGACAGATCTTTCCTAAGTCCTGTTAGAGGGATACAAAAGATCTAATCTGAACACAGTGCAGGAGAATTTTCATGACACTCACCCTATTCTTAATATATAATACTTAAAGGATGGAGTTGGAATATTTAGGTTTCTGATGGTTTTTTGTAGACCATGAAGCAAATGCGCTGTCAACATCAAACAAACCAAATTTCACATGATTTGCTCAACACACTCTACGTTACATCTTACATCAAAACATAAATATTTAAGACATGTAACAAAAATCTTAGATAATTGACAAAATTTAACCCTATAGTTGCGTAGACCAGGAGTTTAATCCCAGAAATTGAATGTCAGAATACAGAATAATTTTGAAAACCTATTGACAGATAAAATTTATTCATATTGGTAACTGCCGTTTGTTGATTTTTTGTTATTTAAGAGAAGAAAGTATTGTAAAATTCTAGTATTTCAACGTCTTGTAATGACTGACAAATTCCTGAAAGTTCAAATCAACTTGTTTCTAACTCCAATTAAAACATGGTCATATTAAGCGTCTATGACACCATTATCTAGAGTTATTCTTTCTATAGATAATTCAACCATTAGTGAAGTTTTCAGCGGTCCTGAAAAATATTAAAATTGACGGTTTTTCTCAGTAACGTTGTGGGAAGGTAGATCATTGTAAAGTTGGTGCAGATTTAACAGCATTTATTGAAGTGGTCAAACCTTTCATAAGTGAATCTTGCTTTCTGTTTTTCTTAGCTTTAATTTGTGTTAGAGTTAGAAGACAACGCGGAGTTGGATTGATAATTGGAAAAATTTCTCTTTAGTAGATTAAATTGGCAATGAGATTGCCTGCAAAAATTTAAATTTAATTAAGAATTTCTTAAGTTGCATCGTTTTTATTCGGTTTAACTTTGGGTAATTAATTTATATTACTCTACAATTAATTCACCGATTTTTCCATATTTTCAGTTTTACAGATTAGTTGTAGCCCTGCAAAAATAAAAAATATTAATTTGAAATTCACATGTCATGTTTGTATTATTATGCACTCACATTTAATGCCTATTAAAACACTCGCACTGCTAATGGTAATCATCAAATGCTCAGTGCATAATATATTATAAGCAGTTTTTCAATTATTTTTTTAAACATAAAGTTATAGAATAATCAAAAACTTGTGGTTGTACTTGTACATACACTATAGTTCACCTAATGATTAGAGTCCACTTCGATACTTCTACAAAACTCGAACTTCATGTTGCTTAACAAATGATTCTTCAAAGTTTGTAACTACTTCAAGCTTAAAACTCCAATTGTATTTTCGTGTAAACATTATCATGACTACAAAATGTCAATAATGGTTTAATCTTTCATCAACTGAATTGATTGGGGAACGGTCGGTCAACAAGGTATTTCAATTACTGGCCTCATTAAATTCATAGAAGGGACTTATAAGTTATAATATCTAAACTCTATTTCAACTTTTGATTATATCTAGATAGCATCGACAAAAAGCCTTTACGTTTCCACTTAATTTAATAAACTTCAAACGTAGTATGTTAGTGTGTGTGTAGGACATTTTCATTAGATCTTTAGAAAACTTTCATACTCGCCCTATTTTCCTATTTAAACTGCATACGAATATTTTTGCATAACCAAAAGTATATAGAATTAATTACTGGGTCGTAAGTAACGTGTCGTATTAAGTTATTATTATGAACGAGAATGAAGCTTTTCTCTAATACAACCTAATGAAATATAAAATAAAAGCGTGTAAAGTCCATAATGTTTAGTTTAGTTTTATGAAGTTGATTTTAACGTTCGTTTTATGATAGTCTTTGTTTCAATTGCTTCTTCAAAGGCGTTAACACCATATTTACATCTTTTCGTAGATAAATTACTTTGATAAAAACACTTACATTATATACAACCGGTTATTAATTTGTTGTAAAAACATTTATTAGCAAGCACTTTACAAACTTGTCAGATTATTGTCGACAAGAATGTGTATGCACTAAAATAAATTGTAATACACATTAAGAAAGTTAACTTTAGGTAGAGAATCCACATTCCATTCTCTGTATGTTACGAACATTTTATAATAGGTACAAGTTCGGTCTCACTCAAGTATGTGAACTGGAAAATTAAAATTAATAATTCTTGTCACTATTTTAATACCGAATACATTCTAAAGATATGTTTAAAATTTATAAAGTTTTGTGTTTGCGTATAATCGGAGCTATTTCAAAGATTTTTAAAAAATATCTAATTTTATATATTTTGCAACATTACTTACTTTAGAATGTTACAAATTAATAATCTAAGAGAACTACAATCAGTATTAATTCCCTTTTCGATCATTCGACTGTGGTATTGTTTCATAACAATTTTGATTTTATACTACAATGTGCAAAATCGCTCAACGTAAATAACTTTATCTTAAATAGACTATCTTTTTAAAAAAAAATTTATATCATTACATACTCCTTCAAATTACGTAAAAATTAATTAATTTTTTTTAAGTAATTTCACAACTAAGTTTTTCAATTCAATCTAAACCTTATCCATCTTCATTAGTAATTATAATCATTCACTGTCATTCACTCAATGATCCTCAGCCACCATCCTAATCTTATTTACTTTCTAAGGTTTCATCATGAATACTTCATATTTCTTCTTAATTCTTTTCTATTTTTATTTTACTTCTTTTCTTATTTCTTATCATATCTTTTTCCTTTAAATATCATTTCTTAAACTTCATAATAACTTCAATTCCATTGCATTAATCTTAATCTTTCCTTTCATTTAACTTGTCTTCACCACTTCATTTTCTTATTATTTAATTTTCTATTGATCTATGACTTCTGCTTCTGCTGTACATAAGATTCTTATTTTCACCTTTTTACATTTTCTTCTTATTTTTAATTTTAACTCTTTCATCCTTTCCTCCTTTCCTATTCTTTACATTAACTTGTTTCATTCATAATTTTTAATAGCTACTTCTTAAACTTTACCATAATTCTTTTCCAATTATTTTCCTTTATATTTCTACAGGAGGTGAATGATTTTACATTTTTCACTCTAGGTCTGCTTGGTTTACTTGCATTTTTATTTTTCCTTGTTTTATTATTTGTCTATTTAATTCTTGTTTGTCTAATTCTTCCCAAATTTCTTCTATGATCAGCTTTTTATTTTCATTCTTCTGATTGTTAATTATTGCTTCATCTGCTTCTTCTTCCAATGGTGACTTTAATTCTATCTTGCACTTTTACCTCAGTATATATGCATGTTATCTTTGTACAATTCCTTGTTTTTCTTTCAGTAGGTAATCAAAGATCATTGTGATGTGGAAGCGTCCCTTATCTTTCCTATCTTTTCATCTTCTCTTAATGTTCTTGGAACAAACGCTACTAGTATCCTCCTTCATTGTCTTCATCTTCTCTTTTTTTTCTTTTCCACTAACATTTTTGTAAATAATATGTTCTTTAATTTCCAGTGTATCTCCCGTTTAACTTTGAACGTAACTCTTTGCTTGTCTCATACGTCATTTGCCTCATCAGAAGTTTCCTATTTCTGACTGTACGTTTTTAAACCTTTCTTACAATCAAAATTTTCTTCATAATACGCTTCTAATTCTTTTTCATATTTCTGATTATCATAAGTCTCCCTTCTTCCTGGCATAATTTTTCTACCATTATTTTCATTTTAACTTCCTTTTCTTTTTTTCTAATATTCTTCTCCTTTTCTAGTTCCTTATCATTATTTTCCAAATTTAACACTATGTTTTGTATCTCTTTGTTTTCAACGCACTTTCTTCTGCAATTTTCTTATAATTTCATTTTTAAGGTTAGTTTCTTCGTATGTTTTACCTATTCTCTCTTCTAAACAACTTACTTTCTCTACCAAATTTCTTGTCTTACTGTCCGGGTTTTCAATCTTTTGTTAAAAATTTCAATTATATTATTCTTCTTATCCTCCAATTTCTTATCCATATTATTGTTAATTTTTTTTATACTTATGTGTATGTTTTTCTCGATATTTTCCGTATCCTTTTTTAAATCTTCCTTCATATTTGTTTATACGTTTTTCAAATCTTCCTTCAGTTCCGTTCTGATCGTCGAACAGACCGGTTGTTCTGTATTAGTTCTCTACGGTGTTTTGTGCTTTACCGCAGTGTTTATATAAGTATTCCTTTTCCTTTTTTTTTTTTCTGTTATTGCCGTGATCCTGTAAGTACTCTTTTTAGTTTTTTTCTCGGAAAACCCGCCCCGGCTCTGTCTCCAGATGCCCGGTGGCAGAACAATAGCAGCAGGATCCGCCGCCTATTAATCGTAATGTTCATATCGAGAATGTTACATATATGGATTATAATAATATTGAAAACCCAAATTTTGATTCGTTAAATAATTTGGGAAATAATGATTCAGGTACCACAGTTGATAATTCTGATAAAAAATCCGCTAACAATAACAACGAAAAACCGGTCATACCATTCCTCGTTCAATAAATGTTAACAATAGATTTAGACGTAATGATACAGCGCCATTCTACGTATTTGTTGAACATACAGATTTAAACCTGGGTAGGTTACATCCAATGAAATTGGGTGAAAAATTATTAGGTATCTCGTCTTACGATAAGCATATTACGGAAATTAACTCTGTAGGAAGAAACCGAATTAAAATCGAACTCAGTATAGGCGATATAGCTAATAAACTAGTTGAGGATAAATTTTTTGAAACTAACAATTTAATAGCATATATTCCTAACCATCTGACTGAGAAGAAAGGATTAATAAGGGGTGTTGATACTTCTTTCTCAGAGGAATCGCTTATGGCTAAGATAATATCAAGTGTGCCTATTAAAAGAGTTCAGAGGATGACTAGGTTGGTTCACAAAGATGGAATTTCCGAAAGAGTTCCTAGGCAGATGGTTATTGTTACCTTTGAAGGAAATTGCTACCTCAATTTATTTATATTAACAAAGTTAGGTGTCCTGTCGACGTCTTTGTTAACTCTGTTGTTCAATGTTCTCGGTGCCTACGGTTCGGCCATTCTTTTCTCAATGCAAAGGGAAGAAGAGAGATGTCGTAAGTGTGGTACAGAAGGTGAAGCTGATTGTGTGGAATGTACTAGTTATTGCATATATTGCAAAATAATGGTCACGAGTCTACAAACAAAGATTGTTCTGAATATCGTAAGCAATATAGAACAAAGGAAGCTATGGCTAATTTAAATTTGTCTTTTAAAGAGGCTAGAAAATTGTTGATAACCCATGTTATACTAGCATTGTCCAAAAAAATAGATTTGCGCCTTTACTGAATTCAAATACTGAATTTCCTTCACTACCGACTCATTCCTCTCAACCAGAACCCATAAAGAAACCTCCGGTTTTCAATTTTCTAAAACTCCTCTCAACAGCCAACCAGTTCAACCATCTAACAAAAAGAAAATCAAGCATTACCTCTCCTACCTTTCCACCTATACGCAGAGAATATGAAGCAATTTTGCCCTCTAGTTCCATCCTTGAATCGGTCCATTACAATCCTTCTAACAAAGGTACTGAGAATATTGATATGCTGATTAAACAGCTCAGTGAAGCTGTAAAATCAATGGTAAACCAATATTTATCTAATATTAAGATCCCTGTGGCTGGTGATAATAATTCATCTATTAATGAAATTGAGTTTGACAATAAAATTAAAACTATTGTGAACAATTTAATATCTTAATCCAATGGCTAGCAAAAATCTCAAAATTATTCAGTGGAATGCAAGATCTGTAATTGCCAATGAATTTTCTTTAACTCAATTGTCTGTCGAACAAAAATTTGATATTGCTATTCTTTCCGAAACATGGTCCAAAACTGTTAATGATGTTAAATTAAAAAATTTTTCTACTGTAAAACTAAATTGTCACGATGGCTATGGTGGAGTAGCCATAATCATCTCAATAAATTAAATTTGAGAACATTGTGTTTGCCACCAACTTCAATAATAAAATCGAAGTTTGCGGTATTAATATCTGGAATGATAATAAAAAATATCTATTGTCAGTCTCTATAGACCATCAAGAATTCGTGCCACCGCACAAGATTATATAAATATTATTAGTCAAATTCAACATGACTGCGTTATAGGAGGGGACTTTAATGCCCATCATGGTTTGTGGGGTTCCCATAAGGGTTCCAATGATGGGAATAATCTGATCGAAGCTCTTGATGCGTTTCAAAATCTATTTATGGCCAATGATGGGTCGGCAACGAGAATGACGCCTCCTGGTCAACTTAAATCCTGCGTTGATCTTACTATTTTGTCTTCCAATATTGCTGCTGTATCAAGTTGGTCAGTTTTGCCGGATACTTATGGGTCAGATCATTTCGCAATTCAAATAATTATCAATGATTTTGAGTTAAATGATCACCTTATCAAGCCTATTTCAAGATGGTAGATGAACAATGAACTGGGAATATTTTCGTTCTGAAATTGAGAATAAGCTTTTACACTGATGTCCCCCCTTGCTAACTCGAATGACATGATTATGATGTTCTTAAATATAATCACAGAAGCTGCTAATAAGTCTTGTAAAATCCTTCAACCGTTTCAACTGTTTCACTTTAAAATCTGCTAAATCCCTGTATGGTGGGATCAAGAATGTTTTTCTTTAATTTCTAATCGAAAGGATGCCTTTAAACTTTACAAGTCCAACCTTACACTTGAAAATTTTTAGAATACAAAAGGTTAGACGCCCTTTGTAAACGTCAATTTAAATTAAAAGCAAAGAAAAGATTGGGTTAAGTTTTGTTCCACGCTAAATAGACAAACACATCCCTCCGACATTTGGAAGCGAATTAACAAAATTCAAAAATCTAAGCCAACCTATGTCCAAGAGGAATCATTGGTCGAAAATTTATTTAACAAAATTGCTCCCAGTTTTGTTCCTTTTGATATCAAGGTTCCTGATTTTGGTCTCAACGAAGATCACTTTCTGTTAAATCCGATTAATATCTTCGAATTAAAAGCTAATATTAAGAGTAGTTCTAACTCGGCTCCTGGTCCAGATGGTATCACTTATACTATGCTGGCTAACTTACCAGATGTTGCTTTAAGTTATCTTTGTGCTATCTTTAACGAAATATTAATCAATGGTGATAATTGCGATGCCTTAAAACAGTGCCTATTTTACCTATACCTAAGCCAAATGATCCGAATGCGTTAAGACCAATATCTCTTATGAACTTTTGAAAGATTTATGAAAGCTAGATTGGAGTGGTGGTTCGAAAGTAATAAGTTAATTCCTGAATCAATATTCGGTTTTCGGAGGGGTCAAGGTACTATAGACTGTGTTTCCCATCTCACTACTGACATACAAATTACATTTTCAAATAATACATATCTAGCCGCAATGTTTTTGGATATTTCATCCGCTTATGACTCCGTGAATTTAAATACATTATTTGAAAACTGCTTCATGTTGGGATACCTGCTAAATGCGCTTTTGTCCTGGTCAACCTTTTCCTCAATCGACAGGTATCTATTCGTTGCAATAATAAATTGATCGGACCCAGAACTGTTCATACAGGTTTGCCTCAAGGTTCAGTTTTGAGCCCATCTTTGTTTAATATTTACACCTCAAATTTACACACTATTGGCTTGGAGTGTAAGATTCTACAATACGCAGATGATTTTTTGTCTTTATACTACAAATGAGAAGTTTCAGTCCTGTGTTACTAATTTAAAATATATCATGTACTGTTGTAAAAACTATTTTTGTGATCTTGGCTTCGAAATCTCTTCAAAAAATCTGCTGTTGTATTCTTCACGAGACATCGTCTACCAATAGTACAACATTTAAGGCTATGTGATCTTGTCATCCCAGTACATAATAGTTATACTTATCTAGGTATAACATTAGACTCCAAACTAACTTGGGAGGAACATATAAATAATTGTATCTCAAGGTGCGAAAAAGTCTCAACATCCTTAAAGTTATTAATCGGTATAGTTGGGGAGCGGATCCAAAATTGAATCTTTTATTTTATAGAGCATATACTAGATCAATACTAGACTATGGCTCCATCTTTTATGGATCTGCGACTACTTCTCGTTTACTTAAAGTTGATAGAATTCAATTCAAAGCTTTAAGACTCGTTCTTGGTGCCTTGAAATCCACACCAACAGCCACCTTGTTAGCTGAATGTAACGAGCCTCCCTACATATTAGACGTCTATTTCTGGCTGAAAAGTTTGTCCTTAAATGTCACAGCAACAATCAATTGTCCTTATTGAATAAGTTAACTCAAATTTCTGTAGACAATCTTACAAACAAATGGTGGGCTAACAAAAATCCCCCGTATTAGCAGTAGCATATCCAAATATTTCCTCCTATAGTCCTAGACCCGACGGCAATCCATTCTTTAAATCCTCATTTAATATTTCGTATACCAAATCCAATATCATCATTCCCATCTACGAGGGTTGTTTTGATTGTTCTCAAATCGTTTATGAACAAATTAGTAAATTCCAGGAACCTTGTAAGATATACACAGATGGTTCTAAGTCAGAATCAGGGTGGGATGTGCTGTTTACATTTCAAATACTAACGAAAGTATGGCATATAAGTTACATTCGGATTGTTCCATATTTACCGCCGAACTGCAGGCTATCAACAAAGCACTTGACTGGATAATTACTGGCAATACTTTGCAATTCCAAGAATATATAATTATGTCTGACTCCTTGTCGGCCCTTTTGTCAATTCAGAATTCTTCACGGCATCTATTTACCAATTCTTTATTAGTTGATATCTTAAGCAAAGAAATCCAAGTACAAAATTCCTCTAGGTCAGTTGCATTTATGTGGGTTAAAGGTCATTCTAATATTGTCGGCAATGAAAAAGTGGATTTATTGGCAAAAAATGCAATCAAGTCAGGTACTATAGTCGATTATCTGCCCACAAGGGATATAATTCCCTTGAGAAAAATAAATATGCGCACAATTGGGAAATAGAGTGGATTAATTTTTGCAATTCTAGTTGTAACCCCTACTGCAAAATCCAACCAGTCCTTCCTAGTTCTCCACTTGGAGAACGAAGTCATCCAGTGAGAAAAATTTCCTCAATGTATA
This sequence comes from Abscondita cerata, assembly GCA_030710515.1. Taxonomy (NCBI): domain Eukaryota; kingdom Metazoa; phylum Arthropoda; class Insecta; order Coleoptera; family Lampyridae; genus Abscondita; species Abscondita cerata. The sequence goes on along the minus strand of JALBCR010001460.1, from coordinate 72,160 downwards.
CAAGGTGTCGTACCGGTCATGCCTCAACTAAATCTTTCCTACACAAAATTAAAATGAGCAACACTAATGTTTGTGAATGTAATGGAAGCGTTGATGATATCAACCATTGGATTTTTTCTTGTAGTGTCAATGCAAGTGCAACACATTTTTGACCAATTCACTTATCTCAAACGCTATTCCTCTTCCCCAGTGTCATATTTCTCTATTTTTCTTAGCCTCCGCTTGCCCTTCTATACGTCATATTTTATGGGAGTTCTTTAAGAGAACTAGAAGAAAAATATAGATTGTTAATTTGTCTGATGGTCTGATGATTTTTTTTTTTTTTTTTTTTATTATGTAATTCATATGAGTTGAATGAGATCTGAATGTATGCTTTTAAGTCATTGTTACCTTATGTTTTTCCCTATGTATAATTTCCTGTTTTCCGTTGCCTGTTGTGTTTGTCTATTTTAAGTCGCTATGATCGGCACCTTAGCGTGAAAAGTGTATCCCTGTTTCTTCCTATACATCGAATAAGTACATTCTTTAGTTAGTATGATTTGGAATGAATGTTGGGATTGATTGGATATAAATATATTGTTTCCGTGGCTGAATGAGTTCCTCAACTCAAAGCCAGCAATTCAAAAAAAAAAAAAATCTTCCTTTGTTGTTTTCTTCTCCATATTATTCAATTTTTTCAAATAATTGTTCTTGTAAACTTGGTCCAACTATGGCCTGATCTTGTCTTTCTGCCTCCTGTTCTTTAACTTCGGATAAATCTGTGGACGTCCTATCCTCTTCATCAAACTCTGCTTCTACATTCATTTCTTAATTTTTTTAGAAATTTTTATTGTAGGCATTTAAGGTCGCTAATTTATATGTATTTAAACACAATTCTGTCCTACGTTGGAATGCGCAAAATCGCTCAACGTAAATAATTTTATCTTTTAAAAAAATATTAACATTACAATCCTGACATTTTTTAATTAATTGACAATCTTCCGTTTTATAGTTACCTAAATTTATATCACCTATTACATTTATGTTCAAAATGCCCTTAATACTGGTATACAAGAATTTTGATTCTTACAAAAAGGTATTGTTAATTACATCATATAATTTTTTGTAATCTAGAAAGTTGGGGAGATCAAATGACTAATAGAAGCACACCATAAGACAGTTTTTCATTATAACTAACAACTGCTCAGCAAATTAATGACCAACTTGAACCAAATATAACTCTATTGTACTTGATTATGGTTTACTGAAAATATATAAAAAATAAAACATATATTCTATTTTAAATAAAATAAAAAAAATTTCTAAATATACTTCTTTCTTATCTTTATATTTCTGCAGGCTTTATGTCTCAATAGTTCCACATAACGCACTGTAACCACCATTTCCCATTTTTCCCAAATTTCTAAGCAGATTAAACGCATTACAGTAGTTTCTATCTACACTTGTATTTCTGAATTTTTGTAGACTTATCTAACTAAAAGTCAAAAGCATATCCAGAAGCTATATATTATTAGAGAACCGATACAGTATCGGTTCGCTTTGATGATAATAGCTTAGTTATTGAAACACGTGTCTAAGTATAGTTTTTTAGTGCAGTTTCTTGGTGTTTTTTTCTAACGCGAGGACCATATTCCAAAATACATGTAATGAAGGAGTAAGATCACTTAGCTTTAAACCCATATACATGTATTTCCAAACATTAGAAGATGATTCCTGATCGAAAATTAAGGAGTCTTTCTTGAAATTTATTTCTTAAACTCACCCTATCAAAAGGGTGTGACTAAAACTGGGTTTTAAAGTTTTTTCTTGAAAGAGGTGAAGATAGAGACATGAAATTTTGTGTGGCAAACACTTCTGCGCAAAAATGGCCCCTTTGTTGTTTTTTTCGTGCAAACCATGTGGTTTTGCATAAAAAAATAAAAACCATTTTCTGCCTAGTCATGTCATTAAATTCAATGTCTGACAGTATTTGGTATGGTATGTAAAAGCTTTTTTTAATTTTTTATTGCATTAACACACTCCCTTATGCAAAAATATTTTGTGAAAAATTTTGAGTTTGAATAATACATGAACAAAAAAACAAAGGAAACTAATATGAAAAGTCGTTCATTGTTTTTTGAAAATTTGCACATAAACGTATAATCTAATTCTGAACAACTTTTCTTAGGCATTTTAATATCTTGTCATCTAACCTCACTTTTTACATATTAAAGGGATATTTTAAATTTACCGTGACAGTGGTCACTATTATATTTGTCAAAGTGCTTTTTTGTTATTCGATATGCTGAATTCATTTACCAAAAGAAATTTTCGATTATCTCAATTACAAAAAATTTTCCCATTCTGATGCAAACTCTTTGCCCGTCACTGTATAATTATATATAAATTGTTTTTTACAGACTGGTTACCGATTATTAATACAATTAAACAGTCATAATGTCCGACAAATTAGATGCTGCTATTTTTGCAGTCCAACAGCACAAATGACGAGGTTATGTTTTCCTGAAAAGCAGCAGTTTTGAGAAAAGTCTTCACTCACAAAGTATCAAATATATATGTATCACCAACCTCCATCTATCCTGAACTGGTAACTATTATATAGTTAGTTACTGTAGCTTCGACTTCCACAATATATGTAGAGCATAATCTTTGCTACGATGTATAATTGAAAGATATTGACCATTTTCATTATGGACCCTTACAATACCCTATATTAAATAATGTAACATAATAATATTATTTTAATATCCTAATGATGGGTTGTACCAACACGAATTACTTAAGGTAAGCTTAAAAACTTAGATACAATTATTGTAACCAATGGTTGTTTTTAAGTATTCTTTAACTTTTAACTTGGTGTAACCCACCATAATTGTTTGTATAGTAAATTAGTATAGATAAGTTGTAAGAGTTAAACTACCAATATTATTATTGTCGATATCGCCTTTTCACTGAAATTTAGGCACCATAACCGCGTATACTTCGCCCAATGAGTCTCTTTTCCTGATTCAATTTTTATAATCCTCATGGGTATGATCCCAGATAATTGGTGGGGATTGTACAACTTCAATCAAAAGTTCAATCTCAAAATCTGACATAATACAATAAAACTACAGCATTGACCAAGAAGCGACTGATGACTGATATGATGTTCACACACCCCACCCAACAAAGACACAATAAGGTGCGTGCTCGACGATCGTCCGACGAGCACCATGCACGCGCGCGCCAAAAACGATATGTATAAACCCGTCCACTAACGTGCAGTGTAAAAGAGTCCTAAGTTGTAAAGCGTATATTACATTCGGCGGCGAAATGCTTATGTTGAACGAGTTCATCGTTTCGCCTTTTGCATGGTTGTTTGAGCGACCTAGTAGAAAAGCTATTGATTACATTTTTGTTTATATACAATCATCTGCAATTTTCTTGTCTAAATTAGAAATTTCAAATGCGTGTATTTTTCCCAAACGTAAATTGTACGGTTTTTCTAGTACGCTTTTCTAAACTTTTGTGGTGCACAAAAACGGTAAACCGAACATGTGTTGCAATGATCTGAGCTGTCAGCGAACTGATGATTACCTCAATGTTTACCGTATATACACTTCTTTACAGTTCTCGCATTTTATTGTATAGATTCTCCATTTATCATAGATCTGTATTGATCGTTTGTAAGATTTTGTAAGCAGTTATTACTAGAAATTGCTTTCTTGTAATTAAATTTTGTGTATGTTCGGTAATTGGACATAATTGGTTAAACAATTCCATTAAACTAAAAACGAATTAAATTTAAAACAAAGAAAATACAGGAATAAAATACATAATAGGCAAATAGTGAACTAATAGTAAAAACTGAATTTGTAGGATAAAAGAAATAAACGTGAAAGAATTTAGTTGACTTACTTTATTGTAATACGTGAGAGGAAGTTTTGGTTGGAAGGAAAATTTAATTAATGAATAACAAAAATTATAGAGAATCTAGTACCGGTTCAATTAAAGAATTTTTGAAGACTAGCGGCGATTAGAGAGCTCAGAAAGATGTTAAGGAGATGAGAGAAGAACTCAAGAATGAGATTACTAAATTAAGGGAACAAGTAATAGATGTAAAACAAGAAATGAAAAATAAAGAAAAACAAAGGGATACGGAGAGAAAAAATTTACAGGAACGAATTTTAGAAACTGAAGAAACTTTGGAAAAAAAAGATAGAGAAACCCGAAAAGATATTATAATTATTAAAAATGTCGAATGGAATAAAGAAGAGCTAAAACAGAAAGTAGAACAGGTACTGGCAACACACAAAGCTTAAAGTAGAAAAGACAAAGAGGAAAAAGAGTATAGTGGCGGCAAAGATTCATTTAGAGACAAAATTACGGTTTATGAAAATAAATACAAATTAGGAAGAAAACCCACATTTATTGACAGCGATTGTAATAATAATAATAATAATATTTATTTGTGTTAATTATACAACAATTGTATTTACACTCGTTAATTATAAATATATATATATAATATTAGAATGTAGGTATAATATTAAAATAACTATAAAATTATATCATATTAAAATTGTGACCCACATATTAGTTAACAAGTTTATATAAATCATCAGAACATTTATAATACTCCTTTTATCATAATCATAAAACGCCTTTGGATAACAGAAGTTTTTATAGTTTTTCTAAAATGGTTGAGTGGTAGTAACCTTATCTCGGATGGTAGACTATTAAACAGTTGTTGTGATTGATATTGTGGTCCATATTTTGACTTCGTTAATCTACAGTAATCCACTCTAATATTTTTGCTATTTCTTGTGTTGTAATGATGCACGTCAGATTGATATGTAAAATTCGATAAATTTTTCCTCGCGCTACACAAACTTTCCAAAATAAAAATGCTGGGTAGTGTCAGAATATGGTGGATTATAAATGCTGCTTTACAGTCTTCTTTGTATCTAAGTCCCGCAACAACACGAACTGCTCTCCTTTGGATCTTGAATACATCTCGCCAATGTGGCGAATGACCCCAAGTTAAAATAGCGTAGGATATAGCACTATGTATTAGCGAAAAATAGGCACTTTTTACTGTACTTATACTAGTACTATCCGAGAGGCCCTCAGTAGGAAAACATATTTATTTATTTTGTGAGACAACATAGAACAGTGGTTATTAAAAGTTAGGCGTGAGTTTAAGATACACCCCAAAAATTTGATGTTATTTTTGCCTATGGTTGATTCTGTTCGTTTTAAAGTCAGATGCATCAATTCTGTCTTCTTGCAATTTAGTTGTAGGTATTGGTATTGCACAGTTTTTAACTATATTGGTAGCTTCTTCCAGTATTCTGTAGAGCGATAGTTAGGTCTTCATCTTTGCAAAAAAGTAGCATCATCTGCATAGAGTATGCACTCAACTTCATTCTTTAGAGAGGCAGGTAAATCATTCATGTACACAGTACACAGGGGTCCAAGTATGGATCCCTGCGGCACTCCATGTTTTATTGGACAGTGTTCAGAAAGTTGATTGTTGTATAGAACACATTGGAATCGATTTTGTAGGTAGGAATTTATAAGTGATGCGCTGAGATCATCAAAATAATAATATTGTTTCGTCACCAAAATATCGTACCGTACACAATCAAAGATTTTAGATAGGTCAATGAAAGTGGCTATCGAGTGCATTCCATCGAAAACATTGTAGAGTTTTAGTAACGAAAGATGATATAGCACCTGCAGTGCTATGGTTTTTCCTAAATCCAAATTGCCCGCCAAAGAAAATGTTTTTGATTTCAAAATAGTTAGATATTTGTAAATTCAGAATTTTCTCTACTACTTTTGATAGAACTGGTAGTAGAAATATAGGACGGTAATTGTTTAAGTCCTCTTGATTGCCTTTTTTGTGAATCGGGTGAATGAGCGCTAATTTAAAGAACTCCGATAAAGTCCCGTTGTATGTATAATATTAATTACACATGTTATTGGATTGATAAGAGTACCCATGCTTTGTTTAATCAATCAATCAATCAAAGCATTCGCAACTTCATTGTGAAACACATCTAAATCGAAAAGTATTATTGGTGGATAAATTCGTATTATAGTGTAATGAGGTGTTGTTGGAGTAAGAAATATCATTGATTAATTGATTAGCTATATTGCTAAAATAATTATTAAAGTCGTTTGCAGATAAAGTGTGAGTACTTCTTTTCATCTGCCTATAAGAATTTATGATGCCTCACATCGCCTTGACCTGGTTACCTGAGTTCTTTATAATGTTGTCGTTCGTTTTTATTTTTGCTATTTTTATTTCTGATTTGTATAAGAGTTTTAAATTTCTATAAAGTACATACAAATTATCAGTTCCATAAGTGCGGTATAAACTCTTAGCAGAAGATAACTTGCCTCGTAGCTGCCTTAGCTGTGAGTTAAACCATTGCACTCCACAATCTTGTTTTCTGCACGTTATCTAGAAGTAATTGCATATTATCTATAAAAATCTTATAGTCACCTTCAGATGATCGGTACACAGTTATTATTAGAATATTATCATCATATAGAGCTGCACAGATTTCACAATGCAATACGATAGACAACTTGTTATCGTTGTCCAGAGATAACGCATTTGCGCTATTTCTTTTACGAATGACAACACCACCGTGGATCATTTGAGATCTGCAGAAAAAAGGAGACTATACTCAAGCTCCAATTATCAAGTCTCTTAATATTTCTGGATCACACAACCAATGCTCGGATAAGCAAATAACGTTAAAATTTTTGTCGCTGAGGAAACTTTCTAGTTCATTCAATTTATTGTTTAAACACTGTAAGATTCTAAAGTAATTTTTCACATCTACATCATTAATTTGTTTACATAACTTATAATTTTGTTTATTACAGATATCTCCAGATACTTTATGGTTACTTATGGTATTCCTTGAATGAAAATTAAGTGATAGGATGACAGATTGATACTTGTCTTTCAGAGTTTTTATGTCGTTGGAGTTAATCTTTTCTTTTGGTGAAAAAAGACGATTTATACAGGTTTCTTTTGGCCAAATTGATGGATTCATTGCATTTGTCAAATTGTCGTTATTTATTGTTACTTTAAAAGATGAATAATATTGCTGCTGTAAGGAGTTTAATTGTTGGCAGATTATTTCAGGGAACATAGGTTTTAGATACAGTAGTACTTCGTCTACAGTAGTATTTGGATGTGATTTGTATACATGCACGTACGCTCTTTTTGGAACTGCAGTAAGTGGGTTATTATTTTTATCATCCTGTTCTTTTACTCCTATGATAGGTGGATTTTTGACAAATTTGTTTCTTGTGTGACACTATCGTGAAAGGTTCATTGTCACCGTTAGTTGGATTAACACTTTCTGGAATTAAATTTTCAATATTTTTATGTTTATCTTAAAGTCATTTAATTTCGTTTTAAAGCACTTTTACGAAAAAGGAACAAAAGATTTAGGCGGAATTTAGGAAAAAACAAGAGAAAAAACAAAGAAAAGGAAATACGGTAAAATAGGTTATAAAAGCTTAACGGTAAATGAAAAAGGTATGAATCAACAAATCAAAAAAAAACTAACACAAAAAAACTGACAGAGAAAAGTAAATTATTACGGCAACGGACAATAATACGCAAATCAAGAAAAGTACAGTATGGAAAATAGCAACATGGAGTATTAACAGTATAAGAGGAAAAGAAACAGAATTAGAGGAAGAATTAAAGAAATGGGAGTAGATATATTAAGAATAACGGAAACAACGAAAAAGGGAAAGGGGCCAGGAAAATAAAAAATAACAATATAATAATTTACAGTGGAGTAGAAAAGATACTAGAGCAGCAGCCGAAGTGGGATGCATAATCAAGAAAGATTTAGAAGAATAAATTAGAGATTGAAAAGCGTACAATGAGCGTATATTGGCAGTCGAACTGTTAGAAACGATAACAAAGATTAGGAAGACGTTGGTGGTAATATACGGACCAAATGAAAACGACAAGAAAGAAAATAAAGACCAATTTTGGAATTATTTAACAGAAATTATAAGACAAGTTAAGGAAAAATATACATAATAGGAGACTTCAATAACAGAGTCGGTAAAAGTGATAACAAATACAAAGAGGTACTAGAAAAGTATGGCGAAGTAAATTGAAATAGTAATAGAAGAATACATTATTGGCACACACAAAGAAATTCATAAATTCGGAAGAGAGATGAGAAGTAGGAATGAAAGATCTTTAATTGATTATATATTAATAGAAAGAAAAAACAGAGACGGTAATACATTTGAGAGTGAAAAGTGATTCGGAAATTGGTAGCGATCATTATTTGGTGGTGGCTAAAATCAGAGAAAATACACATCAAAAGAAGAAAGTGGAGACAAATACAAAAATAATAAAGTGGTAAAGTTTGAATCGATTATATATTACAAATTAAAGGATAAAGAAGAAGCGGATAAATACGAAGAAACTGGAAGGATACGAAAAACAAAATAAAAGAGAACAGTGTTCAAAGCGGATGGTTGTACTTTAAAATCATGATACTAAATACCGCAGAAGAAGACAAGGAAGAAAAAATAATAAGAAACACACATCATGGTGGACAGAAGAAATTAAAATAAAAATTAAGAAAACGAAAGAATCTTGGCAAAGTTACTTATCGGACAAGACTGGAGAAAATACAAGAAATATAAACAAGAACGAGAAACGACTAAACAATTGATCAAAAAGGCAAAAGATACCCAAGAAGACTTTTGGAGAGAAAATAGAAAAAGATTCAAAAGGAAACCAAAAACTATTCTACAGAACATTGAAAACTTTAAGAACAGAGAAAACACTGAATGCAAAAATAATAAAAGGAAAAAGCGGAGAAATTATAACAGAAGAAATAAAAATAATATTATAACTTCGTGCAATTTTTGGTTGTATTTTTTTTTCTTCATTTCGGTATTTTACTTACCAAACTCTCCCAATAAAAGAATGTTAGAATTACTAAAGATATAAATATTTATCATAAAATGTATAGGAATTTCTGTATTTTATCCACTTATTTGTTTTCCTAAACAAGTGGTGAATTGTCTGGAAACAAATATATGTATATGGTTCGAATCATATGTGTAAGCAAATCGTTATCTTCAGCAATGCAAAATATTGGTGCTCAATATCGTGTAAAACTAAAGTGCATCCAATAAAAGATTCAGGTCGGCGCTTATTCGATTTGATTAATTGTATCTTATTCGATATCATAAATCCAGAATAATTCATACGAATTAGGTACATAAAATCAAAAATAGTATATCGGTTTTATGTCGAACGAAATTTATGACAGGTAGAACTTGTACTTCTTTCTGTGCGGGCAAACATCGATCAATTACAATTTTATAAGATTTGTTGAGTGGCTGACAAATTGAATTTTCCTTTCCGCAATAAAACATTATTGTCCAGAAATATTTCTTTAATATCTGGTACAGTACCAAGCTCGAATTTTATGGATTTTTCGTCGTTGATTGTAAGTATTTGATATTACGATGGCACAATATTCTCTAGAAATTTCTGTACACATTATATAGAAGGCATCGGCATTACAATCGAACAAGTTTCAATGTAAAAGCGCCCATATCGTACATATCGAAACGATTCAAAAGTTCGTGTAAAATTTTCGAATGTGATTTAATAAAATTTTCAACGCTCGTCTGACTTAAAATACGTGTTATTGCAATTTAAAATAGTTCGTTATGGAATACACAATTTTGTCACTTATTGGAAAATTGGAGCAATGTAGAAAGGGAGTGAAAATGTTTTTCGAAAATATTCTCAACAATGAACCACGCCATGTAAACGATTGTGATTATTACTTATAACAAATTATGTTCAACTACACTCAGTTCAATTTAAATTACTTGACCCCGAATGCATTTATCTAATGTCGTAAAGGTCAATATACATAATAACGGAAACTTGCTGGTTAACAAAAATTAAATGAATGTTTCATATTCGTGCAAGTAATTTTTACCTAGTTTTGATATATTTATGGTATTCAATTATAGTGCTTAAACCTTTTCTAAATTGCTTGCACGCTAAAATTTTGCTTCGTTATCACACTAACCGTGAAAGTATAAATTTGTAGTTTAGTACAAAAGTGAAAATTTCAAAATTACTCACATTATAGGCATTTTGGGAAGTTCAATATACAAATCATTCAGACTTACTAAATTATTATGAATATACACCGTGTTCCACATTATGTGAGATTATGTGGTGTTTATAGAGATTAAACAATTTTATTTTTTTGCCAATTTCTAGGTTTACAAAAATATATATTTTAAACGGAACACCCTATATTTTATTGCATGAAATTATGCAAATGGTGATACTATACCGTGTGTACCACCAAAAAGTAAACGTAGGCGCTTTCTATGTTAAATTTGTTTCTGGTACAATTTGAGCACAATATAGCATCACATTTTATTAGACCGATAAATGAGATAGCAATTTTATGTGTTAATGTAAGTGTCTAAAGCGTATTTTGATGAAAAAAAAACAGTAAAATTTACGTTAGAAAATCCGGATTCGATTGATGTTATTATTATAGTACAGTAAACAGACAAAAATAATAGTAGGATACCGCATGCGCCATGTAATTGTAAATAGTAAATAGTAAATAGTTAATAGTAAATAGTAAATAGTAAATAGTAAATAGTAAATAGTAAATAGTAAATAGTAAAATAGTAAATAGTAAATAGTAAATAGTAAATAGTAAATAGTAAATAGTAAATAGTAAATAGTAATAGTAAATAGTAAATAGTAAATAGTAAATAGTAAATAGTAAATAGTAAATAGTAAATAGTAAATAGTAAATAGTAAATAGTAAATAGTAAATAGTAAATAGTAAATAGTAAATAGTAAATAGTAAATAAATATAATAGTAAATAGTAAATAGTAAATAGTAAATAGTAAATAGTAAATAGTAAATAGTAAATAGTAAATAGTAAATAGTAAATAGTAAATAGTAAATAGTAAATAGTAAATAGTAAATAGTAAATAGTAAATAGTAAATAGTAAATAGTAAATATTAAATAGTAAATAGTAAATAGTAAATAGAAAATAGTAAATAGTAAATAGTAAAATAGTAAATATAAATAGTAAATAGTAAATAGTAAATAGTAAATAGTAAATAGTAAATAGTAAATAGTAAATATTAAATAGTAAATAGTAAATAATAAATAGTAAATAGTAAATAGTAAATAGTAAATAGTCAAATAGTAAATAGTAAATGAAGTAAAATAGTAAATAGTAAATAGTAAATAGTAAATAGTAAATAGTAAATAGTAAATAGTAAATAGTAAATAGTAAATAGTAAATAGTAAATAGTAAATAGTAAATAGTAAATAGTAAATAGTAAATAGTAAATAGTAAATAGTAAATAGTAAATAGTAAATAGTAAATAGTAAATAGTAAATTAGTAAATAGTAAATAGTAAAATAGTAAATAGTAAATAGTAAATAGTAAATAGTAAATAGTAAATAGTAAATAGTAAATAGTAAATAGTAAATAGTAAATAGTAAATAGTAAATAGTAAATAGTAAATAGTAAATAGTAAATAGTAAATAGTAATAGTAAATAGTAAATAGTATTAATAGTATATTCATGTTTTATACAAAAAATGAATTGCCATTATATTGTTAATTAACATTTAAATGCTAAGAAACCTGTGTTTTTCAACTTTTTTTCCTGGGTAAAAGTAATGAACCAATGTTATTGGTGTAAAAAAGTTGTAGACGATAAAAATACAAAAAACACTAATTCGACTCGATCAGGCAATAACTTTCGAGAAAAATCGGAAAACGTAAAATATTTAAGTTTTTTTTTTTTAATTTGTAGATCCGTCATTTTTTTGAGATATAGCATAAATCTTTCAAGAAATAGGAGGTAATGATACGTACTAAATGTGTGCAAAACCCTGGAATTGTCGGGCATTTAGTTTATCCAAATTGCATTTAAATTTTAAAGCAATATATTAAAATTGAATCTGAATGCTCGTGTGATCGTCCGATTGTCAGAAATAAAAAAAATGTTAACAAAACGTATATCTCATTTTTCGATAAAATGATATTTAACACCCAAGATTGCATGCAAAGGTGACTGAAAATGACTGAGTGCGAAAAAACGGAGGTAGTGGGGAATACCCGTCCGCAGCGCGCTTATATAAATCACGGCCTCCTCAAACGCCGCTAGCAGACGGGTACCGCCCCTACTCCGCCGTTTTCTCACACTCGGTCATTTTCAGTCATCTTTGCATTCATTTTTTGCGTGCTAAATATCATTTTATCAAAAAATGAGAATATACGTATGTGACGGTATTGTTACGAACAAACGAACATTCGTAATTAAAAATTTATTTCTGACCCAAAATCTTCTAGAGTATAGACAACTGTGTTTAATGCGATGGAAACAAAACTCTTCCAATTTTGGTGTTATGAATTTTTCCGGGAACTTTTATTGATTTGATATTACCAGATCAAAAAATCTCCTTATTGCCGGCCAAAAGACGCATTTCCGTCTAGCAACTGTTATCAATTTAGAGTCCATCTTGTTTCCCTTCTTCGCTGGAAATTAAGTACTGTCGAATTTGGATACAAGAGTTGTCACCCATGTCTATTAACCTTCGAACATTGAAAACTTTCTATGTACAAGCTAAATTGATTCTTTTTATTCATGTGATTGATTATTTTTGTCGGGTTTTATGTATTCGTACTACGGCTGTGAATTTAACAACATACCTTTTCGCTGTGTAAAGAATCTCTGTAAACTTGAAAGTTCTTTTCCTAAATCGTCTTTGCGCTTTGAAAATTTTAGATCATGTTTTAAGTAAAATTATAAGAATAATTGCCACGTAAAATTGGTGGATCGCTTGCATGGAACAATCGGTATTACGACTGTCAAAATTTTATAAGTAGTATACTACGGTACGTGGTGCTTGTGCCTAAATTATTACTTATTTCTTAACTCGCTCTCTTGAGTTATTATTATTTTGTAACTAAATATTGTGCATTTCTCTAAATTGTATTATATTTTTGTGTCTATGTATTTCTATGTGCGTTGTGAATTAAGTCTAGTTGCTATAATTATATATTTCTACCAACCTGCTGTTTGTTTCTTGTGTCTACGAGTTCCTAGTGGCTCTAGAAGGTTTTGTTTCTTTCTATTCCTACTTCACAATTTTTTTTTATTTCTGACAAACGGACGACCACACGAGCATTCAGCCTCGATTGAATATATTGCTTTAAAAATTTAAATCGCAATATTGCATAAACTGATTGCCCAACAATTGCAGAGTTTTGTACAGACTATAATAATAACAAATCGTCCGAAATATTATATTTTTCGTCCTTATAACATAAAATACTATTCACTGTCTAAACATTAAAAGTCACAGTTTTTGTTTTCACAACTATTTAGAGGTTGGTATCTCGATTATGTCATATTATGAATGTATCAGTAAAGTACCAACCTGATTCGTCGAGAATAAATCGTCACTATAACACTCCAGAATTTCGAAAATTTGAAAATAACGCATGAAAACCAGCAACAAACGCTTAAAGAGAAAATAGTATATTTCACTAGGGTTATAAAATATAATTGCTTTGCTTATTTACTTTTAAGCTCAATAATTATATTGTTTAACTTCTAGTAAAATATTCTACTTTTTGTTCTCCTTAGAGAATAAATAAATACCAATTTGAATCGTCCAAAACCCGTTCAGTTCTAAACACTCGCTTCGCTATCATCGTTACAATTTATTTATTCGTATGGTACACTTTCATTATTCTAGTGTTATGAATAGTGCCATAGATATATTCTGTAACAAGTTTGGAATAACGGCATTCCAAACGTGTTGCAGACTATACTTTTTCTACTATAGAGGAAGTATGGATCAAGAAAAAAATGTTAAACAATTTACACAAATGATAGTTTTGTTCTCTATTTTAAGTTGGTACTTTATCTGTAGTTGCCATCGGTTGATACTGACTTTTGAATTTAGGTTAGAAAAGAGCAATGCCTTTATTTTGCGATTTTTATTAACAATAACACACCTAATAGTGTTGGTTTCTGTTTTTTTAGTTATTATTTTATTTCGAACGTTTATTAAATAAATTTACTTGTGTATAAAGTTAATGTTTGCATTATTGAGTTTTATTTTAATTTTAGAGTTAATGCGATAAATAAGGTAGTAAATCATTGAATTGGTTTGACTGGAAGCTTTGTATCTTAGAAAAATACAAAAGTTAATAGTGTGGCATCTGATAGAATTGTTGCCAAGATGCATTGGCAAATCTGAAATATTGTCCCATACATAATGTGTTTACAATAATTTATTTTTATGTAAGCAAATACTTGACTCAGTGCGCAATTTATCATAATGTGAGAAGTCGATGCTTGCTTTATGTTAATGGTTACTCGCACGACAGAATAAGCTTTGTGGGTTCTTTATATTTCATGCTTCATCGCAATACCGATATCTACATCTGTTGTTACTATGTTGAAGAAAAGAGTTATGCGACACCACTCATTTTAGGTTTCCAATGATTAATAAAACATTTCTCATTTTCAACCACAAAATCAGTAATAAAGATCAACTTCGACTTACTAATGGTAGTGAAGAAACACCAACTTCTTAAATTAAAGACTCTGTTCATACACTAAATATCATAGTTTTGTTGTTCATAATCATGATAACAAAAATGTTTGATTAACCTTTGTCATATATAGGAAAGCATAGGTTCGTAGTCTGTAGATTGAGTGGGGTATTTCTATCAGCAAATAAAAATCTGACATTAACTAAAACAAATTTTTTATTTGTATGGTTACAATATACTACGAATTTGTATTTTTTAATTGATTCGAATTGCTCTTGTAATATGTATGTACTGAGAGATTACACTTTCAAGTATTTGGAGGTTAAATTTTTTGGAAGTTAATGTTACGTTTATGTGCCTTTTAAAATGAGTTATACTAGAACTTAAAAATTAAATTGTAAATATTCTCGCACGATGTTTTAAAATTTAATTATTTTGTAATCGAAATTAATCCAGAATCACAAGTTGTGTTTCTTTAATTCTTCCGGTAGGGAATTTTTAATGATGTGTGCTAAGGACAACAAAACGCTTGAGCCCTTTTCTCAGAAGGGGGAGTATTTTTAAATTTCTAGTTTTGGCGACGCTTCGCACCCGTTTAATAGTGGGTGTTTCTTCAAGTCAGTGTTTGAATGACGAGTTCGTGGGTATTATATTAAAACCATAGAGTAATAGGTAAGTCATTCAAACAATCGGTGTAAAATTAACTATTTTGTATTAAAAGTTTTGAATTTATTAACCTAGACGTTGTACGTTCTGTCATAGACTCATCATTCTAGCACTGGCCCAAAAAGCAACCACTAATAAACGGGTGCAAAACGTCATCAAAAACTAAAGATTTGGTAGTTTGGCTTTAAAAAATACCCCTCTTTCTAAAAAAAGGGCTCAAGCGATTCGTCGTCCTTGGCACACATCATTGTTAATCTAGAATGTTAGTATTCTAGAATAGGAGTAGAAAGAATCAGTATAAACCTGTACAGTGTCGTGACAAAACCGTATGCAATTGTGGATTGGTTCGTCTTGGCAAAGCATTTGCTTCTAGGTTTAGAAAAATCACTAAAACCTAAACATGCCAACTTTTACCCACCTTAATATTCATATGTAATAATATTGATTAAGTGGGTAAGCATTATAGAAAGTAAATTAGAACATAAAATACATCAGCACAGCCACTGCATGACGACATATAATAGACCGGTCTAAGCGCCAGTCACACTGCGACGAAAAAATAGTAAAAAATAGATTTAATGTTTTCACTAATTATACGCATAGTGCAATTGAACTGTGAATTTATTATTTTTTTGTATGATAACTATTTACCAGACAGGAACACAATATCCTACTGCAGAATAAACTAATGTCAATGCAGCTGTACAAAGTGCCTTTTGAATCTGCTCCCCAAGTTGTTATTGTTTTCATTTTTTGTTTGACTTTTCTTAATGATCTTTGCAAATTAAAAACAAGAAATCTTTGTTTTTTTAAGATTGGGATGCAATCGTTATTTTTTGAAATAATTTTCCATAATACGCAAATTGTCAGATACTTTTGCCAATTCTTTCTGGTAAACATTCCTCAAGGAATTAATTTTTTACAACCGTTTCCTTGATTGCGGTTTCATCAATTTCTTTAAATTTTTCTTTCAAAATTTCATATGCCTGACTCTTTTTGTCTCGTTACTATATTTTATTGATTTTTTACGGCAAATACATGAAAACCTTTCATACAGGGTGGGGCACTACCAACAAATTATTCTATAGCATTAAAACGACAAATAATGTTAGAAATTTTAAGGCATACATATGTCAAGATTATTCGGAACCATATTTTAAAAATGTTTTGGATTGTACAGGGTGCTCTAGAAACACATACCATATCAAAGTTGGGTTATTTTAAATGGATCACCCTGTATTTTTTTTTTTTTGAATTGTACAATAAAAATAATATATGCTCTTTAACATATCCCTATACCTACTTACCTCCGTTTCAGAAATAAATCGATTTTACCTGATTTGCAGAACCTCCAAAAATTCAATAACTTCAAGATAAATAAGACAAAGCAATTTTGGTTTACACCACCTGACTAAGGGGCTTTCAACATCTCTTTGCAATATTTACTATTATGTTATGATGTACAGGGTGTTTTAATACTACCGCATAACACTAACGACTTAAAACTTAAATAACTTGCTCAACTTAAACGGAATACCCTACATTTCTGTAGTTTGTTCAAAGCTGAAACTAATTATTTTTTAGTCGGTGTCAGGGTTACCAACCCTAACTCAGATAATTTTCGAAATATTTAAGAATTTGATAAGTTTAACAGTTTATGATGTACTGAAGTCTAAGTTACCTATGAAATATCCGCAATATGAACACTATCTTGCAACTTTCAGTTTTAAATATTTACCTTAAAATATTTATTTTTTTAGAAAAAATAAACAGAAATGTGCTTATGACTAGTATCCCGGGCTCTAAGAGTCAGTCGAATTACGCACACCGGTCACAATTTACAGATGTTTAACAACAGCAACCGTTATTTCGTACATCAAAAATTAATCATACTTTACAGTATCGACAAACTTTAACTTGGTAACTAAGAATGTAATAGAAATTGCTCTAATAGTAGTACGATAATTTTGAAAACCATTAATTTTAGAATTTTTTTAACAAAGTTACCAATGTTTACAGTCTCATCGATTTTACTGAAACTAATAACGGTTGCTGTTGTTTGTGACAGGTGGGCGTGATTCGACTGACTATTAGTGCCCGGCATAAGTCATGAGCACATTTCTGTTATTTTGTTCTGAAAAATAATTTTTTTAAGCTTAATATTTAAAGCTGGATTGGCCTATACATTAAAAATGTTTGCAAGATAATGTTCATTTTACTGATATCTCACAGGTAACTTAAATTCTAGTAAATTGCAAATTGTTATACTAGTAAGTTTTAAAATCTCTGAAAACTATCAGAGTTAGGGGTTGGTGACCCTAATACCGATTAAAAGGTAACTAGTTCTTGATTCCAACAGACTATAGAAATGCAGAGTGTTCCATTTAATTTAAGCGAGTTATTTAAGTTTTAAGTCGTTAGCCTTATGCGGTCGTATTTAAAACACTCTGTACATTATAACATAATAGTAAATATTGCAAAAGAGATGTTGAAGGTTCTTAGTAAAGTGAAGTAAAACAAAATTGCTTGTTTTTATTTATCTTGAAGTTATTGCATTTTTTTGGCTACAAAATACGTCGTTGGTAGTGCCCCACCCTGTACAACCCAATAAATTGGATTTGATCTGTGCAGGTAAAATGTTGTGTAACGTTGCATCTGGATCAGGCTTTATAGGTACCCGTTTTTAGAAACCAATCTTAACGCGAGCTTAAGCGAAGACCTGGATTAAAATTGAGGCTCAAATAGTTCTTAACCGAAATTCACAAAGACTGATCTATAAAATTGTTTTTTGAAATTCATACCTTAGGCGAATTGAAGACTTACGTTCTTGCTCCACTTTAATTACGTTAATGGGAATTGAAACTTTTCAGTTGGTAAAATTCATTTTATCAACTCCTTTTAATTTAAAAAAAATTGCATTTAACGTGTTAACAGTTTCAAATCAAATAATTCAATAATGATTTTAAGCGTTGCGTTGTCGCTACGAAATAAATTCTGTTATCGACGTAATTTATCCCATAAAAGGCAGCAATAGCGCTCGTTTTAGTCTTACCTTTGAAATTAGATTGATAACCCATTTTCCGCCGATGCATACACAAAATAAAACGAATAAATGCATTTGACGAAACTTTTTGCGATTTGGGTTTAAGGGTTTAGACGCTTTTAAATGTAAAACCATATTGTTTCGCTAGACGTAGTTGAATTTGTCAATAAATAGTTCAACTTCTCAAGTTGTAGATTAATTGGCTTACGCATTTAATCCAATGGTCAATTGCATCAGTTACAAAGAGCGTAAACGGACAATTAATGTGTTTCATGTTCGTGTCTTAGCTTAATTTGAATTAAAGAAGAAAAATAGAGCGCCGCATATAATCGCGGGTATATTTCACAGCCGTAACAACACGCAAATAACGAACAATTATTTTATTTTCTTATATTGCACCTAATATTTGCTTGAAAAACTATAATTAAAAACAATTAATTTCGGTTTAATTTAAAGCACTTGAACGCTTAGACAGGAAAAAGTGAACTGTGGAAGCACATTAAAAGCTTCGAACCGCATGTTAAAGAAAGTAACCAAAAAAGGTTATTATTTATATGATGTTATTTTGTGTGCGGGTTGAACGTCTATGAAATCCGTAAAGAAGGCAGATAGCTTAGAGAACTTACATTAACAGTTTTTATGACAGACCTTTTTAACGTTCTATAAACCGGATTATAGATATAATTAATTATTTTCGACTAATGTACGTTAGGTTAGACAATAGAAAATATATTATTGATGGCGATCATATTTATTTTGATCTTGATTTTTAATAGCGTTTGATGAATTATTGATTTTGAAATGAGTTTATAAAAATTTTATTTTAAATGTTCCTCGATTCATTCAACATATGTCAAACAGATAGTTTATCGCGTTATCATACACATTATTTTTTTCCATTCGAATTGTATAAAAACATGTCACCAATAAAATGTACAAAGTTACAACGAAACAATTGAACATATTGATACAAAACTATTTTTAAAGAATCGGATGATGTTACTGAAATTTTTGAATATAGCAATTGAAAGGTATGCATCTTTTCAATAAACACCAGAATAAATGCGAATCATCACCGAAGTGACACTAAACATGAAAAAAAATGTAACATAGCTGAACCACAGTATACATCTACGAATTAACCACATCGCTTCTAGAATCTCACAAAAGCTTCACAGCTGTCAACACGCCTTTATTAGAGGGCGTTCCACAATTACCAACTTAACTGTTATGCACCAGTTTCTTGCTGAATCCTTGGATTCTGGTTTCCAGGTCGACGTTGTGTACACCGGTTTTAGTAAGGCTTTCGATCGGTTGATTCTCATTTCGAAGCTTAACGCTTTTGGTTTGAGTAACAATTTAGTACAATTACTCAAGAGTTACCTATGTGATAGAACCCAATTTGTTGAGCTGCTTGGCTTCCGGTCGCGTGTCTTAAGTGTCCCCTCGGGTGTACCCCAAGGCTCTGTTCTTGGCCCCCCCTATTGTCAATGACGTCGCACTTACTCGATTATCATTGCCTACTGTATGTGGATGACATGATAACATTTCAGGTAATACGTGAAATGTCTGATGCTCTTGTGCTTCAGAGAAGGTTTGATCTTTTGATAAATGCTGTCGGTCTAACCACTTAGATCTAAACGTTTCTAAATGTCACATCGTTTCTTATACCAGAGCAAAGTCCCCAATTCTTTTTAACTATTCTTTTCCGACGTCTCCATTACTCGCTGTCTCTGTCCTTTAGTTCGCACATTCGATCTATTGTTTCAACTTCACATAAAACTTTTTGGTTTTAGTATCAAAAACTCTAGAGACTTTTTAAGCGCTGACTTACCTGTATTGTTGTACAGAACCCTTGTTCGAACTCGGCTGGTGTATGCCTCGGTAGTTTGGAACTCTACGTATCAGGTTCATATCCACGCTCTGAAGAACATTAAGCGTAAAATTTTGAAATTTCTAGTTTTTCACGTTGATGGGATTTACCCTCCTAGAGGTTTCCCGCAATCTGATCTTTGGCTAGATCCAACCTTTCTGATTTAAGTAGTCGTCGCATTATCTCTTCTCTTCTCTTCTATACAAACTTATTCACTACTTTGTCGATTGTCATGAATTGTTGGCAAAATTATTTTTTCCGTTCCTCGACCTGGGTCTCGTTTTCCTACTACTTTCCACCTACCCACTCCTCGTACGCGTGTGTTGGAGTCATCTCGTATTTTTTCTGTGCACTGCTGCTCTACGTAAATTTGATATTTTTCATACGTTCATAACCAAGATAAAATCATTCAGTAGCGACTCCTTAGTTGGTTGATCAATTTACTTTATCTACCTCGTTTAACGTTAACGTTACTACTTTTGTTTGTTTTGGAATATATCTGTACTACGTACGTCTAATTACTTTTACATTTATATTATCCGATTTGTTTTTAGTTTTGTATTTTGCTGTTCTCGCCCATAATTAGCTTTTGCTGTGGTGCGGCTGTATTTAAATAAATAAATAAATAAATGCAGTAGTTGCACTTTATATAAAATACATGGAAAAATTTGGTATTGAATTTTTTTAGGGCAGGTTACTGCGCGTTGGCGAAATGCGGTGAAACTTGTGAAACTAAAATTCGAGGCAAAATTTAAATAATTTAACATCACATTTTCGTGGCGATGAGTACCTATGTTTTCACTATTTTTGCACATATTGTTGAGATAACAATTCCTCAGTAAGAAACAAGAAGTACAAGTGGTGAAATAAATGACTACAACGAAAACATAAATGTAGTTTAGAGCAAGGTTAAAGCAGTAACCAGTTGCAGCGACTAAAGCAGAATTGTCTTAGAATTTGGATCGATCGATCGTGTTAAATCAGAATAAGTAATGTGATAAAAGCAATGATTTGTTTTTAATTTATGTTAAATCACAATAGATGATACATGAGAAAGACTGTACGTCTACGTTCCAGGTAATTAAAGCATACATTGTTTAGCTTTTGAAATGATACTCCTCTGGCAATAACCTTCACTGCATTACAATAACAAATTTGACAAATGCGCTGTAACTTGCGCGAATTATTTTTAGTACAAAATTTCACTCAAGTGCTACTACTGCATTCGTAGATGTATACGGTGGCTGAACTAAGGTGTTTTCTTTCTGCTTTGGATAGTTGCCGTAGATTATGCTCCCACATTTCAATTGTTTTAACATTTCAAAAAATTATTTCACTTATTTATGGACATAATAATATTCTGTAGCAAAGGTTATATAGGCAAGTTTTACATTTTTTAATCTCATAACGCTTCGACTCTGTAATTTTAATGTTCGATCCATATTTCAACTAGAATGATAGTGGTATAAACCGAAATCAACTAAATAGTATCTATCAAACGTTAACGTTTTAGTTTGAAAAATGGAGATAAAAATAGAAGAAATTAAGTAGTCTTTCAACCATACATGACTTCGAGATTTGAGTCTGTTAGCTGGAGGGTTCTCAATATCATCCCAAACTGGTAAGCTAAGAATATGAAACCAATCGAGAGGAGTAGATTTAATGCATAGTGTAATTCAACTGTGCATCTTTTTTTTGTATGATAACCATTCAACTACACAGAAGCTTAATATTCTGATGTAGAATAAACTAATGCCAATGCAGTTGTAAGAAGTGTCTTTGCATCTGCTCCTCGTTGTTCCAGCTAATTTGAATTACATTGTTTCTTGTTTTATCTTTTGTTTGACTTTTTCTAAATGATCTTTGTTAATTAAAAACGTACCTAAAGGTACTTCCAGATAAACTGGGTTAAAATTATGGTTTAACTTTGTATAAATAAAGATTAAAGATATCATTAAGTTTTCAACGTTTTCTCTATTACTTAAATGAAAATAAAAAACCTCTGTCTTTTTAAGATTGGGGCATAATCGCCATTTTTTTGAAATAACTTGGAAATGACTAAAATATGTCTAACAGTCATAATAAAGAAATCCAATAAATTCATTGCAACGGCCTTCAGTTAGCTCATTAATAGTACATTTTTTCGATGTCGATATCAACAGCGTAATTATTGGATGCCATTCAAAGAATAGCCATTTGAAAGTTAGAGTAAAATATTTTTTTCTAAAATATGCAATCATTTACCTTTCCTTAATTTTAATGCAGAAGAGCAAGCAATCGTAAGCATGTTAATAGGACATCGACGTGTTTAAACAATTTATTTAAGAGTTTTTCCAGCAGTGTGAGGTCTTGGCATTACCGTGGAGGAGCAAAATTCCTTTTGACAGCATGCCGCGCTTTTGTTTTGAATTGCTCTTCGAGTCTTCTCTAAAGTTTCGCAGTAAACATCTGCATTAATTGTTGTTCCTCGTGGCATAAAATCCACAAGCAAAACACATGTCATCTCCTTCTCTCTCGTAACGAGTCAAAAAGTCTAATGAACTGGCCATCCTCTTCCCTTTATGGTCCGCTGTAAGGAGTCTGGGTACCCACAAGAACACAATTTCATGAAGTTGAGGTTTTCAGCCACAATTTTGTACAACACCGAACGAGAAACTTGGGGAAATTCCATTGAAAGACTGGTTATCGTGAATCTTCGGTCCTCACGAATTTTTGTTTCGTCTGCAGCCACCAAATCATCGGTGATCACAGAGAGCCGGCTACTGAGCGTTCTTCGTCATGGACGTTTTCACGGCCATCTTTAAAAGTCCCTTACCCATTTCGGTACTTCACCTACACTCATTGCATTAATGCCGTAAACTTCGGTTATCTGGCGATGGATGTCTGCTGCCGATAAGTTTCTTGCAGTCAAAAAATGTATGACAGACCGTATCTCGCCAAGCGGCGGATAATTCAATGATCTTAAACATTTCGCACAGCGAAGCGTACACGTCGGCTACTGAGCTGCAACTGGCGCAAGTTTGTTCACAAGGATGCGGGTAAGTGCCGCAATAGCGAACTAGGGGAAGTATATGCGCAAACGGCCCTTACTTTTAAAAATAACCCTCGTATAATCAAGTTAGTTGAATTTTATATTTGCAGATTGTCGCAATTGGAGCAAACAAATTCACTTCAGTATTTGCGTAGAACATAACGTATTAGCCAAAATAAACAGTACTGAAACTGAATCAGCTGTAATTGCCTTCTCGATCAGCTGAGTCAATTGTTGATTGTTGCCACGGCTTCGTGTTCATTACTTCTTTCTTATTTGAGGTTGGTTTTTGCTAACATGGTGGTAACAACAGTAGATAAAACTTTTATCGTAGAGCATTATTTTCGGTCATACGGAATTGGACGTGTGGGTGGGGCAAGCTTGTCACACACTGCATTACGTTTTCAACAACATTTCCACAAAAACCCGCCTAGTAATTCTGTGATTCTTAGATTTTGATTCGTTTGACTTGTATGTGTTGGTAAAATTATATGTAATGTTACTATGTGTTCCATTATAAAATATTACCATTTCAGTACTGTTTATTTTGGCGCATACGTATTTAATAAATGATTATGCTTCGGTTACTGTTCTCGAGTAATTGTAGTGTAAGGTGTAAGCGTTTTGTGTTTTATTTTATTAAATTGTCTGCAAGAACTAATACAACTTAAAACCGTAGATCATTTTAAGAAACATAAAGATAGAAGAAGTGATTTAAATTTTTCTTTAGATATATGATTAAACCTAAAGTGTTCTGACCTACAAACCGCCACTAGCGTTCCATTTGATAATCCATGGTGAGGACAGTAGTAAAAATTTTATTTGCGATCCGAAATCAATGCAGCCATGTGACCTCAATCATGAAAGCATTGTAACAAGTTAGTAGCCTGAAAATAGTGTTTCAACTAAAAATCTTTGTGAGATTCCCAAGACATGTAGTCTAATCTATAGGAGAAAGTGGAACGACCAATAAACCATTTGTGTTTTTTGAAAAAGTAGCTTTTGACCCTCCAAAACTTAAAAGTGCGATTTGGAGGATGGATCAGAACGCTTAAATAGTATCAAGAATAAGTAGACAAGGTGGAATTTACTTGGTGAGAAACCAGCTATCTAAAACAAGATTTCTAAAGAATAGGTAAGTGTGGACGTAGATGCACTTCACCAACATGTATTAACGTGGAAAACATCGCAGCAACACTGAGGAAATAAGTTTCGAGTAACAAAACCAGAAGCAAGTAGTTTAAGGGATGAGCTGATGATTGCAAATGAAATTTTGCCGAAAGTCTTTGAGAAGAAGAAGGTTCTATCCAGAACCTATTGACAAGGCGGAGAATCACCCGGAAAGAATTATAACCATACTGTACCGGCATAGAGTTTGTATCAAATGGGAAAAATTTTTGTAATTGAGATATTTTAAAATTTCTTTTAGCAAATAATTAAGCATTTCAAATGACAAAAAAGCACTTTGACAAATGTCATGTGACCACTGTCATGGCGGCAAATTAAAAAATATTCCTTAAATATGTAAAAGTGAGGTTAGATGACAAGATATTGAAAAATACCTAAGAAAGAAATTGTTCAGAATTAGATTATACGTCTATGTGCAATATTTTTAAAAGAAAATAACGACTTTTAAAATATCAGTTTTCCGGCATTTTTTCCGGAAATATTAAGAAAACTAAATTTTTGCATTTGATTTGCATAAAACACAATAAAACCAACAAATAATCTTCACAATCCAGTAATTTTTATTTTTTAATCTACCAATGGACGGTAAAGAACAAAATACATTGTTTTTTTAGAACGGACTTTGTTGCAAACTTTTGCCGGTCACTGTATAACAGCCGCGGAAACCTGAAATACAACATACTGCATACATTAAAGTGCGACCTACGCAAATCGTTTAGTTGAAGCAGTTGGCAACAAAACGTTTTTAGTGTTTGGGCGAAAAGCAGAAATTGTTTTGTTAGATCGATCAGAAGCATCTGCTGAACTAGAAGGTCCTAGTTGTTCAACCAAAGTAGTGTTAGAATTGAATCCAATATGCAAATGAGTGTGACAGTGTTTGGACTTGTACATTAAGCAAGTAACTCAAAATAAACATGGTACAACAGAGTGACCCTTGTGGAGGATGTGAAACCAATTCTCACATCTTTGTTTTTAACTATTTCCTGCTGAGCAGATAATTTGTTTACAAGAAGGTAACTATGATAATTTTTGCAAAGCTGACAAGGAGGTTTGATCAATACTGAAGTTTTTGAAAATTATAGCTTGGATTTAACAGCAACACTTTATTTAAATTGCAACCTATCTAATAGGTTGGCTATTTGTAGAAGATTTTTTATTTTTATACATTTTTCAGTACTTGGTTAATGAAATTTGTTGAGTTTGTGATTCGTTTGAAAAAAATTAAGGTAATCGCAGTAATCGTAGTTTAAGGTAGGTGCTCTGATTGACAATTGAGTGAGATATATGTTTTATTTGTTTGAAGAAACAGTGACTACTAGCTTTCTACCGTGAAATATTAAACATAGGCTATCTCTTTGGTTTTCTAAATGATGTCCTGATCTGTGATATATCAGTCCTTTAACTTTCTACAATTATCTTGCCACCGCGATAATGATCTTACTCTTCCTCTTTTTCCTCCTTTTTTTATGGTCTTTGTTACAATATTTTATTATTTCATTTGCTGACTGTGATATATGTTCGGCAAAAATATGTGTTATCACTTCCATTCTTGTTTTCTTTCTTTTTCATTAATTATGCTTTCTATCATGTAGAGTAAGTTTAATCATGGACAACTTCATTGTTTATGTGTTATTTATAGTATATCGACAATCCGTTTTGTAATGGTCCATAGTAATAGACTCCAGTTCTAAACCTAAAGATTTAAAATTGCTGTACAGAAATTCCTCCTTCTGCCCAAGGATGTATACGCATGCCTCTAACAATACTGATTACCTACTGGGAACGCAAACATACTTTTCTGAATATTTTGCTATTGTAAACAAGTATTAATGCGCAATTAGCTTATTATTTACATTTGACATGTAACATTTCCCCTATCGAAAGAAAAGCAAAGCATGCAATCGAACAATTATGTCAAGTACTGGGACCGTTGTAAGGTTTGAGAAATCGAACATAAGCTTTGATGATTTCGTCAGTTTCTGGATCCTTTCAAATGACAGAAACAGGTGTCGTAAATTTTTGAATTATTTTAGACAAACTCCATTTCCCTAAAAATTTATCTTTTGAACGTGGAGAAGAAACAGGAAATTGTTTGACCAGGACCTTTTGATTAACAGAAAAGAGTACAATTTCTTAGCCTTAGCTTGATTAAAATGTTTTTGGAATACTTCACTGGTGGTAGTTTTGGGTGACTCAAAAACGATCGAATATTCGACTAAGTATCTAAAGATGTAACAATTTCTTTATTATAAAAAATAGATGCTGAAGATATGGAAAAAGAGAAAAAAAGTGAAAATAGGATTTCTAAAAATGTGGATGGAAGGAGATGAACGAGGATTGATAGAGAAGAAAATTGAAAAAGTAAGAAAATGGACAGCAAAAAACAAAGGAAGAGAATTTTGGAGTTATATTAATGATATCAAAATGGCGGGGCTGGTGGAAACCTAGATGATGGAGAAAGATTGGGAAAAGTGGAAAGACAAGAATCCTGAGAAGAATTAATATGGGACATACAGTTTGCGGAAAAAACAGAGAAATAGGGTAAGAGCAAAAGGAGGAATCAGGGGTGAAAAAGAATGGAAAAAAAAAGGAGAGAAAGGAAAGGATAATGGGGTGATGAAAACAAATATAGAAACAGAAGAAGGAGAAAGGTATGAAATAATAACAATTTATTGAAAGAAATAGAAACGACTAAGGAAAAAAATAGATAAAGTAATCAAAAAGAGAGATGAAGGAAAACTAATATTAGGAAGCGATTTCAATGCAAAAATAGGAGAGAAAGAAGGTATGATAGTAAATAGAAGGGTAAAGAAAAGAGTATCAATGGATAAAATAATAAATGGGAAAGGAAAAATTGGTAGAATTTTGTGAGAAAAAGCATGAACAACATTAAACGGAAACATGAAGGATAGAGGGAAAGGGGAATACACGTTTATTGGAGAAAGAGGAGAGTCGGTAATAGACTATGTAATTACAAATGAAACAAGTATGGAAGACATAGAAAAGTTTAAAATTGGTGAAAGTGAAGATTCTCATTATTATCCGTTAGAAGTGACCTTGGTAGGAAAAGAAATGGACACAAAAGAAAAAAGAAGTCAGAAAGAACTGAAAGTATGGACGCAAGAAAATATAGAAAGATACAAGGAAAAGATGAAAAAAGACAAAGTTCAGAAAGAGGAATTGAGAAGGAAATAAACAAATGAAGGGAAGCAACGGAAAAAAGAAAGTATAGAGTGAGAACAGGAAATTTGGGGAGACAAAATAAATAATAAAATTTAGAGTGCCATAAAGCAAAGAAGAAAATGAGCAGAGGAAAAGAAACCAGAAAAAAGGAAAATGGCAATTAAAAAATATAAAAAATTAAGATAAAACTTAAGGAAGAATGCAGAAAAGGAAAAGAAGTATTCAAAATGAGGTTAGAAAGTGAGATTGAGGAAATAAGAAACGAAAGACAAGTTTGAATAAAGGAAGGTATGGGATATAGGCAAAGAATACTTGCAAATGACTTGGAGAAAAGAAGATTGATATTTAGGAGAATAGTAAATGGTGTGTTGATGTATGGAGCCAATGTGTGAGGATGGAGAGAATGGGAGAAACTGGAGAAGATACAGGAAAGGTATTGGAAGTGGACACTAGGTTTGAGAAGGAAACACTAGGTTATATAGTTGAAAAAAGAAAAGATGGAAAGCAAGAAAGTAAATAAGAAACTACATAAATTTTGGAAGGAAGTAGAGGCGCAAAAGATAAAGTATGGTGAAGATGTTAAAAGAAGATATAATGAAAAAGGAAGTTATGCAAGGGAAGAAATAAAAAGATAAGAGATCGGGGAAGAAGTATGGAAGAAGAAATAGTACAGAAAAGTAGGGACATACAGGCACAAGAAAGAAGAGGAAGAATTAGAGAAGGAAAATACAACACAAAGTATGAAGAACTAATAACAGATGCAAAACCGAATTACATAACCGGAAGAATGGCATTAGTAGATAAAAGACTAATTGCAAGATTTAGAGTAGGAAAACATAATGATATTCAAGAAGAATAAAGGGAGGGCGACGAAGGACAAATGGTGGTGGGGAAGTGAAGAAATCGAAAAAGTAGATAGATATAAATACCTAGGATACGTCTTAAGATATGACAATAAAGACAATGACCAGATAAAAGATTTAAGACAGAAAGGAGACAAAATAATAGGGCAAATATGGGGAATAGGAGAAAAAGTATTTGGGCATGATATAGAAAGGAGAAAATGGTTATTCGAGAGACTGGTTAAAAGCGTAATGATGTATGGGGCAGAAATTTAGGGATGGAAAGAATGGGAAAAGTTAGAAAAAGTACAGGAAAGATATTGGAGATGGACACTAGATCTGGAAAGAGAAACACTAGGATACTTAATAGAAGAAGAAATGAAATTAGAGAAGATAAAAATAGAAACAGGAAGGAGAGCGTCAAGGTTTGAGGAGAGGATGGAGAAAAGAAAAAATGAAATATTATATGAATGTTGGAGATGGAATTTCAAAAATAAAACATATAGAAAAAGAAAGAAAAGTATATTATAGAAGAGGAGGTTACGCGAGGGAAGATGTAAGAAGATTAAGAAGAAAGTTGGAAGAAGAAATAACACAAAGAGACAAAGATAATCAGCTACAAGAACGAAGAATGAAGATAAGAGAAGGAAGATACAATATGAATTACAAGGATATAATGGGAAAGGATACCACAGTACATAACAGGAGGATTGACGATACAAGAAAAAAGGACAATAGCTAGATTTAGATTAGGAAATGAGGAAAAAAGAAAATCAGTATTGGAAGAAAGATGAAGAGAGATTGTGCAGAATGTGTGGGAATGACTGGGAAAACATAAAACATCTTACAGAAGACTGTGTGGAATTGAGAGAGAAAGAAAGGAAAAATAAGATTTTACTTGGGGAAAATGGAGAAGGTTTAAACTGGATGAAAGAGGTAGTAAAAAGAAAGAAATGGTTGGAAGAAAGAAAAGTTAAATTTAATATAGAAGAATAAGTTAAAGGACAAAGAAAAGTTTAGTTTTTTATGTTTGTTCAAATTTAACTATTGTAAATATATTGAATATTTGTAAAGTTAAAAGCCGAATTCATTTGTTAATTTTTCAAGGACAAATAAATTGATGGAGTAGGAAACAAAGAAAATGAAAATAAGTACTGGTGGAAGGACAAAAGATAGGAAGTGTAGAATGTGTAGAGAGGGGTGGAAAAATGTGAGCATTTGACACTAGGGTGCAGTGAAGTAAGAGCGGACGAAAAGAATTAGAAAAGTGTTGTTGGGAGAGAGGTGAGAGGAATTGAGGGATGAGAAAGGTGGTGGAAAAAGAAAGTCGATGAAAGACAGAAAAAAAAGTAATAAGGATAGAATGAAGAAGAACCAAAAAGAAAATTTTTTTTATTTTTTTATTTACTGTATATTCTGTAGGTTAAAAAAAATACATTTGTTGCTGTGATTAGACAAATAAATTGAAATTAAATGTATGTACCTGAGAGAAAGAATATTCCTCTGTAATTTTCAAAGATTCTACACCCTTTGCCCAGTGAATGAGTTAGAACGTTCTTATCTAGTCGTTAGAAATCAGTTCAATTTGCCAAATTCTGCACGTTTACTGGGTTATATAATTTTCATTAGAAAGCTAAGTTGAATAACAAGTTATTTAAACATTTAATAAACTAACAAGTATTTTATCGTCTTCAAAAAAAAAAGCTGAAGGTAGGGACCCAAGCACGTGTAAACATTACACAATGTTACATTTTGTTCCTAAAAGTAACTTTTTTCAAATAATGCCAAAAAGTAAGTGTTATAGTCTGTATACTATTGGCGCGGAGTAATAAACCTGTCAGAATTATCGAATCTCCTGTATTGCAGTGGCGTAGGTACCTGATACGTTTGGAAAATCATATATTTAGTAGGTAAATATATTATAATAGTAAAATCTACCTTGATATGAATTATTATGTGGTTATATGTTATTTATTTTATTTGTATAGTAGATCACATTACAAATTTTACTTCTTACGTATTATATACCATTATTTTGTATCTTGGTATAATACCCACATCTACGGCTATGATTCTCGTTTCGTCAGTACCTGGGCTGATGGCAACGTGTTTACACAGATTAAACTATTGTTCTCAGACCCTAGATGGGTCGATATGCTGCAAGAGCGCACAATGATCGTATTTTGGTTAGAATTTATTGGTTTTACTTAACCGTAGAAGTACCGCTTTCACAAGAAAATAAAGAATTATTTTAAGCAATTATGATTTATTACTCCGCGCCAATAGTATACAGACTATAGTAAATTTTCATTTAAATATTGGATACTTCAGTGTGAGAGAGTAGTGAAACTTGCGTGTTAATGGCCCAAAAATCGATAATTAAATGTTCTTTCGGGCCGTTGACCACCATCTTTTGATAATTCGGACAAGATTAAAAAAGCGAGCACATGAGAATTATTAATTGGACGAAATAATCAACTATCAAAAATACCATTTAAGACGCTTTTATGTGGAATTAAAATTTTATGTTGACTTAACCTAATAAATAACTGAAAGCAGAACGTCGATAAAAATTTTGTAATAAAATTCGTTTGTTTACGGACTAAATTAAATTAAAAAGATATCGTAATTGTCATTTAAATTACGTCGTTAAAATAATAAGTTTTTAGAAATGGGATTATTTAAATTAGGAAGAAGGTAATTTTTTTATCAATCGATAGATTAATTCTTGCTTTAATATTTTCCGTAATGTAGGTTAATGGGAGACCTTTTTATAAAACAAATTTATATCAGATTTGGGCGAGTGGGCAATGAAAAGGATACGCA
Source organism: Abscondita cerata (assembly GCA_030710515.1). Taxonomy (NCBI): domain Eukaryota; kingdom Metazoa; phylum Arthropoda; class Insecta; order Coleoptera; family Lampyridae; genus Abscondita; species Abscondita cerata. The sequence continues at coordinate 40,877 of JALBCR010001460.1, read as the reverse complement.
CGCTATTGTTTTTATATTGAAAGTTTTAGTAAGGAATAGCTATAATAGTTTTAGTGGGATTATAATTTGTTCATCAAAAATGTCAAGAATCTAAAGAAGTTTACGTTCAAGCTAAAAGTATCGGTGTGAACTTTTTACGTGGGTGGCCACGTCCATGGTGTTCTTTATAGATTTATTCTGATTCACAGTTGGTAAACCTCATAAATTTCGTTTAAAATTGTACTATTAAGAGTACTTTACGGTGGTCTGACAACAATTTGAACGCTTTGCGCCGACTAAGAACTTAAAATAAATCAAAATGTATGAATTTTACTAATTAGGAGAAGGTGCAAAGCGTAACCAAAATTTTCCTCTACCCAGAGTAAGTAAGTAATTATGGTGATAATTTGAGCTAACAGTAGAATTTTATTAGATTCTAAGAAAAATTAAATAGTGGCATAAAAGCTCTTTCTCTATTGTTTTAAGAACTTGACGCCATTTTACTTAAAGTAAAATTCTTTTTCTATGTTCTTATTAAAATAACCTCACGGATCTGCTATGAATTCATATTTCTAAATTATTTCTCAAGCTACCACTATTAAATATTTATAAATGGTTAATATTTAGTCATCCTGCGTGCAGAATTCGCAGTTGGTACAGATTCACCCAGGATTTAAGTATATCTTTAATTGCTTTTAACTAAACACCTGTGAGCGCTGTCTAATTTACAAAAATGTTTAGGGACGCTACCTGGTTTTAACAGCAATATCTTCCACGCTTCTCATTAATAAATTGTAATAATCTCTTCGTTTTGCTAAAACTCGTGAGTGCTTATGTCATCAGTAAATAATTAGTCAACAGGTACTCTTCACTGCGTAGTTATTACTGACAATGAACACGAAAATAAACTTGAGCACAAATGTACGATCTAATTATTACTTACTACTCCAGCTGTTATTAACTTTATCTTAAAGCATTAAACGCCTAATGTCATTCACATTTATATTACGGACATTACTACGTGAACGATAAAATTCGCAAAATTTGTAACATTTAACATTATTAGTTTTTACGAATTCATAAGAATTAAAGGTAGAAAATGTAATCTAAAAATTTGCGTTTAACTCAATAACAGATCACAATTATTTATTCTCCCCAACATACTTAGTTTCAATAAAACATAAAAACAAATTTTTCTATGTAATCACTAAAATTATCAATTATCAAACTAAAAACAATTTTTATTAACACAACATGTATGTAAGAAACATTCTTAATAATGTAAAAAATAAAATTCCTCTCTCTAAAATGCCATTGGTTATTTATGGGTTATGCTCAAAAACGTATCAAATCGTTGTTATACAAATTTATTTAAAAAACAATCAATATTAAGTTTATTAAAAATAGTAAAATTAGTTTTTGAAAGATGCAGAATATCTGGCTAAAAGCATCAACGGTTAAAGCTGTGTTTTCTTTAAAACGGGTTTGTTGGGTTTGATGGTTTCGCTTAATTTCTGAAAACAGTTTTTTATGATGTAATTGAAAAATTCGCTTAGTTAGAACAGTTTCTCTATTGACGTCGCGTCGATTTTCCCATCAGCAACAAATAAGTCACGCCAAGAGAAAAGCACTAGAACTTGTCGAAAATTAGAAATAGAATTGGTCCAGCTATTACCCGATAAAAGTGGCTTTCGTGAAGTACTGTTACCCACAGAAAACAATCTGAATAATTCAGCACAGAAAGAAAGACATCAAAATATGGGGTATAAGTTAGAAAAGAAGCGTATTACTTGAAAGCAGATAACCAATTAAACCCAACTAACAAGCACACTATACCATCAAAAAGCAAATGACACATAAGCAACAAAAAAATAACAACAACATGAAAATTTTTGGCAAGCATCAAAAAAGCCCTGAAATACACTAAATACTTCAATCCTAAACAGCACCCCTTCAGACTGTAAGTTGTTGCATTATCGGAGATTAGTTCTATGACCTGACTAGCTTTACGGATCGGTGGACCTTGGCCCCTTTAGTAAATTTGTTTGGAAAAATTAATATGTAACTGTTTTCCTTTGCGGAGTGCGGAAATGGACCAATTATATTGATACTAATGGTTTCTCCAGAACGATTAACTTATGAAAAATACATTTCTCCATGAGATTGTTTGTAATTTATACATGTAACAATATATATATATATATATATATATTTTAAGAAAACCTTGTTAATCGTTTTGGGTACTCAAGATGACCCGCTGTCATGACATTCTTTAAAGACTCTCTTCCAGTCGTACTTAGCCCCAAAGTTTCAAGGAATCTTAATCCTCCGGCAACAGCGGGTGGTAAATCTGGAAACGTTTTGTATACCTTGTTTTTACTTAATTTGTATTCCTGATTTTCGGCCGGATTATCTTGGATGTTTTTCTTCAGGCAAGTTATCCAACTGCAATTTCCTCAGCCACAACTGTGGTTAGTGTCCTAGTTGTGTTTTGTCCCTAGGAATCTTCATACTTCCGTGACAGAGCGCCAGGTACATCATAATTTAATGCACTTTTCAATACACAATTTCATAGCCAAACTGTTCTCTAGGATTTATCTGGCTAAACGGGCAGTGGGTTTTTCCTTTTTACAAAGTCACTTGAGACTTATACAGGGTGTCCCACGGTGACGAGACATTAGACATATTTCACAGACTACTTTGATTTGTATTTGAAAATTTGGTTTTAGGCGGTTTCGGGCATGTTCTTTTCAACTAAAATCGTATGTCCACCTAACGCTTTCGGTTGTACCGGAAGTTGACATCATCTTCATTATTTTTAATGGAACACCCTTATATTACTGCAATTTTGGATTCTACGTTAATTTTTAGATAAACTTTTATTAAAGTTTTCTATTTTGAAAGTTTTTGAGATATTTAATTTTTTTCAAAAAAAATTTAAAAAACACTTCTAATTTAAAGAGATGTGTATGTTACAATAATAAAGTTAAAAGAAACAAACAATTTATAAGGACATAACTGAAGCTTAAGCTTCCTCCCATGTTCATAATTACTTAATTTCATACAGGGATTGGTAGAAATGTAGTGCCGAATTTATCAAGTTCAAACCATCATAACTTATTTATTTTTAATAAAACGCCCTCATATTGCACAACTCGATGAATAATTTTGTTCTCTTCCATATGGTATATGGTTCCCTATCGTTTCTGGTTTTAAGGTATTTACTGTTATTCATTATTTTCCATTGTGTAGCAATAATGATGACTCAAATAATCCTTCACTGTGTGATTGTGTTAAATTGACATCAATAAATCAGGTGCTTGTTTTGAAGTTCCACTAAAATTTCACAGCCATCCTCGCAAGAAATTATGCGAAATCCATTGACTGCACGAATAACAGTAAATACCTTGAAAACCAGAAAGAATAGACATAGGGAACTATTACCATTCGAAAAAGAACAAACTTATTCATCGAGTTGTGCAATAATACAAGGTGTTCCATTAAAAATAAATAGTTATGATAGTTTGAACTTGATTAAATTGGTACTACATTTCTACCACCCTATATGAAGTTAAGTAATTATGAAATCATGGAGGGAAGCTTAGAGTTTCAGTTGTGTCCCCCTATAAATTTTATCTCTTTAACATTATTACTTTTAAAATTTTTTTTGAAAAAAACGGTTAACTTTAAAAATAGGAAACCTTAATGAAAGTTTATCTAAAATTAACGTATTAATCCAAAATCCGGTACAACCGGAAGCGTTAGGTAGACGCCATTTTTTTAGTTGAAAAGAAAATGCCTCAAGCCAAAATTCAAATTGAAGTAGTCTGTGAAATATTTCTATTGTTTCGTCACCGTGGGACACCCTGTATAGTCGGTTACAACAGTGTGAAACGGTATTCTTCCAAATAAGTTTTGAACTTTTGTGTGACCCCGACCACGACCAAACATTCCAACTCGATTATCGAATAATTTCTTACCATTTTTGAAGGCTTCTTGTTGATCCGCGGTCCACAAAAACTTTTTAACATTTTTGTGAGCGGCTTTGTTAACTGCAAGTTTACCAGGTTGTATCCCATCTTTGGAAACAATGTCTCCCAAATATAGTAATTCGGCACGACAAAAGAGCATTTTTCTGAATTTAGCTGTAAAGGAGTTTTTCTTACCGAAGGAAAACTTCCTTCAAATTTCTAATGTTCTTAGAAAGTTCTACCTATTACAATATTATCGTCTAGATAAACGAGAGTTTTTTTCTCAAGTCGGAACCGATGACTTAGTCAAGCAATCTTTGGAAAGTAGCAAGAGCGGAATAAACCCTAAAGGCATAACTTTGAATCGGAAGAGTCCTCTTCCCAGAGCAGTAAACGGTTACAGGTCGGTTTTCTAAATTAAACGGACTGCCAATATCCATCTTTAAGGTCAAGCGTACTGATATATCTGACGGATCTCAATTTATCTAGAATCCTTGAGTAAACGGTATCGGGTAGTCATCCTTTTTGTTGCGTCATTAACCCGTCGGTAGTTTATACAAAAACGATATCCACTACTCAATTTTTTTACTAAAGCTCTATGTGAGGATCACGGGTTGTGAGACTTTCAATAATCCTCTTTTGTAACATTTCATCGACCACCTCATTAGTTAACTTTTGCTTCGTGGGTTCTTGAGATAATATCTTGATTATGGGGTTTAATACTAGGTTTTACCTTTATTGTATGCGACTTCAAACTTGTAATCCTCGGTACGATTTTTAAACTTTTCAATTATTTTTAATGAAATTGTTAAACTGCTCGGCCTCAACGGTTGTAGGTAGGTAAATCCCACACAACCCACTATTTGTAGTTATAGTCATTCTTAGATCCTCTCCTTTAATCTTTAATAGATTTTTACTTAAATCTAAAACAACATCCTGCTTTATCACAAAAATTTATACTTAAAATAACTGACGGAGTGAATCATGGTAGATGATATGCTTCCAAATTGTCTGACTCACTTCTTTTTACGGAGGCGGTAGCCGCTTGTCACGGTAGCTTTCTCAATGTTCGGACCGGCGTACCTTGTTTCCCTGCTCATTTAAACATGGGCAATCCTTTTCTAAATTTTTCTCGGCATTCATACCTAAAATGACCAGTTTTTCCACGATCATAGCAAACTTTTCGGTTTCCGTGAGTCCCTCATTGCTGGTTTCCGCTTGTTTGTCCAGGTCAGAAGATGTTCTCCGACCTTCTGCTGACAGAATGCTACTAAACCTTATTTTACTTACAAGTGGTCACTGCTGGTTACGGTTTGTTGCGGGTGAGAGCATTACGATATGAGTCCCTGCAATATTTCAAAATTTCTCCAGCAATATAGTAACAATACTCGATGCGTAAATTTTCATATTTTTTCCAATTGAACCTCTTTGCTCATACCACCATGTCAACGCATCAACGTTAGCAACGCGATGACAAACAAATTTGCTTTTTCCTCCGGTCTCGATTTCTTTTTTGAGTTTGTATTGATATCTGGTCGGCATGAACTAATTTTTAAAACTAACCAGGCAGTCACTCCATGTTACCCAAAACATTTTATTGTTATGATACGATAACAAAGTATCATCCTGTAGTAATTCTGGAAGGGCCTGTAATAAAGAATTACTTAAACAGTTATAATACTACCGGAGTTCTTATATCCTTTCAAAAACGACAACGGGTCTTCTTGTTCTTTAAATTTTATGTCCCATTTACGAACAACATCGGAAAGTTGAGATGGTAGTACATTCATGAAAGCATCTCCACAATCTAAAAGCGGACATTTTTTTATTTGATTGATGGTTCTTTTATTTGGTTTTTCGGAAAATTAACGTAAGTGTCAGATGCAAGTTTTTCCCGTTACATAAAAATGTACAAAAGCGGAACTTAACTGTTCAACGGTTCCTTTTAAATTTGATTGCTTCCTAGATTAATTCCTCCTTTTTCAATTAGTAAATTCAACCAACTTTAACACATAAACTGGTTTTGGAGTTTTCTTCTAAAGCTGTAGCCATTTTTTTCGGTTTCCATTTTTCTATTTGTATACTCGGGCGCCAAACCTTCTCGGCTTTATTTTAATTTTTCTAGGTCCCTGCTTGGCGTGTACCAAATTGTAAACCGTTTTGGTTACTATCACGTCGGAAGCTTTCTTTGACTTACCTTACTCTTTACTTTGGGTTGCTCAGCCGAAGAAAGTTTCTTCCTAGTACCTTGATTAGAAAACTAAAAATTAAAATTAAAGGGTTCTATTTAACAACAAAATTTACAACAAATTAATAATGAGACAATTAACATCAAATTATAATCAGAAAAATCAAATTTAACAACAAAAAATCAGTACAACAATAAAACAAAATATAACAAAAAATATATAACGCAGTAACAAGTAACACTTCACTTCACTTTACGGTTTCGGAGGAAGAGGTGGATCCAAAGGGATTTCTGGATACCGGTTCTTCAAAAATGGAATGTGGACGCAAGGTATAAACCCTAACGTACAACACAAACGCAAGGAATGGGCTGGTATATACGTATCACGTTCCTTTTTCTTTTACGGAATTGGTTGTTGAAATTATACTTAGCAAGAGTAATCCCTTACAAACGTGTTATTTTCACAAAACAGATAAATCTAGGTTGAAAAGCTATACTGTTCAATGATTTAACTTTGAAGATTTTAATTAAATGTTAATTCTCAAGGTTAAGGAAAACTTAGTACTCACGTTTTATTATTGTGTCCTCTGAATCCATTTTATCTTCGGCAACAAGAAAAGCAGAAACAACACGTTACAAATAGAAGTGTGGTTTTCTAATTCACCAAAACTAATTTTTTAACAAATTGATGTTCTCGCGTTTATATACGCTTGGAAAATAATAATCAAAATCGTTGAGTTGGATTCAACCTTTTAATGGTAATACTGATTTTTCTAACAAAATATAAATTTTTGTTTAGGTTTAGAATTGTATCCAGAGATTTGAACTCACAATCCCGTACAAGACTAACATCAATAGACCACTTATTAAACTCGACTTATTTACCCAAACCTCACCAGTTGGGAGATATGTCGACCTGATCTGAGGAGGCTAATAGAAAGGAGGTACGTACTAATTACTAGCTGACAGGTTATGACTTTGAACATAAATTTATGACAGATGAATCATGAAACACCTTTTGCAATTACGACTATAGCAGTTCAATCGGAGGTAGTACCAATGACATTGATAATTTGTGCATACGGTTTACAAAGGAAATACAACATATCAGAATATGTGGTGTTGAAAAATTATAAACAAGCAACTGCATTTCAATAATGAAAATTATGTGGTTAGTTGTCAAAAATTGACAATTTGATTTGACATACCAACTCTACCAACCAGAAAAATATAAAGAACGTTAAGTGGAACGCTTTTGCATATTATTATAGACGCAAATTATAAAAAAGAAATTTATGTAACCATCCGATTGGGTCAGTAATAATTATTAATTAGCAGTTAAAACATGAATATTATAATCGCTTATTTGTTTGACAAAGACGAAAAACGCTCAGTACGCAAAAAAATAGCTCACCACGCGTTGAGGTCACTGAATTACATCCACATTGCGAAATTCGTGTTATGGCTTTTTATGAAAACGCGCACGACGCGTTGTGACATTCACAGAAAGACTTTGTAGCGAAATTTGTGTTATAAGCTATCATTCTATGCCACCACAACAGAGTGTTGCCATAAGCCATGGCGCGTTCTGAGGAGTAGTTACCCAGATAAATCAAAACGTTTTTGTAATAAAATGAACGTTTCGGTTAAGGGATATATCTGACCCGCGCGAAACGATCTTTTTTGGATGTTTCAAATCATGCTTATAGAACGTTCCAATAAAACGTAAGATTAAGAACGTTCCATAGTTTGATGTTTTTTTGAAACGTGTTAAATAAATTACAGACACTGCTATGGTGAGACGTAAGTGATTTTTAATGAAGGCTTATATTTAGCGTTCTAGAACGTTTCTTTTTGAGTTTCATAAAGTGATTATGGAACGTCCGTTCGAAATGTAAAATGTAGAACGCCGTGAAAAATACTTTTTGTAACGATTTGAAATGTTTTATGTATGCAACCGATTCTGTGATATTGTAGTTACTGTTTTTATATGACAAATAGATAAACAATTAAAATGCTCAAGATAGTGGATCAGGCAGAAATAACATAGTATAAACTACGCCGTGTATATTTCGATAATTGCAATTTTTAAACAAAATATACAAATAATACATGTACTTTGCATAAATTACGTCCTATTTATTAGTTTTCACGCAGTGTACAATAAAACTATATGCAACAAACGGTTTTGGTGTTATATAGAAAAATAACCCTTATCGGTATGGTAGTATGGCATGTTTTAGACGCAATCCCTTTCAACTTGAAAATCAAGGTGAAACCTATTTATAAGATAGTTACCGGCCAGCCCTCGACTAATTTAAACAAAAACTTGCCTTTCATTTTCTAAATTCTTACAAATTCATGAATGAATTGTAACGGTTGTTGTATACAAAATAACAAAAAAAGCGACGGCTCTAGCGGAACAACCTGAGGGAAAAAAACTAAAAGGAATTCGGCTCGATGTAGCGTACTAAGTTCGTGGAGGATACAGTATTTATAGTATTTAGATCAGCAGCGTCCGGCTTGTCGAATAGTCGCGTAGGTCCTTAAAAAACTATAAAAAAGTAGACTGCTGTCTAACAAGGCACCACCTGCTGGATAAAGAAGGAAATAAAACCGACCAACAGGAAATCAACAAGTTTTACTTAAAATCTAATACGCTAAATCGAACACAAACCAGAGAGAAAGACAGACAATTTAATACAACAAACAAATCTTAAAATACTAGGAGAATGTGACAGAAATAGAGATACTGTCGCATATAGTTACGTGCGTTAGCAGCAGCCTCGCTTAACAATAAATAAGGTTCGCAATTAATGTGTCGAATTTTAGGTAAGCTTTAGTTATACTCGAGTTAAAATTATCATTCCAATTGAGGATTGGCTGCTATTAAGGCTCTGCGTACACATATCACACGGCGATTTAAACTAAACTCTTCCAAAGGAAACTACCTTCCGCAAACCCAAAAGATCTTTGTGTCCGCGACAACCGCTCTAAATAAAGCGCCCCAGCCCGTATTGAGCTGATTAAAACAAACGTTCGGTTGAGGAGTGTATACCGAATAAAAATTTACTTAAATATTAGAGATCAAGCCGTTCTATGTCATATGTACTTGAACTTCATACGCATTATTATTATAAATAAGTGGCTTAAATACTAAAACTTAGCTGTAATCGGTAGAATGTAGTTCCGAGAATGAAGGTGTTCTTCTAGCGACGGTATCGACAGTTCAGAAAATTAGATAGTCCCAGGATTCCTCTTAGGGAAGGTGTGCGGAGAAGAACAGAAGGCGATTGACTCCTTCGATGAAGTTATGCAGCATAACCCACCTCTGTAGACGTAGGATCCACCGGTTGTCTGCAGCTTAATTAATACGAAACCATGGTGTTGTCTTTAATTCATAGGGAATTTAATACAAATAGGAAAGAAAACAAAATGTACTCACTGTGAATTTAGCCGGTTAAACTTAAATACCAATTTGAATTGGAAATCTTGAAACCCACATTAAATAATTTTTGTGGAAATTTCACTTCAAGAAGTACGCTAAAAACACTTCCGCGTGTACGAAAACAAAAGAAGATGTCCGCTGTACGTCTAGAAAATCCAGTCGAATTTAATTTTTCACCAACAGAAAATTAGCAAAACGCGCGCCAAATGCGACTTTCGTCGCAACATACTACTCGCGACATATGTTTACAGACAGCTCACGACCTACATTCGGAAAATAAAACCGTAACAGAATGATGTGTCAGTAGCCCCGGGAATTAACTTTTGATTATTCTTGTTCTAATTGCAATTAACATTAAATAGAGGTTCTAAGAAAAACTTTTGTTTTTAATAAGCAATTCAATACAATAAATTGAGAACAAATCAATACCAACTGTTCAATATATTTTATATTATTCGATTTCTAGTTCGAGACTGACCAATCCATACGTAGTTGTTTAAGTCAAAACGGGAAGAGTAAAAGGTGTTATTAAAAATCAAAAAAAGTTTCTTAAAATCATAAGAACAAAAATAAATAAAAAAATTTTGCATTTTTGATTTTTTTTTTTGAGTTTAAGTTTAAACGCATTTATTCAGTCTATAAAAGCCAAATGAAATACAGTCATTATTTCGGTTACTGTAAATATTTACAAAAAATCCCGAAACACGTTAAATTAAATTATAAATTGACATTCTTTAACGTGAAAATGTGATCCCTACCGTCAACTCCTTTCGAATGACACCACCCAAAAATTTTAAATGGGAAGTATAGGCTTCTGATGTATTGTTTGAAAGGTCTCTTCATTCTCTATTCAAAAATGTTATTTTTTTCAAGTTTATTGCACAAATGGAATTGATATACAATAAAATAAAATCATGTGATTACCGAAATACGCTACAATACACTCAAATACTAAAATGTAATACAAAATGTAAAAACAAAACAAACTATGAATATCAATAGTACATGTTCAACAAGAACATCTTAGGCAACAAAACTTATTTCCTTTTTAATAATAATTTAATTTAATAGTACTACTGATTTCTAAGGCGTTTTAAACAAACTAACATTGCCAGGGAAACTGTTTAATGATTTTTAATAGATACAGCCTAAAAAGCACACTGTTATGGTTTTGCTCACTTTCTTATCATCAATACCTAAATGGGAAATAAGTTTCGTTGACCAAAACGTTCGCGGTGAACATTTTGTAGATCTACTTCATTGATATTCACAGTTTGGTTTTGGATTTTGCATTGTATTACATTTTAGTTTTTAGGGTATTGTAGCATATTTTGCAATAAACTTAAAAACAATAACATTTTTGAATAGAGAATAAAGAAACCTTTCAAAAGATGCAACCAAAACCTATACTTCCCATTGAAAATTTAGGAGATTGTATCTGTCATTCGAAAGAGGTTGACGGTAGGGATCACATTTCACGTTGAAAAATGTCAATTTATAATTTAAGTTTGACGTGTTTTGGGATTTTTTATAAATATGTACAATAACAGAAATAATGAATTTATTCCATTTGGCTTTTACACACTGTATACGGCATCTCATTAATGTTACCGTAGGGTCCCGATTGTACTAGCGGTTAATACCCTTGTAAGCCGTATTTGCATACACGGTTTAAATCGCACACAGAAATCATGTAAAGTATCAATTTCAATATTATAGTTGTAAATCTTCTAAGAATACAAAAATGTACGCATAAATTAGGCTAACAGTTATTGAGGTATCATTTTTTGAGAATAATTATTTTATTTATTAATCATTATTAGCTTTAAATAGAACGTTCCAAATTTGGTTCTGCGTATGTTTCTAAAACGTTACATCTGCACTGAAATAGAACGTTCCGAATTGAAACGTTTTTGAGGGCGAATATTTTTCGTTCTGAATGACGTCTTTGGAACAATTTTGGGACGTTACACACAATCTTTCACGTTTCAGTATCGTATATAACAATACATTAAAACAGTTGTTGACTCATTTTTTTCTGTTTCCATTATTATCCGAATTAATTATTTATTAACCGAATGAATTTTCATTTATTAAGCGTCCTTCGTGGGCCAATTATTTAGTTAGTCATTACCTAGTAACATTTTGCGCTACCTTACCAGAGCTTGATTTCCATTGCACAATTGTTTTTTATTAACTTTATTATCGATGTCATTAAGATACAATTTTGTAAAGTGAATTTAACATTTTGAAAAAAATTAAACTCATGTTATAAAATCGTATTAACAATAAAATTGACAAAAATTTTATGATTGAAAAAATTACAGCATTAGGGATCAAACCCGGATTTTTTTGGTGTAAATAAATGTTTACTTTTTCTTAAAATAAAATACGCTTTAAACACTTACGTTAATTACAATATAAATTTGTTCTTATTTATCTATCTAGTAAAACAGGTTGCTATAGAAATACTTTTTCATGAGACACACGGTATACCAAAAATTTCCAAAATTACTAAGACCCATATTGCAAATCCCTGTGCGTCGTGATTCTAATATGGTTCAACAGGGTCATTGATGGTCGATGGTAGGTTAGACGTTTATGGAAAACGGCGCATAGGAGTAATCTGAAAATTTGGCTATTGCCATATATAGACAAGATCTATCTTTTTAAAGTATTTTCATTTTGGCGGTGTTGCCGCTTTTACTCAAAAGTAGTAACAACTTGTTAATTTTAAATGAAACACCCTAAGTTGATACCACTTTTGAGTAGAAGCGGCAACACCGCCAAAATGAAAATATTTTAGAAAGATAAATCGTGTCTATTTATGGCAATAGCCAAATTTTCAGATTACCCCACGCCCCGTTTTCCATAAACGTCTAACCTACCATCGACTATCAATTACCCTGTATACGCGTCATGGTTTTTATTTATTGCCATAATGCGTTGTGGACGAATTTCGGTATATGGACTTTCTATGATTGTCATAACGTGTCGTAAGCGTTTTCATGAGAGCCACAAAACAAATTTCGAGTTGTAGATGGTTTACAGTGCCTATTTTTTCGCTCAATAAGCGTTTTTGGACTTTGAGTGTAACATATGCATGGTATATTGCCATATTACAATGTAATTGTGAATAAAAAATACGTACAAAAAGCATTTACAGATTGATTAATATACTTTTCAAGGAAATAATCTTCTCTATAGTATTTTTGGTTTAATAAACATTACAAATTTACAAAAATACACTTAAGATTCATCCTTGAACTAATACCTACACCATAACACTTTCATTTTAATCAGAAACGTTTAATGGATCTCTACTGTAGTAAACTAAAATTTTATTTATTAACAGATTGTTTTTAGAAAATGTTTGTAAGTTATATTAATAAAATATTCCAACAAGGGCCGAACAACGAATGATTAAAATCAACCTTGAACGACTGTCGGTAACATTTCAAACAACATAAATAAGTTCTCTCCAATACAATTGTAAAACGAATTTGCCTGTAATTTGATTAAATTTTTAAAATCATGTTTAACTGTCATTTAAAAAATTTACTACAGATAGTGCCGAATTGAATAATTAAATTGTTACTTTATTAATCACATAGTTATTTTGACAAATGAATTAGTAAATTACACTCTCACCATGTCGTTGCACCAACTCCATAATGGCGTAGGATAGTTACGTAAAAATGAGAAGCAGATCAATGGATTGTTTGGAAAAAGTAAAAAGTACATGTTCGGCATCAATAATACTTTAATAATTCAAAACCGTGACAAGTTTGCCGAAAACTGAATTTAATTCTCTATGTTATTAATTCAAAAGGAGGGTTTGCAAACATTAATAATTTGACAGATGAAGCTATATTATGGGTTACGAATCTGAAGGACATCTGAAGTTCAACAATATTTTGTATTCTTGTCCTGATTATTTGTTTTCCATTATTTTGTTTTGCTATTTCTTTAACCTACTATTTTTTTCGTCATTGTCGAGACTGGCGCTTGGACCGGTCCATTATATGTCGTCAGGCAATGGCTGTGCTGTTATCTTTTGTGTTCTTATTTACCTTCTATAATGTTTACACAATGAATTAATATTATTACATATGAATACTAACGTGGGTAAGGGTTGGCATGTTTAGGTTTTAGTAGTTCTTCTTAACCTTGAAGCAAATGTTTGCCAAGATGAACTAATCCACACTTGCACACGGTTTAGTCACCACACTATATAGATTTATACTGATCTTCTGGGGCACCATACATTTCACTTACATCACAATACAATATTTAAAATGTACCATAGGAATAAATAAATAAATAAAAGGACACACAACATCTACATGTTTAAAAAAAAGCCATATAATTTGTACCAAACTATATTAATAGGTGTAAGCAAGAAATTCATTATTTTTGCATGAAATTGAAGGCTTTATTTACCATAGTTAGAATGATCTGATTTAGGTTAAATATGCGCCTTTTTGTTTCATAACTTGTTGCTATGTTGAAGGTTTTTAATTAAGCCTCATTTATAGAAGACTTCGAACCTATGTCTAAAAATTGAAAAGTCGATTTTCAAAAGCCTCTTTTGAAGTGAAAATTGATCGTCATAGACAGGAACAGATGGTAGTCACTTGTTGCCAGGTTGATGCATAAAAACCTCTTAACCAAGTTCTCGGAGCTTTTGGCTAGTCACTATCGATGTGTGTGGCCTAGCGTTGTCCTGATAGCCAAAACTGGCTTTATTGAAATGGTTCTAAACGGTTTATTGTGCAATATTTAGTTCTTGCGCTACCGAATCAGTGCTTACGTGATGGTCGGACTTGACAATGTGCATGATCTTTGACAACAAACTATCGGAACGGAATCGACGAACCTAAAGTTATTACAGTATCAAAACCATAAACACCGTTCACATTTTTAGCCGTCCTTTGCTAGTGTCCACCTTTGACGTGCGCTCAAAAAAACTGAGCCAACTAATTTTTTAGTACGAAATCTCATCTTTCTAACGCCATCTAGTAGAACTCGTTCGGACTTATACAACACGAGATACAGATAACTAAAATCATCTATTGGAAAAGTAATGGATTTCTTTTTATTAGGGACTATAATATACTTTAATAAAGAAGGATTTACATTCTTCTACCCGATGCTGGGAAAGTCGAGATTTGTGTTACACTCATAAGCAAACAAGTTAAATTTACATTTACTATAATTTTTAAGAATATAATATGTCCCTAGTGACGTGCCAAAGTATACAGTAAGGTTTTAAATAGATTGTGGTGTTTACTTTCTCTGGAACGTTAAAGGAATTATTTTCTAGGAGACGTAGAACTTTTATGCAACACGTTCCTCTTTAGCTTTAACTGAGCCCAAAACGCAAGTTTATTAATTTTCAGATGTAGTTCCACTTGTCTTTGAGTGATAGAAAAAGAACAGCCAGTAGTTCATATCACCGGTCGTTACCTACAAAACGTCAAAGGAAAAACTGATTGAAATGTTTTTCTGCAGCTGTAGTTGATAGTCAATTGGAACTATAACTCTATAAATACTGAATTAGAGAAAAAATGTAGAGAGGATCCTTCTGCATATAACTTTGACGTCACAACGTTTCGCTAAATTTAAATTAGCTAAATTTTAAAAAGTTTTTCAGTTTAAATAATACAGTTTTTAACATTTTAATATCACGTATAAGTTATATTATAATGATTATATTATGATAACGCAGAAATTTAATAAATCTGAAGCAATGGAATACACCCAATTACTGTTGCATGTATAGAGTAAGGTTATTGTGATGTAAAACTTCGACTTGGAAGAACGTTAATCGGTTTTAGATCAAGTTCAGGCGGTGGTCAATAGTACTTAAGCAGGATATCAAGAGAAAATCAGAAGCAGACCGCGGTCGGTGATATTTAAACAGGTCGGAATAGTTCAGGATTTAAAAAAGATAGAGAAATCTCTAAGTCGTGTAAACTAATTAAAACAGGCGAATTTATACTCAAATCTTATCTGAGTTCCAGTGGGGAATTATGGTGGGATACGTAGCAGGGATATGTGACGTTATGATAACTTTTTATCACAACACGTCACTAAATATATGATCATTACAATGTATTGAGATGATTTGGGTAATTAATAAAGATTGATACGATATTTGAGTAATATTAATTTTCGGCAAGTACCACAATTTTAGATCAACTAATTTTTCTCATAATCAAATTGATTTTTTTCAGGGCTTGACAATAAAATTAAATTTGGTTTGTCGACTAGCATCTAATTTGTTTCTCATTGATAATGATTGAATGTTACTTCTTAGAACTTTACTATTGAAAGCTCCTTTCTCATAAAAACGAAATACTGACCACATAGAGCACTTATTTAGTTTGAAACATTAAATTTTCACACTTTTACTCAACAAAGATTATAATTGTTTTATAAACGCGTTCGAACAACATTATTCCGAACCAACGTTTAGTTTAAGTTCCTGCCGCGGTCGTTTGGAGTACACGTCCAAACATTAACGTAATTGTTTTAAACAATTTATAACAATTATCTTACAGCTAACTTACAACTACTTAACGCAATCTTAGTCATGTGAATGGTAATTATTTCTTTGTTCCTTGACGGAATCGTTTTTACTTCACCGTATAATTTGAGGTTAACTCGAGGGTACGTGGAGATCTTCTTCGTAGATATCTTCCGCCGCTTACACCAAGTCTCGCAGTTGTCCTCGACGACTTTCCCCGCTATTTTACTGCAGGCAGTTCGTTAGGAGATTTTCAACACTATTAACGTTCAGCACTATTTTTATGATAATGTCACAGGTAACTCGTCTTTTAAATTTTATTTTTGTTGCACTCTCAGTTTTTAATTTGTATTTCAAATACGTTGCACCCATTATTTCTCTACTAAAGTTTATTTGTCGATTTTCTATCTCACTTTTCACTTTTATTTTGTTTGCAAAGCGACATCAACTTTGACGTCTCTGCTCTCGGGTTTCTTATTAAAACTCACTTTGATATTTCTTTGTATTTTCGTTAAATTTGTGTTTTTCGATACGTCCTCTATTAGTAGCTTCGTCGTACCATTACCAATTTGTATCAGTTTTTTAATTTGCTAATTTTTGTGTAATTAATTATTAATACCACTTTAATGTAGCCCTTTGAATTATTTTTCTTTACCTTGGAACTTACTTCTAAGTAAGTATTGTTGCGCACATGTTAAATGTCCTATCGTATTTATCTTTATTTTTTACAAAGATATGGAAGTTTTCTTTAACAAAGGATGTCAACTCTAAAATATATACAAACGTGGATTGGTAATATTTCTAGCTGTCACATTAAAAAGGTTTGCATGGTTCCATAGAACTTTTCCATAGCATACATCTTACTATTCTCTTTTGTAATAAAACTTCATTCACGTTGGAACACCCCAAAATATTATTCTGTACTTTATCGTCTAATGAACGTATGCAAAATAGTACATTTTAAAATGTTTAGGTTAACCATGTTGTATAAGTTGCGCATTACATAACAAACCGTTGACAGCTTTTTGACACTTGCTGAATGTATGATTCAAATTTTAAGTCTTAACCTATATAGATATCCAAGAATTTTACTGTAGATAGTATTTTTATTACAATTTTGTTTTAGTTCCAGCAATTTACAGTATGATGTCATTTTAGATAGAGCTTCAATGGTTGTGAAGGTAGTTTCTTGCCGTTAGGCACTGGGTAACTATACAGGAGGTATCATCAGCGTTCTGAACAAGACATGATTAAGATATTGTTTAGATCATTGATATAGATCAGAAAGAGAAAGGACCCAAAATTGAACCTGAGACACACCTTGGCAAATGGGTTTAGGTTCTGAAAGCGTGATGATTATGGCACCTTCCGCCATATGTTTCAAACTAACCCTTTGAGATCTGTTAGTAAGATATGATCTAAGTAATTTTAGGGATAAATCTCGGATACGTATGTCTTGTAGTTTACAAAACAACACGTTGTGATTAAGGGAATCAAACGCTTTTGATGGATCAAAATAATTCCCAACTACAGAGTTACCTTTATCTAACCCGTCAACAAAGTTATTTATCGATTGAAAGAATGCGGATTGCGTTGAACGCTCTTTCATGAATCCATGCTGAGAAGAAGAAAAATATATAAAAGATAATTGTGTAAACGATTATAATAGAGATATAGGACAATAGCTATGATGTCCTTCTTGAAGCTTTTATTCTTATAGACGGGGATGACAATAGCTTGTTTTAGTTCGTACGCTCTTACACCTTCACTTTTTTCATTCATATGATCTTGGATTACTTAATTTTATAAACTAAATCTAATTGTGTTGTAGGTATGGTGCTGGCATCAAATTTCAGGTTCACAAATGAGTTCTCAACAACTCAATTGAAACCAGACATTAATTGAAAATAAGGAAATAATTCTGGACTCCCTCCGATCCACCATTCTGATACTACAGCTACGTTTTTGGTCAAGGATTCTGTCTCAAGTAAACAAGCTTTCAATTGGGGCCATTTGTATCATAGCAGTATAGTATACAAAGTAAATCCATTTTATATACGGTTTCCTATACCTAAGTGTCATATTTTAAAAAATATTATAATTTCTGGAAAATGAAAGGCCGCAAATATTTTAAACACAGTAATCTGTCTACGAAAGTCAAATTCGGAAGTAAATTGTTAAACAACTTAAACAATAAGCTACTTTGATTAGTTTTTCTTCATTATGAACAAAGTTTTAGTATACTTATATTATTTCCGCCCAATTCTTTTAAACTGTCGAGGTCGCGTGCGAATGCATGACGCGCTTCTAGTAGGTGACTCACCACTTACTAGAGGACCGAGCACCGCATCCCTTCCTCCGAGCGGGTACTTCCACACCAGCACGCACCCCGTGCGCAATAGCTAACAACCCGACGACCGACTAAAAGTACGCAGGTCGGGAGAAAAAAACCCAGCAAGACGATCTCACCACAGGTCGACTCGCTCTCCTGGAAACAATTTCCGCATAGGTCAACGCACCACCTTAGTGTCAACAGACACCTCAGATACCGCAATGGGAGGAAAATTCAACAATACGTGCACAACGAGTGAAAACCACTAGCTTTCCTGTTTAGGAAGTGAACGACAGCGGAGAGGAAATACTCTGCATACGACCGCAAGATATTCGCAATTTATGACCGCGTTTTAACAGAAAGCAGATAAATGCACACAACGACAATTCGGATATCTTGACTTTATAGGCCAATATTCCACGAACATTCAGCACGTCAAAGAAATCGAAAATATAGTTTTCGATGCACACTCGGAAGAACACAAACAACCGATCACGAGATGTTACAGCATACTACCCTCTAGCATCAACAAAACTTGTCACAAGCAAATTTGTCTGGCCGCAAATAATACCGGATTGCAAACGATAAGCGCCACAATGCGAGCTATGCCAACAAACCAAGGTCACGTCTCATAACGCACCGCCTAGCAGCATGTTCCGACCGCCGTCAGCAAAATTCAAGCACATACAAGTTGATATGGTTGGACCACTCCCGGATTCTCGACGAAAGAGGTTCCTGCTAACATGCATCGACCGATTTACAAGATAGCCAGAGGCCATCGTAATGATATAGATCGAAGCAAACACCGTAGCTGAGTCACTCACGAATCATTGGATAGCAAGATTTGGTGTACCGTAACGTATCATTACCGACGTAGAACGCCAGTTCCAATCGCAACTATTCAAAGACCTCGCTCAGTTAGCTGGACTTCAACGATGCCGAACGACGACATACCACCCTCAGGCAAATGGAATGGTGGAACGTTTTACCGTCACGTGACGAGACGTGTACAGAAGCACACCCGATCTATTGCTAGAAATACGAACCCCATCAAAAGGCGAGATGGATTACGGTGAAACTTTACGAGTACCAAGCGAAACTATCAATCCATCTCGCAAGGAACAGACCATAACCGTAGATAACTACGCATCTTGCGACGAAGGATGCAAGACGTCAAGTTCCGTCAACCATCCAGCCACGACACCAGCAGATCTTCGTATTTAAGGATTTGGAAACAACTACACACATATTTGTCAGGATCATCACGGCAAAACGACCATTGCAACAAAAACCCGATTACAGCCTCCCCTGAACGCGTCAAACCAGCATACATGAAAAATTAAACCCCAACGTCAAAGCAGGCCAAGGAGTAACAACAACTGGGCGCAGGTCAAACCAGATCTGGACGGAAATGAAACCGCCTGTACGATTCTCTAGCTGACTCCGTCACTAGAAAGGGGTATGTCAAGGCCGCGTGCGAATGCACGGCGCGTCCTTAGTAGGTGATTCACCACTTGCTAGAGGACCGAGCACAGCATCCCTTCCACTATCACGCACCCCGTGCGCAACAGCACCCCGACCGACTATAAGTACGCCGGTCGAGAGAGAAAAACCAGAACAGGACGATGTCACGTTAGGTCGACTCGCCCCCTGAAAATAATCTCCGCATAGATCGATTCACCACTCAGGGACGATCTCACCATGGTCGACTCACTTCCTTGGGAACGATCTCCCGCATAAGTCGATTCACCACGAACACTCTGCGTAATTATATGTAAATAATTTTAGTAAATCAGTTTGCCGTTGAAATAAAATAATAAGCATGCACATATTTATGTGAAGGGAAAACTACACCTTCATAACAACTACTGGTGTATTGTGCCTTTTTTCAAAGAAGAACCAATCATTTAAATAAAAGTTACAAAAGGAAATATTTATTTAAATAGAAAATTTAATGCGCTTCTAAAAATGAATAATTTGATTAGTGAAACATCAAGTTTCTAAACACTTCTATCATATCTTCATTCTTGTCAAAACCTTTATGGTAGCCACAAATACTTAGCAGTTGGCATTGCGACACCGTTAGAAATATGCCGAGATGTTTTAGCAGAGATAAATTCTAAAATCTGTGCATATTTGAGCTACAACATTTTTCTCTTGTATCATTTTCACCGTGAATTTCAAGCTAATTGTGGTTTTTGTTCGTGGATTAGTATGATTTATTCTTTACAGATTTTTTCCTTCCGTTTTTTTCTGTAACTACGTTTCCTTCGTTATTTGTTATTGTATTTGCTTCTGTTTGTTTCTGGCTAAGTAGTTTAGATTTTTGTGTAAAGTATTTCTCTATTTTCCTTGTAGTGATCCCGTTTTTTTTTAAATTCTCTTTAGCTTCTCTAATCAACCAAACTTACAGTTTGAATCGTGGGATCGCTATGTCGGTGTGCGTCGTAGTCGTAGTTGTCCGTTACAGGGTTCCCGTTGTGATAGATTAAATTTGACATATGTTTCTTATGTATTTTTAACGCTGATTCTCACTTTTTGATATCTCGAGCAGTTTTCGAGATATTCGAATTTCGAAAAAAAATTAGTTTGACTTTTGTTTTTTAATTTTAGAAACTCAATTAATATAATGAAACTTTACCAATCAATCTTACAGTTTTTTGGCTGTAAGTTTGGTTATGAACCGTACATGAACGGCTTTTTTTTTTTAATTCTGCTTTAGATTTGGATTGCTTTTTTAAACTATACTGTCTTGTTCTAGAATATTTTTCTTGTTTTCATCCGTTTGCTGATTTTCTTTGACGTCCATGGTTTCTTCATTTTATCATTCAGTTTTGCTTTGGTGTAATTCATATTATGCATTTATCCATAGTTAGTACATACACTGTATACGTACTTGTGCTATTTAGCTTAATTTGTGTTACTAACTGCTGGATAATGTTGTTGGTGTTTTGTGAGAAGTGCTATTTTATTACAGAAGTCAAATCTTACTTCAGAATTTAATTATTAAGAGTTGGAATATCGTAGAGAGATTCTACTATAGATAAAAGTGGAAAGGCTGAAGTCATGCCTTTATAATTTTGTGATTAAAATATTGGAAACTTGTAGGTGGTCTGGTGTAATTACATTTCTCAGAAAATGTGAGTACGTAATGTTAATAAATTTGAAACAATAAGATTTAATGTTAATTTTATAGTGCTTAGATAAAATTTGAATAGCAAGCCCCAAAGGCTTTTACTCTAAATACAACTGTCATTTTCTTTCTACCACGACATCTCTCTAAGTTACCGTTAAGTGTGTTCAATATCAAGATTAAATATTCAAGCACTTCAGCACTTCCTTTAGTCAAACCTTTTATCATCTGCTGACCTTTTAGTATTTCGTTTCATTGAATTTGTTAACACACTACCGTGACTAGAGTTCAAAATTTGTTTCGTTTAATTTAATGGTATCGCTAACATTACATTCAAGTTGTCGGAAATTTTAAATATTTCAAAGGACTTTAATAAGGTATATCGGTACGAAATAAACATGTCAACCTTTTCGTAGTTTTATAAAGCTGTTCGTGTAACTATGCTGCAATTTCTAAGGTATTTAGGAGTAATGTTGCCACGGTACATTAATTAATGTTATTTTGTTCTAAAAAAGATTTAAAACCAAATGTACCATTGAATATCTGCGACGTGGGCGTTTATTTTATAAGACTCTCGTCACGTCGTTATTTCAATAACGAACTTATTAATGCACCGAATATTGCACTGACCAAATAATACTTTTTATCTCCTCGCTTTGAATATTATTTGCGGTTTCTACGTTTTACACATTCTACCGTTAGTGCTTTTACTTTTATCTTTGTTATTTCAGCATTGCGGTTTTGTCTTTACTGTTTTATCGCACAACTTTAGGTGAATAGTTGTAAGAGTCATTAGTAAAAGCTGTTGTCGTAAAATTTATCTACTGACCACGATGTTACTTCATTGTTTGATACTTTATGTTCAGTAATATTATCTTCTATATATCTTGTAAGCAATTCAGGTTAAATAAATAAAAAAAAAAACGCGTCAAAAGTAAATGTACGAAAAGTTTTTTTACTTTTCATTCATTCATTTTCTATGTTGCAGGTGAAAATTAATCTTCTTGGATCAGATGTAGTGGCTGTAAACAAGTCGCATGTAAAGTAAGATTCACCTAGGAAAGTAATTTTCAACATTTTTAATAATAATAATAATAATAATAATAATAATAATAATAATAATAATAATAATAATAATAATAATAATAATAGTTTATTATGTTAGTATCACAGAATAGTGCTTACAATCGTCTATATAGAAGAACATATTTACAAGTTTTAAACCCGTCAAATATAAATATATAAATAATAAAGTATTTGTATACAAGGTGGCCAGAAAATACGGACAAACGCCAGGTAGAACGATTCTTTGTTCAATTCTGAGGCGATAATCTTAATCCAAAAAGTTATGCGATTCTTCCTTAAGGCGCACGAGACCATCAAACCTTAAGATGTACGGCTAAAATTTATCAAAATTCGTCAAATTTATCTATGTAAAAATCATTGTGGTGAAATTTAGAAATGGAATTATCTCAAATACATAGATGTAACTAATCGATTAATACTAATGGTTTACATTTTTAACATTTCTTCATTGGCTTTTTGAAATTAAAGTACATATGGCAACGTGGTACTCTAAGGCTACTTGTTTAAAAGTAATAAGTAGTTGTCAATTTTTGACGTTTCTCATGTGAAATTTGGCAGTTGAAATAAGATAAACATTTTGTGCTGTTCTTAATACCGAACAATGTTTACCTTTAAGGAGAATACGCCGATATGTATATGGTATTCGGATTTTGCAATGGAAATGCAAACTTGTCTGATTAGGTGTTGCCAAATTTACAATTCTTTTAAGGGTGCTCGTGTGACTTAAGAAAGCACTGTACTACTTTTTCAATTAAGATTGTCAACTCCAGAATTAAACAAAGAATCGTTCTACCTGGCGTTTGTCCGCATTTTCTGCCCACCATGTATAACATACACATACATATAGGATACATACAAACACACATCACAAACATAGTAAGTACAGTTAAAAAATCATTTGATGTAGATTATAAGATAAGTATTCATTATACGAATAGAAGGCTTTCTTTAATAACATTGCTTTTACAGTTTTTAAATTCAATTATGGAAGTACCTGAACCGATCTTGGCAAGTGATTAAAAAATTGAACCCCTTGGAATTCAAAACTCTTTTTCTGTTTTGCATAGTCTGATTGAAGTTGGCTTGATTATATTTTTATACCTAGTAGGGTACATATGATAACCAGTTTCGAATTTGGAGATGTTACTTTTAACATATTTCATAGTTTCGTAGATGTACATTGATGGAAAAGTTAAGATGTTTCCGTCACAAAACAGTGTCTACAGTCATCCATATAACCTATATCGTAGATGATTCGCCTTTCGTTGTAAACGAAAAATTGATGGCCATCTATTAGATCTACCCCACGCTGTTATAGCGTAAGAAATATGCGAGTGAATCAAAGCAAAGTATGCCATTATCGAAACACTTCTGGAAACATTGTTCACTAAATTTCGTAATGCAAAGATGTTACTAGCAATTTTTTTAGATAGAATATGACAATGTTCGATCCAAGTCAATTTGTCGTCGATGATGACCCTAGAAATTTTGTAGAGTGTGTTTTGTTTATTATTAGGCTCTCTTCTTGGTTACAATCATTTGTTCGTAATGTAAAGATCATGTTTGTTGTTTTATCGTTATTTAGGCACAACCCATTATCATAGAACCATTCCTTGCTCTTTCTTGTGCATAGCACTCTCTCTAGAAGATCCATCCATTTTCGGCTTTAGTTACTAATGTTGAATCGTCAGCGTATAAAATTTTTATAGTATTATCAACAGAAAATACGTCATTAATAAAAATAATAAATAGAAGTCGGTCCAAGAACTGAACCTTGAGGTACTCCCATGTTCACTGATAAAGTATCGGATTTAACATTATTGTGTTCTACAAATTGAAATCTGTCAGTAAGATAAGAACCAATTAGATTAGAGAACGATCGACCGAAACCTAACCTCTCTAATTTAATTAAAAGATAGTTGGAATCAACACAATCAAAGGCCTTTGACAGATCACAAAAGGTTGCTGTTGAATGTAAACCTCTTTCTAGGCTATCGAGAATGTGTTTAAGTAGTTCTTGGATTGCATGATTTGTTGATAGTCTGACCTAAATCCATATTAACAGGGATTAAAAGGTTATTTTCTCCATGTACTCCATAATTTGGTCTTTTATAATGTGTTCAAAAATTTTGGCAAACACAGGAACCAACGATATGGGGCGGTAGTTATTTGGATCATTACGGTCTCCTTTCTTAAATATTGGTAAAGTTCTAGCAAGTTTCAGAGATTTAGGAAAAATGTTTTCTTTTATACATCAATTTAAACAATTGGTTAAAGGTATCAATATTGCATTTGTCATTCTCTTTAAAATATACGAATTTATTCCATATGCATCTGAACACTTGTTTAGTTTTAAATTTTTGATGATGTCCCTCACCTTATTGTAAGATATTTCGGCTATTTCGCATTTGAGTTGGGAATCAGGGCTGTCGCATTTGTTAATGTTCTTTAATACATTGTTCTTCTTATTATTTCTAATATTAGCACTAATTTTTTGCGGAATATTATTAAAAAATTTATTGAATTCGATAGCTGATATGGTCGAAGAACAGTTATGGTTATTTGCTTTAGTAAACTTTTTAACAATATTCCATGAGGCTTTAATTCTGTTGCTGGCATTGGTAATGTAGTTATCATTAGCAAGTTTCTTGCTATTTAATAGAAGCATTGTATTTTATTCTCATTTATTTAATTTTAGTACATAAACTATCACTGGGGTATGTGTTGTAATATTCTTTTACAAAAGCAAGTTCATCTCGTTGTGTTTTTAAATTAGAATTGAACCAATTTTGGATACAAACATTACTACTTTTTTAGTTGTAATTTTTTTTAGACACAGTTGCAGCATTGTAAGCCTTAATAAATTTAGAATAAAATGCATTAAATTTGCACTCAGCGTTTCCACTAATTAATTTAAGAAACGACCAATCTGCAAACTATGACAGCAATTTTAGAGATTATTTCATTTCCAGTGGTTTTAGTTAAAAATAGAAAAGAATAAATCAAAAACTGCCAAAAATCATAATCAGCCACTTGTTTTCATAGTCTCATCAGAAAACTGACAGTAGTTATACTAGTGACCTCATCCATCAGTCAGTTCGACAACAGCTCAGTAATACCTGCAGAAAAATAAACATATTCACTCGACCTTCGGCACTTTGATGTTGGATAGGAAACATTTTTTTTCGCACCTCGCCGTGGACATCTTTTTTAGTGACAATATGAATTCAGTGGCTGTTTAGATTTTTGTACGGAGTATACGATTTCTTCAAGCTTTTTTAAGGAATTTCAATAAACACAACGAAAATAACAAAAAAGTGTTTATTTATTTATAATAAATACAAAAATGTAATTTTAAAAAAAATTTATGTCGGTTTTTCTTCCTTTGTCGTTTATTTTTGAATTTTAAAATTTCTGATAGCAAATTTTTAAAACTAAATTATTCTCATCCTGGTGTACAGACATAATAAAAATTTTAACGGTAAATCGAACACAAGTGTGTTCAAACGACATCATTTCTAATTCAATTAGAATTTGGTGCCCTTCATTATTACCTACATCTAAATTGGGAATATTTTATTAAAAATGTACAAACACAAACACTTTTCTAAACGAAAAATTTATGTTGTTAAGAAATACTTAAGTAGTGGAGTGCGCGTATAATACAGCTGTCAACTACCGTTATTGTAAATGACTAATTTATTTTTTGTGCCTATACTGATTTTGCTTATTTTAGACAGAATGAATTAAAGCATATTTTTGCGCTACAATTTTAAATTTATTTTACAATTCGACAAATGAAATTTAAATAAAAGTGAATTTGTAATATGTAATTAATGAATACGAAAACGTGTTGGTCAACTTTAACGTTTGTAATACATTGATGTATTGTTTTAAACACCAACAAGTATTAAAATCAATTGAACATTATAATTACACTTACCTACAAATGCGTACAATTTTTTTTTAAATATTGGGTTTCTCCGCTACTATCGGTACATACTACAATGAGCAAAAAAGCCTGACCGGAAAAAATCAGCATTTTAATATTTTCTTCCACTTGCGTTTGTTATTCAGCGTGATCTGCGTGACATTAGCTTCGTATGTCGTCTCTTTGTTTACATGTTAATTTTTGTAATTGATTTGTTCTTCGTTGAGGAGGGGCACCAAAAAACCACTATGTCGTTTTTGCAGGCAACGTTTCGTGCAGCAGAATGTGTAGTTCTTCAGGCCTCTGTTTATTAAAAGGATTACATTTAACGGTAAGTTATATACATATACATCATATCCTTAATATATTAATCTAATTATAGGTGATTGACTCGACTACTTACTTAAAACAGAAAAATGGTCTGCCACTTAAATAAGTGTAAAAAGCACATAGATATTAAACAAACACAAAATAAATTAACAATTAAATGTAAGTAAATATCTCTAATGAAACACACACTCTATACGTAGAAACGAACAAACATGAATGACTAGATAACAATATGATAATGGGAATGGAATTGCTCCTTCTATTTTTATTTCGTGATTAAATTTCTATAAAAGTTGCTTAAATTTTGTGTGTCCGTATTATAATTAATGTTATTGTTGTGTTTGATGATGTAAATCATTTCAGCTATTAAACTTTTTTTTTATAATTACATTCTACATTTAAAATCGTAGGATTATCAAAATTGAAATTATACCCATCTCAATATGGTGTACGGCTAACGTAGAGTCTGGTTTTTGTTTTTGCAATCGTACTTATGATTTTTATCCTATTTACATGTTTTTGTTTGGTTCGCTTGAAGATGAAATACATAATACTCTTAATATTTTTAACAAATCAATCTACATTTAAAATTTACGTACGAGATTGAAAATAGATAATTCATTACCCTTTTTAGATATGAGGTTGATTAAAGATCAAGACAGCAACAAATTATTAACTGACTGCTATTTTAAACCCATGGCATCCAACAGAACTATCAATTATTCATCAAATCACCAACAGCACCAAAAAAATAAACATAGTTAAATCTATGAAAAACAAAATAACAAAACTAAATAGTCCTAAATATCTCCCTAAAAATCTAACCTCTCAAAAAAAATATATTGAAAAATAACAATTATCCTACTAACATTATTAACAGAATCTTATACTATAATTATAACACTAACACACCATTACCAATTAATCCCCCTAATTCTCAATATACCTACACCAAAATTATTAATATACCTAACTTGACTAAACACCTTATCCCATTACTAAAAACTACTAACGTCTACATAGCTACTTACAATACCAACACTATTTACAACATTATCTACACAAAATTAAAAAACAAGACAGACATTCTTGACAAACACAATGTAGTGTATAAAATAGACTGTCTTGACTGAAATAAATGCTATGTTGGCCAAACCAAACAAAAAACATGTAATAGAATAAAAAATCATAAGTACGATTGCAAAAACAAAAACCAGACGTTAGCCGTACACCATATTGAGATGGGTCATAATTTCAATTTTGATAATCCTACGATTTTAAATCTAAAAAGTAATTATAAAAAACGTTTAATAGCTGAAATGATATACATCATCAAACACAACAATAACATTAATTATAATACGGACACACAAAATTTAAGCATTATTTATAGAAATTTAATCACGAAATAAAATAGAAGGAGGAATTCCATTCCCATTATCATATTGTTATCTAGTCATTCATGTTTGTTCGTTTCTACGTATAGAATGTGTGTTTTATTACAGATATTTATTTACATTTAATTGTTAATTTATTTTGTGTTTGTTTAATATATATGTGCTTTTACACTTATTTAAGTGGCGGACCATTTTTTCTGTTTTAAGTAAGTAGTCGAGTCAATCACCTATAATTAGATTAATATATTAAGGATATGATGTATATGTATATAACTTACCGTTAAATGTATTCCTTTTAATAAACAGAGGCCTGAAGAAGTGCACATTCTGTTGCACAAAACGTTGCCTGCAAAAACGACGTAGTGGTTTTTAGTGCCCTTCCTCAACAAAGAACAAATCAATTACTGAAATCTTATGGGAGGAAATATCTACCTTTCATTAATTTTTGTCTTCGCCTTAAGAAAACTGTTCATACTCTTCTAAATCAGTTTTTTTTAAGACTAACGTTAATACTTTCGTATTTAGTAACGGTAAATATTATTTCTGTGATAAATGTATTAAATAACATTACCTTCTTTTAGGTTAACTTGTTGCTTTACCAAGCATTTGTTATCGACTATGCCGTTTACATTAGATCACGATAAGCTTATTTTGAAATCTTATTTTCGTAATGGAAATATAGATGAAAATGGGACTTGGGTTTATTCAATTCGCTTATGTTGCAAAGAATTTATGGAGGCTTTACACAATTTCGAAATTTCGAAATTGAGTACGGTGTATTGTGTCGTCACGTTCATCGTGTGGTAAAGCGTTTTGATGAGACGGGAAGCGTAACACAAAGATTATCAACGAAGAGGTAGTTGAAGATCGTAATCGCCTAACAGAATCTCCTCGCAAACCTTTACGTGAGTAGACTCAACAAACTGGTTTGTCCTATAGTACATGTCGTTCAGTTGTTAAGAAGGAATTGCACTTCCGTCCCTATAATATTTCGGTTGTTCAAGAACTTTTACCACCAGATATGGATTAGCGAATTCAATATTGCAATTGGTTCAATGATACTCTAATGAAATGATAACGTGCTAGATAAAAAATTTTTTTCTGACAAAGCGTGGTTTCATTTGACTGGATATGTAAATTCACGAAATTACCGCATCTGGAGTGATGAAAATTTACAAGTTTTTCATGAAACTTCATTACATCCTGTGAAAATTGATTGCATTATCAAGAAGATGAATCATTGAACCAATTTTCTTTGATAACACGATTAACCCTGAACGGCATCAAAATATACTAAAAGTTTTCATTGGTGACCTTCACGATGATGAATTGCAAGAAGGTTATTTTTCAACATGATAATGTCACCGCCCATACAGCTAGAAGAACGATACAGTTTCTTCAGTAATACTATGACAATCGAGTTATAGGCAGAAGATTATGGCCACCGAGATCACCAGACTTAACACCTTTTGATTTCTTTCTATTTGGATATTTAAAGAACAAAATATATATACACACAATTGAACAGTTGCAAGAGGCAATAGTAAATGCTATCCAAAGTGTTGCAAAACAGCAGCTACAAACAATTTTTGACAATATGAAGAGATGAATGACATTGTGTCTTATTAACAACGGCTCACATTTTTGAACGTCTGTTATAACAATGCAGTTAAAAGACTTTTGAATAATCGTTTAACAATTTCAATACAATACTCAGTGTAACGAATTTATTTTAAATAACTATTTGTATGTAATGTTAGATAGAGTAACTTTTCCCCACCGTTTTTGGTAATCATAATTAAAGCCAATAACGATTTGCATTATTTATGTGAAGGATGGCGTAATTGCACTACTCGGAATCATGAAAGTAGAGATTAACAGTAATGTGAAAGCCTTTTTCATACCCTGTTAGTACAATATCGATAACAGTTAATTATTTTCCATTACTACTAATTTGAAATGTTTCTGTTGCAACCCTTGTCTTGATTTAAACAGCAGATTTAAATTTCGACCTAACCTAATTTTCAAAATAAATACGAAGTTAGGTATATGCAGTTTGTATTCATTTTAAAGTGGCGGAACATGTTTACTATGTTCATTTTTGAAAAGAGTGGTTTAGTCAGGCTTTTTGCTCTCACTGTATAAAGTGCGCTGGGCGAGTGCGCGAGTTAAATGAAAAGCCCAAAAATTCCCGGGAGGAAGTTTCTGAACACGTTTCTTTTTCTGTGGTAATACTAAAACGTTTTGTGCAGTTTTTGGTAATTCCTTTTTGTTTCAGGTAGACTGGAGCGGGCTGTGGCACCCCGTTTAACTGTAAAAGTGGTGCAAACCGGTTCTCGCAAGTGATAATTTAAAATAATTCAAGCTAAGAGCAAGTTGAAACACATGTCTCTCTATCTGTGATGCTGAGCAATTAATGAAATCCTAAATAAACTTTGGAGCAAAAAAAATCGACCCACCTCACACTATTGAGTTTAAAAGCATTTTTTCCACTTGCCGGAAGTCAGATTTAAAAAAACAATATGTTGTTTGAAAGAGCATTTATTGGTGTTTTTCATACCAATATTCTCTGATAAATAGCGCCTTAAAACATATTCCTTGAATAATTCACCAAGTGACAATTTTTGGGCTTGTACTGAATTGTTCCAACAATTCTTTAACTTTTGTAACGCTTGTTACATTCCTCCTCCATTTCTTGCGGAATGTTGTCCCACTCTGTTTCCACTGCGACCATTAACGCCCAGGATCGTACGTAAGCAACAAGAACTCTGGCTCGAACTCTTATCTTAAGCTCATCCCACAGATGCTGTATGAGTTTAGTGCCGGGTGACAGAAATTAGATAGGTGTTTGAAACACATGGTTCGTGAAATATAAGATTAGCAAACCTTAATATATTGTCTGTTACCAAACATTGAATAATTAAGATCGTTAATTTGTAACATGGCCCAATGAACATATTTCAAATAATTTTGTTAGTATTCACGATTATACTTTTATATGGAAAGATATAAGAGGTTGAGGTAATGTGGTTGGTCTATATGTTCGTAATTCTCTTACATTTTCCATTATTAATAATTACAAATAATTTGCATTAAAGCAAAGTGAGTCGTGGACACTTTCACCGAATGGACATAGCGTCGAATGGACAATGCAAAACTTGGACACAACGTAGAAACGAATTATTGGACATACTGACAAAACCGGACGCAAAGCCTAAATCACCTGCTAGACACAACGCCAAAATCAGTAATTGGACATATCATCTAAATGTGGACAAAACGTCGAAAAGCAAAAAGCTGACACCACGTAGATTGGATATTAATTAAAACTAATTTTTAAAGAAAAAAATTGTAATAACTGTAACTTACCAAATAACATCGTTTACCCCCGATCACATGAAAACAACTTACATTGATTAAAACAAATTCCCGTAAAAGAAGTGTTTTTGAATACCTTACTTAAGATTATTCTTCTTCTTCTGTTAGTGCAGATCCGTTAACGGATATTAGCAATCATTCTGGTTCTTTGTATTTTATTTATTGCGGCTCTAAAAGTTCTATTGTTGTGGTATTGTACCATGTTCTTAAATTCTTGAACCACGATATCCTTCTCTTTTCTGGACCTCTCTTTCCCAATACTTTTCCTTGTAATACGAGCTGAAGCAATAGATATCGCTCTCATTTCTGATTATGTGGCCTAAGTATTCAAGTTTTCTAGTTTTTATAATTTTTATGACTTCCTCTCTTTATTCATCTTCTGTAACACGGTGGTATTGGTAACGTGTTGCGTCCAGAATATTTTTAATATACGTCTATAGAGCCACATTTTGAATGATTCAAGCCTTTTTGATGTAGTTTCGTTGAAGGTCCACCATTCTGCGCCATATAATAAAACAAGAAAGATGTAACAGTGCAATAGTCTTATTTTCATATCTCCATATGCAAGTTATGACTTATAAACAGGGCTTTCATTTTAACAAAGGCAACTCGAGCCTTTTCTATTTTGCTTCAACGGAGTGATCCCAATTACTATTTAAGGTGGTTCCTAAGTAATTGTTTGTATGCACCATTTCTATGAGTTTGTCTTTAATTATTAATTGACACGGAGGTATCCATCTTTCAGAAACTACCATATATTTGTCCTATCTGTGTTTAATGCTAAACCGTATGTTTCGCTTACTTGCGTTATTTTAGTCATTATTGTCCAAACTTTATCCTCAAGTCTTTTCCGAAACACCTATACATCCAGAGAAAATTACTGTTTTGCGCTTTATGGGTCGGTTAACCATTGGTCCATATGTCTTCAAATACTATGATGATAAGCAAACTGTTACATTCAATGGTAAACAGTATAGAAACATGATTTCTAAACTTTATGAACTTGCTTATATGTGGTTCCAACAAGGCGGTGATACATGCCACACTATCCAATTACAATTAATTTTATGTTTTCTTCAATGGTGATAATATCGGAGGACCTTGTGTTCATTTCTTGAATTGATTTATTATCTCTAGAAGCCAAACTTCAATTTTGGTTCCCAGGTCTGGATTCTAAACGGGTGTAGTGTCATGCAAATAGTCGTCACTTTGGATTAATAATGTGGAAACATATAAACCCGTTTGCTGCCAGCACCGTACTGTTGCAATAAATAAAACATATCGAATCTAAGATTTACCATTTTAATTAAATTGATTATTTAAATCGTTGCTTTGTGCAGAACTTTAAACGTTGTAAGGGTTTCTTACATATTACGGAATGTGGTTATATTAATCTGTGTCTATTGTAAACAGTTACCAGGTTTAGGATACATGGAGGGGTGATACATATATTTCTAATACTTTGTGAGGGCTTCTTATTGCTGCAGTGACTTCCCGACCTATTGTTTATTGATATATTACATACTCTATATTTTCTGTATGTTGAAGCTATTTTGACAAGAAATTGAAAACTACTTGGGTCCAACAATATTACTGCTGCTTTTAGCTAGTCCGACGGTCCAAAATATGTTGAATTTATGAGGTTATTCAGGTAAGAATTTCTCCAAAATTCAATTTAAAATAAAAATTGTCTTTTGGGGCCCCTTCAGTGTGGAAGTAGGAAACAAACAACTCAAAAGATGTGTGCTTGTTGACGTTTGCCCTTCATAGTGAGCCTTGAGAAAGCCCTCACTTTAAAGTATATATAGTATACAGTGACCGGCAAAGAGTGTACATCATCGGGAAAAATTTTGTAATTGAGATATCCGAAAATTTCTTTTAGCAAATGAATTTAGCATATTGAATGACAAAAGCACTTTGACAAATGTCATGTGAACATTTGTCATGGCGGTACGAAAATATTCTATATATGTAAAAAGTGAAATTAGATGACAAGATATTGAAAATTGCCTAAGAAAAGTTGTTCAAAAACACAATAAAACCAACAAATAAAACATTACAATCCAGTGAATTTTTATTTATTAGTTTACCAATGGACGGTAAAGAACAAAAACATTCTTCTTTTAGGACGGACTTTGTTGCAAACTCTTTGTCGGTCACTGTATATATAGTTTGTTTTACAGGACTGGTTACCGATCATTAATACAATTAAACGATTATAATGTCCGACACATTAGATGCTGCTATGTTGCAGTCCGATAGTCCAAATAACGAGGTTATGTTTTTGCTCGGAAAAGCAGCAGTTTTGAGAAACGTCGCAGAGAGAGTGTGTCAGATTCGACAATAGAAATCCACTCCCAAAGTATCAAATATACATGTATCACCAACCTCCATCCATCCTAAACTAGTAACTAAAACCTTTATAGTTATGCTGGCCTCCAATTATTGGTAGGAGTTAGCTTCAATCAATGAAAATTGTTCCTAACCTATATATTAGTTCTTAACCTTGTGGTAACCTTACATTATAAAATAAGTTTTCTATTTATCACCCATTAGTAAAATATGAAAATGGTTCATTAACGATACACACATCGTTGAGTAAAAGCATTACCTATTCAGTCAACGTTTAACACTATGGGATTTTTTTTTATGTAAGGTTAAATCGGCCAAAAACAAACAAAAATTGATGCCAGAATTACCATAATCAATGTACAATACATTACGAGTAAACTCCAAAATTAACATAACCAGATAACGATTTCCAATTTTCCAATTAGAAAATTGCCATTTTTCAAATATTGTTACAACAATTACTGTCACATGATTGTCAAATTTCAGTAATTAATTATCATTAAAAAAATAGTTTAAAACAAAAGTTGTATATAATTAGGTTAAGAGATCTTTGGTTCGACGAATTATACTTAAAATTCTGCAGTATAACAAATAACATTTCATAAAAATTGGACTATTGTTTTCTTGATATCGTGTTAGATACAGACGGTGCTTGACATACACTACTGTATGTTTATTATGTTATAGTATAGTTCTAGTTCTTATACATGCAGTAAAAACTAATGCCAAAAATTATGGCGACCAATTTATTAAACTGTATGGTTTGTTTGCGTTTCAACATATTTGTTACAGTACGATGCTTTGAACCTCTTTTATAAAAAGTAAATGCATTTTGTATTAAGATATTTGTTCGCAACATAAATAAGGATTATATTACTTGCCTTCTTTAACACCCTATTCTGTTGTTTAGCTTACAACCAAAAGGTAATAAATAAATCGTTAAAACAAAAAATCACTTTGAGAGTCAAACAATAAATGACAGTAGTGCACTAAACATTTGCAATTCTTTCGACGTACATGCTAGATTTTAAAATATTAACGTTTTATGTGTGAATAGAGAGTCATATTAATCAATTGATGGTATTTTCATTACACCCTCGCGCTCTATCCGACCTCAAAACAATAAAATGAGCCTCGGGTGTATTGGATCACTTCCCGCTTCGCATGTAATATATTATTTTGCATTCGTCTTACACTTTTCTTTCCGTTAAGCACGAAACAGCATTTCATTAAAATATTTCTACCAAATAGCAAGATACTTGCTGACATTAAAATAAGAGAAAAACAAAACTTTCTAAATACATCCTACAATACCATATAAAAAATTAAGTCATACATAAATTATTAAACAAAAATTAAAAAAATATTGATAGTTAATGGCATATCTTCTATTGTGAAATAAACATTAAGAAACGAGTTCAAAACAAGCAAAAATGCAGCAAATTTACATATACCTAATACACCAAAAATATGTAAAAATACATAATCATGTAATTATGCCCCTGCAAATACCAATATAAATATCAATCATTTGACAAATGACTTCCTTTTCGTACTTTCTTTAAGAAAACAGGAACACTTCGTAAAAGAACTTATTAACAATGATTAAAATATAATTTTAAAAGTTGGCCATTCCTTATTGTGCCACAACTTACATTTAACGGGTGTACGTTAATGTAATTTTTCTCAATCAAACATTTGTTAGATTTGTGTCAGAAAGTAAACGGAAGTAATTGAAATACTTACCGCATGTTAAATGATAATAGACACAGTAAGTAGTACTATTTAGAAATTAAAATAATAATTTAAGAACACGATTACTCTCTGTAATTGTTCTACTTACTTATTTATTGTGTACAAGTTGTTGAAATGTTCGCGTGTGTTAAATATCGTTAATCATACAACTGCACTTGTGTTACAATTTTTAATGTTGTTAGAAATTTAATTGTGTTTTGCTCAATAAATTTTTGCGGCTACTTTACTTTATGTAACAATGCACTTGTGAACCAAGTTTCGTTATAGGTATACAAGGTGGTTCAAATTGATTATAGGAAACTTAAAGAGAGAAAGTACATCAAAAATAAAAACCAAAGAGTCATATAAACTATGGACTAAAAGTGCCCCTAGCGGGTAGACGTGAAAAATAAATAAATGCCAATGGCATGCACTTTGAACAAGCGTTGTGATAATTCAATTTAAAATTAATTTAATTCTGTTTTTTTTTCATTTCAATCTTTGTAATTTTAAAGTTACAAATAAAATTTGGTTTCTAACCCAATTTTTTTCATCATGTATTAGTTTATAAAAATTACGATATCTAAAAAACTACGCAAAATAAAAAGAAAAGTCAAGAGAAGCTTTTCAAAGGAAAAAGTATAGGCTATGATGTGAGCTGTATCAGAATATCCTAAAGTTACAGCTTAACAAGAAATTTGTCAAAATTTGTCAAACTTTTAAACGGTCTCTCGAAAGATAAAAATTCAAAATTTTGTGACCACTTCGAAATGCTGAACATGCTTATCAAATTTTATTTAAATAACTTTTCGTTTAGAAATTAAAATAAAAAACTGGTTTTTGGGAGCACCTTTAGGGGTGCTAGTCCGCTAGGGGCATTTTTTCGACCATAGTTTATACAACACTTCACCTTTTTTTTTGAAGTAATTTCCACCCTTTAAGTTTTCTACAATCAATTCAGACTACCCTGTATACATATATAAAGATGAAGATAAAAAAAAAATTTCTATAACAATGTATTTTGTTTTTTTTTTTTTTTAGATAGATTTTATTAGTTTTGTCATAAACGCTTCATTTTCCTAGAGTTGTGACGGTCCAACCCGTTACTACTGGTTATAACTTAATTAATCATAAAAGACAGCAACTAGCTTTTAAAACCACCGGAGTCCATGCTTATTTAAACATGAATCCATGTCCATTGGACACTTCGGAGAAGGATGAGACATTTAAATCATCTGAAACCTCAGATTTTGATATAGCACTTGACATAAATAGACACAGCTCAATAACGATGAGAACGCAACCGAAAACGGACAATACGTCGCACCTAACTCAACCTAAAGAAAAAAGTTGTTACCTCAGAAAAATATCACGGTAACAACTCTTACATACATTTTAAGAGTAAGATAATTAGTGCACTCCAAATATTTACTAGAATACAAAAAATAACGAGATAAGCTAGAAACACAAGTTAAAGGGTGTAGCAACACTACAAAACAGAGATTAAAGGAACTACTAGCATCTAGCCTATACCTGTAAAAGTCTAGAAGCTACGACCGAATTGTTAAATGAACTTTACCAGGAACTGTGTGCAGTTAATAACACCCGACTAACAAAGTCAAGCTCCAGATGAAAGATTGAGGAATATAAATTTTAACTAACCAGGAACAGGAGGGCTAGAGCTCCTCGAAAAAATTCTATCTGCCCTAGCCAGCAACCTTACCGATGAGAATTTGTCGCACTAATAGAAGATAAATTGCCTGCAGAATTGCTCACAAAAACTAAAACTTTCTAGTTTTACACAATCGCGAGCGGGACTCGACCTGTAACACATGCGACCGTATCTTTAAAAAAATACCGGGATTTAAGAAAGGCTAATGAAGCTGAATATAAAAGTCTTTGGAGCAGTCTCTGCCATAATCACTGACAGTGAAGAAGACTGCGTCGAGTATATTGCCACAAAGCTTGGAAACCCATTTCATATTTTTGCCGTCTCCACTTGATAAAGCGAACATCATGGGGTGTCTACCCAGAATCAATGAAATCTATGAAGGTCTGGGATGGATTTAGTGACAGAGACTTAATTGTGGTGGTAAATAACGGAGAGACCCTATAAGATTGTCCAAACAATTGAATGAATCGCCCCGGAGAAATCCACTCGCCACCCCATCAGACTTCTGAACGAAAACCTCCGCTCAACAAATAAAAGTGCATACGACTTCTAGCAACACAATTATTATTCAACCAGAACAGGGACGCACCTACGCTGACATAATGGATAATCTTAAATCCGAATGTCGACACAACGGGTATTAAACAACCAACGGAGGCATACAGTTAAAATATAGAGGCGATGAATTGAAAACGAGCTCAGAGTTTGCCAAATCGCTCGATCAAAATATTGTCCATCGCTAAGGCTAATGAAAAAACGATGGTGATTATCAACTTAGAAGAAATATATCCTGCGAGAAAATAGCCACGATTCTTGCTGGCGAGAGGAGAAGAAACCACCTTAAACTCCCAGATTAGAATTACAAGTAAATCCAACAAGTTTGGAAACAGATTGGCCTTTATAACGCTTAATGCACAACATGTGGGATAATATGCGGTAGCTCTAATCTCCTGAAAAAATTGCATAAGTGCGCCGTATTTATATCTCTGTAATATAGAGAGACATAAGTCAGATTTGATGCGCTGTCCAACATATCACAGGTTAATGGCCGAATATAAATCTAAACAATAATCGTCAATAGTGCATAACAATATTAACATTATACAATTTAACCTAGGTAGATGCCGTAGTGCCACAGATCTGTTATGCACGCTTGCTTTAGTGATAACTGTGACCTAGCGCTCGTGCAAGAGCCTAACATCAAGATGAAACAGACCTGTTCAGGATAGCTCACAAATGTACCCCAAAACGTTGCAATTTTCATACATTCCTCAAAGATTGTTAAGGTTTCGTTAGTAGATTTATTAACAATAGGTGGCTTACGTCATTTTACACAACCTCGAGGTATAAGGAACTTGAAACTACCAATGCACTACTCGAACTTGCTACATTACACAATGTTTGTAACGAGTCCCATATACTCACTCTGGCTTTTACAGAAGCCATGAAAATTCTAAATTGGAGGAATTTCCGGAAGAAAATCTAACACACCATAAGTACATCCTATTTCCGCTAAATGAGATTACTCATATAACACCACCCCTATAGTACTACACACTTTATAATTCCGGGTTTGATTCATGCCTTATGCCTTCACTAATTGATTATGTTCACACAATGTTCAACGAACAACAGGATCTGAACAAAACAACGCTGCCGACATCCTAAATTCTGTCCTACGGCAAGCCTGTGGGGTATACCTCAAAAGTAGCACTAAAACAACTAAAAACAACACAGAAAAGCGTATTGGTGGAATGCAGACATTAACTAACTAAGGTCAGGATGTAATAGAGCCAGGAGAAAATACAGAAAAGAAACAATTTACAAGACTTTGACCAAATAAATGCCACGTACATAAAATATAAATTGGAATTAAAAAGCAACCCTCTATAGTAAAAAAGAGGCCTGGGAAATGGTGTGCAGAGAACTGGAAAATAATCTATGGGGGCTTGATATAAAATTGTCGCAAAAAAGCTTACTACTATATTACCTATAAACTTTGACAGCGACCGTGCACTCGGAGAAGCCGTTTAACTTTTCCCCAATAAAAATGTCATAAACTGGAAATGTACTGCAACGTCAACGTGTACCAATACCACAAATTAGCGTGCAACAAATTATAACTGCTGCCAGCGCGATTAAGACGAAAGACCGGGCTTTGACGGCATACCATTGACGTAATAAAATGTCGCCTTCGCCATCCCAAGGGTACTCAAAACAGTTTGCAATTACTTGTTAAAGGAAGTTGTTTTCAGTTTCTTGGAAATCCGCAAATCTCAACTTAATAGA
Source organism: Abscondita cerata (assembly GCA_030710515.1). Classification (NCBI taxonomy): domain Eukaryota; kingdom Metazoa; phylum Arthropoda; class Insecta; order Coleoptera; family Lampyridae; genus Abscondita; species Abscondita cerata. Next base: position 1,125 of record JALBCR010001460.1, on the reverse strand, counting down.
GAAAAATCGCTTGGTCTACAAGACAATACATACAGACCCAGCAGTCTACTTAACTCTACCGGAAATGTTTGAGCTCATCATTAACACTAGGCTAATCGATGAGGTTAACAAGAATGGAGATTTCAGATCGTCAGTTTGGTTTCAGGAGCGATCCTCAACAGTAGATGCCATACAACGAGTATTAAAAGTTAGAAATGGCTAGTGGGAAAAAAAGTAAAGGCAATTATGTAGTCATGGTGGCGTTAGATATGAAACACGCATTTAACGAAACTAGCAGTCACATTGTAATGTGCTCATTCTTGACCCTCTAGATGTTGGGATAGAAAATGATATTTATAACTTTTCGACCTAACACTGTGTTGTAAAATTTAAGCAGTAGTTTTACAGGTAATTTTATGAATTACTTTGATAAACTCATACATTAAAACCTATAGATAGAAGGAGAAGAGCAAGGTTTTACGCAGAACTCCACACCGTCTGATGTTTGCAGCTGGGTAATTGTAATTTGGCTTTTTTTCCGTTTTGAAAACATGTTGTTATCACCTCCTAGCAGCTCTAAACTCAAATACGGCACCATACTCTAGAGTTTGTAGCGTTATGATAGTTTTAAGAAAATAAAGAATGTGTCAAGGTCATGGGCCAATAATCTAAATCGCAATATAATGAAACAATGTGCGCGGGTGAAACTAACTATAAAGTACGCGGGATTAGTGTCGAAACATTTTCCAGTGCTTAAAACAGTCCGCGAAGTTGAGAAAACAATTAATTTACGAAAAACTAATAACGTGAGCGGTTAGAAAGATCAAAATCAACGAAGTAAATTTGTAAATAATTACGCGAAAACGGCTGAGGTTAAAATATATAAGCACGCGTTTGCGAAAGTAAAGGCGACGTTGCACGCCTCGTAAAATTAAGCGAATATTTCCTTTGTTTATGATTATTAAATTTTGAGTGTGAAAATAAAAGAATTAATGGTTGCATTGTGAGTCATCAAGATTTAGTAGCTCTGGAAAGAAAAGGTTATTATTTCTAGTAAACAAAGTTATTATTTTTAAATTAAAGATCACCAGCTACATGCTGATACATTTACTGGTGAAATACGTAACTGAACGAAGTACAATTGAG